>JAMWET010004934.1:200000-770000 GCA_024036415.1 Prochilodus magdalenae
ACGTTATCTGCAGAGTGAATTCAATATTGAGGTTTTTTTTTCAGACTCATTCAGGGATCATTCAAGGTCACGGAAAAGCCCCGGTCATAAGTTAGGTGGAGCCCCTGTTAAGCTCCACCAGAAACAGATGTCCTTCCATGACCTCAAGTGACCTGCCTTTTTATTTTTTTAATATCTAATCAAGCGTGAGAGCTACAGAAACGAAGAGCAGCACCGACCGTGTGGTGGGGCTACGTCTTTCATATTAGCATATTAATAACAAGGATAATTTAATCTGGATTTTATATTTAGGATGGAGGTTACCAAGGCATTACCTCGCACTACATACTTTCACACACTCAGTCACATAGAATAAACTGATCTGCTTAAATCAAGGAGACTCTCAAAACTCTAGAAATACTACTAATAAAATTAATAATAATAATAATAAAATTAATAATAATAATAAATATAAAGATAAACCAGTTCATTTAAAATTGAAATACCATGTTTAACAGATCACAACCTCACAGTTTGATACAATGTGTGGTTGGCTATGAATGTTTGGACACCCCTGGCCCAAATGTGGAAACACCTCCTCTACAGAGAACACACTTCTACATACTGTAACAGGCCCTTACTGAATTATTCATTTTGTCATAGGAGAATAAAATAATCAGTCTGGATTAGCAAGTAGGCACGTTATTAATTCCATTTTCCATGTTACCATCAAATGCATAAACACTGTGCAGTGAAATGTGCAAAGGACCGCCATATTGCCGTTCTGTTTTCTGTATAGGATGCAGGAACTTAACGTCAATTAGAAAATCAACAGAGCATGTAATCTGAAGGACGCCTCAGGGTCCACTACATGGACCTAACTCCACTGAGTTTATATCAGTCTCGCTTCATAATGGACACATGGAGTGTGAGGGGAGGGCGATGCGACACCACAAGACTGAAAAATACATATTCTCAATGCCTCAAACGCATCACGATATTTAATCTCTCTGAGGTTTTAAGCTGGAACGGCGAAGGACCCTTCAATAAAACTTTCAGCATCTAACATCGAGTACGGCTACGCCAATGACGACCGTTTGCCAAGGATGAAATGAGTGTGCTTCTGAACGCTGGTCTCCACATACCTAACGTGTGCACCTAGTGTGGTGTGTTTAGGTACTTGAAACCTTCAAAACCCTACAACAACATGTTAACCACGTTCCCACGGCCTCCAGACAGAAGACACAGGCGACAAACAAAACACTGTTGTAAACACGACGCAGTTTAGTCTCAGCACAGGAGTCTTCTTCGAGTGAAATAACTGGGGGGTGAAAAAAAAAGAACAAACTGGCAACCCATGTTTGAAGAAGTCAGTGTGACCGGGTATTGAGCTGAGCGCCATGTGATCGTTCAATGACGTCAGAGCGTGTTCTCTGTATTATCAGCATTTCTTACCCTGGCCAAAAGGAAGGTGTGTAAATAAACAGAGATTTACACCAGGTGTAAACAACCTGCACACAACAAGCGGCGGTTGTCATGACAACAAACCAAGCACTCGGCTGTCCAGAGGGTGGTCTTTTTTTAATTTACTGATTACAAAGCTAAATGCTTATACTGTGCATATCATACACATCATGGAGACGCCTTCAAGTACCAAAATCTCGAAACCCAAATCGAACTCAGCTGAATTTCTTGAACTTTCATTCTTCAGAATTCACAGTGCACGTAAACAACTTCAATAAACTTCTACTCTGGGCGAGATGTGCACAGCATCATGTTACGTGCAGCAACGGTGGTTGCGCGCACTCACGCACACAACAACTTGTGAAACACTGAACAGCTCCCTCAGCATTCTTACCACATCCTGAAACTACGTCAATCCAGCAGCTTTGCATGAAAACCTTATCGCCTCAGTCACGATAAACAAAGTCAAAAACGTACACCCTCCTCACTCACCCTACCCACATCACCAAACACGGCTGGCCCGAGACGCCAGCACTCTGGCTGCAACCGACGGCTAATTCCTGGCATTTCTCTCTGCCTAAAAACAAATACCTGCATGCAATCTGGTTCTGGCCATCGATTTACATGCGCCAGATGCTGCATGAATGCACTGTGTCAGTGTCATCGGTAGGGATATGCATGAGCAGCAACTACCAGAACATGACTACAGCACTACAGACTGTACTGATCGAGCCCTGATCCCCCAGCCCACACACACACCGGGCTCCACTAGCTCACAGGACTGTTTGCACTGCACTTTAACTAACCCGTATACTGGAACATCTCAGCTGTGAATTTATTTAGCCATGTACTGCACATCTGTACTGCAAGCTGTTTAGCTGTTTACCTGAACACTGAGTCATCGTTCGCCTACCTGCAATGTACACTTCATGTATATCAATTACAACCACATACTTAACTTCACACTTTGCTACATCAACACACTGTAATCTCCTACATGTGCACTTACACTAAACTGGTTTTGCCTCCTGCATATGCAAACTGCACATTCGTCTATGACATACAGATTCAGCTCTTAGACACTGAGTGTATATATATATATAAATATATATATACACACACACACACACACACACACACACACACACACACACACACACACACACACACACACACACACACACACACACACACACACACACACACACACACACACACATAATCACTGTCCAAAGAAAAACAATTATCTCCAATGCCAAATTTACAGGAGAGAGCAAAAACCTGAATCTGAATGTCAATAGAATCAGATGTTTTTCCAAGCATGTTTTTGAATTTCTGGTGATCTATTCATCATGCAACGTCCACCCAATATAATAAGCAGCTCGTGCTCAAATGCTGCCAAAAAATAATAATTGACCAATATGGTTTTCATTGGACAGCGAAGGTGTGTGTGTGTGTGTGTGTGTGTGTGTGTGTGTGTGTGTGTGTGTGTGTGTGTGTGTGTGTGTGTGTGTGTGTATGTGTATATATATATATATATATATATATATATATATATATATATATATATATAAAATTTTAATAACTGGAGAGGACTTTGTTTCGTTATACTGTACACCTCTACACTGGTATAATGACATAGTGGAACTGAATTGAACTGAGTACTCAAGTACTTGTTAAACCCATATGAGATGCTAGTACTCCAATGGTGAAACCACTATTTGGATATTCGTCAAATTTTCCAGACGACAGAAAAACATGCAGGCCGATGAGGAATTCTGTTTTAACAGGTCAGTAAAACCTGAAAGCTTTTCTCACATTTGTTAGCAGGTCATATTTTGCTATTCCAAGCGAACATCGGCATAAACGTGTTATTAGGGACGTGCGTGAGAAAGAAACGTGTGCGCACCTTTCGCTATGTATTAGGCTATTCTGAGGTTAGCTAGGTCCCGGAATAGATTTGTCAAACTAACACAAAGAGGAAAAGCACCTGTAATGACATGTACCCTTCAGCGTCCACTGCTTTTCCGGGTTAGCTGGAGTTTAGCCTATTAGCTCATCCAAGTCATCCTCTGTTCTGTTCCACCACTCATAAAACAGGAGCGCTTACTGATTTCCCTCGGTTATTTTAATAAAGTCTGATTTCAAATCTGCTCTGCCGGTGTAGGGCTGTGACAATAACCGCATCGCCCAATACCGCGGCCATGCAATGCATGTCATGGTGTAGAGCCTGCCATCATCATAACCAGACTTTTTATTTTTTGCTAGTGAAAGATGATTAACCGCCATTAAGCAGGCCTGCCATCAGTTTATCACTATACCTACAACTCTGTTAGCATGTGGAAGAAGACTAGCTGTAATGCTAGCTGAGATCTGTGTATCTAGAAGACTGGCTCTGACGGTCTTAGCGTCACCCTGCGCCTCCCCGAGAAACTGAACCGAGCTCAGAGTCACTGAGCACCGGTATCTTAGTGCTCCAGACTGAGTTTAAAGTGTTCTCGTTATCCTGATGGTTATGACTGAAAGGCGCTCAGCCCACCCCCCACGCTAAGAGCTGCACCAGCGACCAGCGACTTGGGTCCATTGCATTAAACTAAACTAACTCTGTGATGCTCAGTGCTGTTTCGCTTTTAGAGTCTTGGTTTGACAGTGTCACTCTGTTTTGGCTGTGTCAATAACCACATTACCCAATACCCATGGTTACGCGATGCCTACCGTGGTGTGGCGCTTATTACCGCCATCGGTGCATTTTTTTCCCAGTGATTTTTTTTATTTTTCTTTGCTGCTTAAAATTCATTAACCCTCATTATTTAAATGTTCAAAAGCTACTGCATTGAGAGACTCTGTGAGCTGACTGTACCATTAGCCGAGATCTGTGTATCTAAAAGACTGATGGTATCTACTGCGGTGCTGGTATCTTACTGCTCCAGACTGAGTGTTCTCGCTGAACTGATGGTTATGACTGAAAGGTGTTCAGTCCTCCGGGAGCTGCACCAACGTCGATGGTTTGGTAAACTAAACTAAACTAAACTAACACTGTGAGACTCTGGGTTTGGCTTTAGGTCCTGTTGTGTTGCTTGCCTTGAGGTATTAGCCATAAGAACCAACCGCTATTTACACAGAAACAACCAAAACCACAAACGTCTCCTGCCAGCCCATATGCCTTTGGAACGTGCGGTGTCCTTACATTCCTTAAAAAAGCTCGGAATGTTTTGGATGTTGCTGGACTGGGAATGCAGTGGTGTTAAGGCTGAGTACTACCTCCTGCATGGCCGTGCATATCCCGATTCTCTCACCACACAATCCATTCGAAGTGTGGGAATTTTCGGGGAGACGAGAGCTATAACATAATTACCAGGAATCACTGGGAATCACTGAGAATCACTGGGAATCACTGGGAATACAATGAAAGTGCTAACTATAAACGGTGGTGTGTTCGTCAGGGGGTGGACCTGTAGAGTCCATACGGCAGTGTGCACTGGAGTCGCTCTCCAAACCAAACACTAGCCTGGAACGTTTGGATGCTGCTGGACAGGGAACATGGTGGTGTTAAGGCTCAAGAGTATTAAGCAGACTGTGAGTAGTGTGAGGGTGCGCACGCCAAACGTGATGCAATCCGTTATGATTTTTAGCCAGACAACCGTGAAACGTTTTCCTACAGTCATTTATCACCGCACTGAGGTCACACTGCAACGCTGGAGCACCTATAAACGTATACTGGTAAGGACATTTGGTCAAACGATTTTGACATGAACTTGCTGTCTTGGTGTGCGCACACTGAGGTCACGCCGGCCCGCTGGAGCTGCCATCCCCTCCATCATAATAAAGTGAACAGGAACTTCTGTTCCATAAAAACTATGACTCAGAGACAAAGCATGTTAGACGGGCACTGAACAGAAACTGACACGTCAGGATGCTCTGTGGCACATGACCACATATGCCATCTTCACCTGAGTGCCAAGTCAGCCACCGTACTACGGTAACCAATGCCAACCGACATCATGCTGAAGCACCAAAGAGCACTCGGACGACTAACAGGGGAAATCTTTCAACAGGCCAGCTGTCAAATGATTCTAAAGATGGAAATTCCTTTTAGCTGTAAGACGCCTCTGTTTTCTTTTCACTGGTGTGTGTTTGGGTTTTTTTTTTTTGTTTTGGTGAAACCCCTCTACTTTCCAGGTAGAGGGAAAATAGGGGTGGGTATTAACCTGCATCCCAAGAAGCCTTTCTGAACCTCAACCACATCTCAGAAAGTCTTCTTCCATTAAGTCGATGGCTGGTGCTTTATTGTGGCGCCTCTTGTTGGCTTTAGCAGCTCTTTATACTATTGGGCCCTGGTGCCAGAGACTCTCTGCTGGGGCCACACTGTGTTTGGTGGCTTAGGTGTGGCTGCTGCGGTACCTTGGATCTTTCAGATAAACATAAAACCAGACATGCAGTGTATAGAAACAAGTAGACACGATCCAAACTTCCAAAAAGAAAACCATGGGTACTTGACTGACTAGGAGTGCACCAATCCCATAGTAGGATCAGATAGCGGTCCCGATATTTGGAATATCAGCTGGACCACCTATTGGATATTAAGGCTGATCCATGGGGCCAATCCATTCAATCGTTTGTGACGCATGCGGCGCCATATGTTTGCATCACGTGTGTAGCGTGCCAATACTAGACCAACAAACAGGGACACCAACATGGCTCAAGCCGTGTGGAGGTATTCTGTTTTACAGACTTGGTAAAATAATGTTGAGTTCAATCCTGTTGGCTTTAGTCTCTCCCACATGGTGAAGTATAGGGTTTCTTGATTCAACAACAGTATCGTACCGATATGAAATATACAAGTTTCATATCGTATTGGTATCGAAACTGAAAAAGCTGAATCCCTGTTTGTAACGACAAACATTGATAACAAGCTCATGCAATCGGCAGTACAATTTAGAGGCTTGGTGGCTGGAGCGCTGTTAGCATGTGCCGAACCGCGTCTGTGCGAGTTTAAAAAAGGCTCAGGTAATTATATAACAGAAAATTAATATCACAGTGAAGCTCCTCCTACCAGTATAACTGAAAATGCCAAATTTGTATTTAAGGTTCACTGATTTTGACCAATACTGAAACTGAGGGCTGAGGCTGATATGAGCTGATACTGGAGCTAAACTGATTAGCAGTACACAGAACTATAACCAGAAACATAACCAGAAATATAAATATATAGACCTAGACATTCTGCTCTTCTGTACTGCAGGGTCATCAAGCACTGTCAAATTAATCTGTCGGATGTCAACCAATTTTTGTGGACACCAATACTGTCAACCACTGTGCAGCCCTAATATTCCTTTCCTTCCCAGAATGCTTTGTTTTGATGTTTTACTATGAAGCCTACCCTTCTGCCCTGCCTCTACTGGGCAACACACTGCTTAACACCCCCACCATACCACCCCACCCCACCCTCAATCGTGAGAAGACATGTTCTTTCACAAAAACGTGCCTGTTTGAGAAAAACAAGAGTGGGAGAGTAAGAACTGAGGGAGGACGCAGCGATAGTAGCGGAACAGTGTGAAGAATGCCGAGAAGGAGCGAGAGAGGGAGAAAGTGCGCGAGTGATAGAGAAAAGAGAGAGAGAGAGCGCGTTGTGGCCATCTGTGATGCTGGCAGCTGGCCAAACCACTGCCCCTAAAGCCCAAGCACATGTTTAACTGTCTCCCTCTGCAACGGTAGCCTACCTCAACCCTGACAAACACAGCAGCGTGGAGCAACCACACATACGCTGCAACAGCCTCTCGCGCTTTACGACGGCGCACACACGCACTCGCCACCGCAACAGTCACTCACGTTTTATGACTGCGCAGACAGGGAAACACAATGTTTACAAAAAGATAATTGCTCCACACAGCTTGCAAAATACGCAGCGCGGCCTTCGCTCAGAGCTTAGATCCGATTTTACTTTTTGACTTTAACTGACCGGATTTGCGCAATTGGAATCTTGCGCGCGAGTGCGGTTCCGATCAGAATCGGATAAGGAGATTAGATTTGACTACTGTTTAAACATCAGATGCGGATCACATGTGCGTCTGTACACAACCCTATCAGACTCTGACCTGTCCGAACCAGGTGTTTACACTGCAGCGTCTGGTGAAGATGGAGAGCGTTTATACCGGGGAGCTCCACGCAGCCTGGCGCAAACTGCATCCGGGGACGGAAACTGAGTAACTACTGAGTACCTGCAGATCGAACGGTTTATCACATGGCGCATCAGGTAGCTCGAACCCAGCACCTGGAGGTCAGCCTTAGCGCTGAAGTCAGGCCCAACCCAAAAAGTCCTCACCAAGCTAATTAAGACCCATCCAAACATCTCAGAGTTAAATCTACAGGTAGGTACACCACGAGTTTGTTCTGTACCCTAACATAGTGTACTAACGCCGTAATCTTGAGGCTACCACTGTAGGGACGGTGCTTGTACCATGAGGGGTATAGAGTGCAACTTATTTGTATGGCAGTGTGGCACACTCCTTTTTAAACAAGACTACGGTCAACACAAAGGCCTTCAACGTTATCCACAACGACATGGGTACGTTCCTGACCCCTTAGTAGGCTTTGGCACTGGCTACAAGGCCAACATACAACGCTCCATACTTCAAGACGCTTCGCTGACGCTGAATATCATCACTGTCCAAAGAAAAACAAGCATCTCCATAATGGCAACTTTACAGGAGAGGACAAAAACCTCACTTAACTTCTAATGCAAGTCAATGGAACCAGGCGTCTTCCCAAACAGTTTTGGGGCATTTCTGTTGGTCCATTCATCATGAGATTCTCACTCAGTGTAAACAGCAGCTGATGTGTTCAAGATGCACAAAAGTAAACCTGGACAAAAGTGGAGATACATGTTTTTCATTGGACAGCGACGACATGCAACACAGTGTTTCGTTTTTCTTAGGCTCTATAAGATGTAGCATAAAGCAGCGGCAGTAAACACCATCAGATCTACTCACATGAGCTCATAACATCTCACAGGGCCAAAATAAAAATAACTAAATCAACCAATACAGAATATCGTAATCTCATATATCCCCATGTGACTATACCAGGGCAGACTTTCCTCTGGGGACATTACCTGCATTTGAAAAAGGTTAGAAATCAAAACTTATCACAATACATTTATACAATTATCTCAATAACACATTCCAGTAGTACTGAATCGTGCCTGACATATGCCAATAGTACTGAATCGTGACTCGAAAATTTCAACAGTAATGAACCGGACTCACGTATACCAATAGTACTGAACCGTGACTCACGCAAACCAATAGTACTGAACCATGACTTACATATTCCTATAGTATTAACTCGTGCCTTACGTATTCCTTTAGTACTGAATCATGCCTCACATATTCCTATAGTACTGAATCATGCCTCACGTATTCCAATAGTACTGAACCGCGACTCACGTATTCCTATAGTACTGAACCGCGACTCACGTATTCCAATAGTACTGAACCGCGACTCACGTATTCCTATAGTACTGAATCGTGACTCACGTATTCCTATAGTACTGAACCGCGACTCACGTATTCCTATAGTACTGAATCGTGCCTCACGTATTCCTATAGTACTGAATCGTGCCTCACCTACTCCAATAGTACTGAATCGTGACTCAAGTATTCCTATAGTACTGAATCGTGCCTCACCTACTCCAATAGTACTGAATCGTGACTCAAGTATTCCTATAGTACTGAATCGTGCCTCACGTATTCCAATAGTACTGAACCGCGACTCACGTATTCCTATAGCACTGAATCATGCCTCACGTATTCCAATAGTACTGAATTGTGACTCAAGTATTCCATTAGTACTGAATCGTGCCTCACCTACTCCAATAGTACTGAACCGTGACTCACGTATTCCTATAGTACTGAACCATGACTCCACAGTACACAGGATGCATAGAACAGTGAGAGAGATTTAGTAATCAACAGGTTCCCAGACATGGATTAAGGCTAGTATTCCAGCACCAAAAGTGAATTACCATTTAAGAACTTTCAAGTCAAGTCTTAGCCCTAATCTGGGTTACAGAAGCCGGCTCTTAAGCCTTATTACTATTAGGCCATATGCCATATCCAGCTAGATTTCTGAAAGTCTGGACAGCCAAAATCCTAACTTTGAAAATCATGTCCGAACCACATTTGGAGGCGGCCTGAGACGCAACTCCAAACAG
The DNA here is from genome assembly GCA_024036415.1 of Prochilodus magdalenae. Classification (NCBI taxonomy): domain Eukaryota; kingdom Metazoa; phylum Chordata; class Actinopteri; order Characiformes; family Prochilodontidae; genus Prochilodus; species Prochilodus magdalenae. The sequence continues at coordinate 209,656 of JAMWET010004934.1, forward strand.
GTTTTCACAGAGGCGTCTCGGGCTGGATGCTCACAACATGAGTAACAGCAGCAAGCTTGTCTGGTGCAACGTTAACTGCTTGGAGGGCGAGATGATGGCCCTACGTCTGTCCTGCATCCATGTCTGAAATCTGCATCTGGCTACGCAGTTGCTAAGCCTACAATGCTACCACAGTCGCCCATGTTGATGACAAATCTGACCTGATCACCTGCAAACATCAGCGCAGACAGTCTGCGGAGAGATCTGATCTGCCTGGAGTCTGAAGACTAAACATTACAATCAGCATTCAACTACAGGAAAGTTTCAAAAGGTAACGATAGCTGGATCTAGCCAGATAAAATGCCACCTCCGCCACCTGAACCGGTTGGTAAAGTTGCAGACCCAAAACCAGCTCCAATTCAGCTTCATAACACACACGGCCTCTAGAGCCTGGCGGAGCAAAAGGCCCCAAGGCCGGCCTCATTAAAGCTGCTTGCTTAGCCTTAGTCTTCCCGTCTATCTGTCGGCTTTGAAGGCCGGTCACAGTGCACGGCCCATGAACAGGGCCACAAACGTGACCTCGGAGAACGGGCCCCTTAGTCGCGAAACAATCACTGCACATGCCTCTTTTCCATAAAGTGGGAGCACAAAGGCGTGGACAAGACCATGCTTGGACAGGGCTACTCTTGGTCTACCCCGCATTCCACTGACAGATGAAATTCCAGCTAAGAGCCAGGGAAAGCCTTGGAGGCATTCCCATTTACAGGCCTGGGTCTCTGGCCCTGTCATTTGTCCTGCATTGTCAGTGCTCTAGAAGTTTGAGAGCCAAAGGCAGATCCATGTTTTTGCCTACAACATCTTCACATCTGGACAGGAGTCACTGACCCATAATCCTACCAGGCCAGGCTAGATCAGTGGGCCACTGTGTCTTCTGAGTGGACAGTAGCGGTATCCTCCTGGCATGCAGTCTAAAGAGCCTTGCGGAACTATAATCCTAACACTCACAAAACTCAAGACAAGAGACAAAAGTTCAGGTGTCTCAGTGCTGTCATACCATCAGGCACTTGGTGACACGACTACTTTTACAGCTGCAGGTTCTTTATAGTTGTTTTACAACTCTATAAAGCCGATAGGACTGATACGTCTGATCACGCAACAGCTTCATTAGCAAACAAGCGTATTACTGCTTAACTAGAGATGATTAGGCTTTATCAAATATTATGGTTTAATAAGCAATTATACTAGAATGAACATCAGTGGACAGCACTGGACTCTTTATCGTCCAGAAGAGACTGTGAGTGTGGGGTGGGCTGGAGTGGGGTTCAGGTTAATCGATACAGCATAGCATCACAATATTCTGCATGGCAACACTTCATTAAAGCTAGGGCTGCGTATCGTTTCAGCACTGCCATCATGATGTGCGCATGCACAATACTCACATCGCAGGGAAGCGTGCCATGCTACAACTTCTTTCCTGTTTAGGTCAAAAGAGAAGCTTGCACGGTTCCTGGACCTGACGGCTTCTCAGATACACAGAGAAGATTAGTCACAGCGCTCACCTGCTTATGTGTTCTGTGGTGCATTGAAACTTATCAAAGAGCATTAAAGTTCACATTTACCAAGAGTGTTAAAGGTCATTTTTATTAAAAGGCTTTTTTTATTTAATATAATCATTATTATTATTATTATTATTATTATTATTATTACTACTATGATTATTTTCACTCACTTTTTTAAATAATACTGTTCAAGTCATCTCACGGAAAATATCTCTATTGCCCCCACGCCCCCCAAATACTGTACAGGTCTAATCAATACACAGCCAATAAGCATCATTACACGCAGTATGTTATACACATGGAACAGGAAATCAACAGACACGAAAACTTCCTCTCATTAAATGAATTAAATGCTGACTCAGTTTCTCTCCGGGTGAAAACAGCGATAAAGGCCTTATATGATCTCAATATTATATGGTGTCACATCATTTTATTCCTTGCAGTAATATCATATTGTGATGTATATATAATGATACTGTTATCATGAGGCCTCTGGCAATTCTCACCCCGGTATTCTATTCTTTCACCTGCCTTTATAGCCCTTCACCAATAAACATTTCTCTCTAATCATAAATCTGGTCCCAATTTACTTTCTATTAACGTTTTCATATAGGCAGCTAGGGTAGTGGGAAAACAGCAGACTGTGCCGGAATTCCCATAATCGGTGCATCCGTGAGCTCTGTTTAACTGGACTAACTGTAATGCAGTTTTTAATAATAAGTGAAAATGTTTCCAGGTCACATGGTTGATGTATTTTTGTATTGTTATACACACACATACACATATATATGTGTATATATATATATATATAAATATATAATATAATATAATATAATATATATCGTCGCTGTCCAAAGAAAAACAGGTATCTCCAAAACGGCCACTTTACAGGAGAACCCAAAAACCTCATTTGATTTGAATGGTAGTAAATGGAACCAGACGTTTTTTCCAAGCAGCTTTGGGCCATTTCTATTGGTCCATTCTTTATGAAATTTAGTGTAGTCAGCAGCTCATGTGACCAAATTAAATCTAAAAGTAAAATTCAGCAAAAATGGAGATACATGTTTTTCTATGGACAGCGACGAGATATATATATATAGTATATATAATATATATATTATATATACAATATATATATATACATATATATAAATATATATATATATATATATATATATATATATATTAGACAGAGAGACAGACAGACACACACACACACACACACACACACACACATACATACATACATACATACATACATACATACATACATACATAATTGTTGATGCATCTATAATCAACATGAAGCAGCAGATAAACGTAAGGAAAGCTTGGCAAACACAAGATTAAGTTACCCTCAACCTGCTGGCTTAAACAGGACCGCAAACACATTCCGATATGCAGACAAATTGGAAAGATTTTTTTTTTTTTTTTTAAATCGCCATTAAGTCTGGTTCAAAACCAAAACTACCCTAAAGAAGAACAACCAATTGTGATGTTTCTGATCAGTATTGCGACTGGGGTTTTAACCTGCAATCACTTTCTGGGAAGTCCAAGCCCGATATTTGGTCAGCAAGACCAGAGCATCCCCTTTCTCAGTTAGCTGTGGTTGTGATGTCACAGCATATAGTTGTTTGGCCGTCTCTGATTGGTCTAACTCACCAACAGGCGGTTTACAGACTCTGATAGCATGTTAACATTCCCCACACAAGAAACAGTTTTAATAAAAACGGCCTATGCTGAAAATTCCGCTCTTGCTGTATGAACAGTGCACTCCATTAAACTGGGATGTTGATATACGAGATACAAGACCACCTTTCAGCTCTACCCCTAAACCATCACATGCGCCACAGGTCCCCCATCCACCAACTTCTGCAGGGCCATAACTTAACAGGTAGACAGGCCTCTGATTGGCCAGGCCAGAACATCTGTCCACATCTGGGCATCACAGAGGATAGTTAACCAACACTGAGAGAGTGATGCTCTTACCTGGGCCAGCTGTCTTGGGTCTGGGGCACCAAACAGAGAGGAGCTGGAACTGAAACTGATGGCTCCCCTCCGGCTGAGAACATGCTTTGGAACCGGCCTGTCTAGAGGCAAAACCGGTAACTGATAACATACTTCCATTGAACACTATCAACACTGGATCCGGATCAAAAGTTTAAATTAAAAAAAGGAGGAAGAAGAAGAAGGAAAAAATAGGAGACCACGAAAAACAGGAGGAGGAGGGATGGCAAGAACTTCGCCTTTCTGCAAACCGGATTTCTTTAATCTTGAAGGCAAAGAAAAAAAAAGGAAAAAGGGAGAGAGGGAGAGAGAGAGGGAGAGAGAGAGAGAGAAGGAGAGAGAGGGGGAGAGAGGAAAGCGAGATGTTCAAGACGAGTACTTCATTTTGTTCGGGTGAACGTGAAACTCGCACGGATTCAGTCCGTGTTTCCTCGTCGTCCACTCCATTATTCTGGTTCTGTTCTGACTCGGGTTCTGCGCTCACCAGGCTCGGGCCCCTTTCCTCCTCTTCTCGCTCGGCTCGGGGCCTGCGGACGACGAGGCCTGTGTCTTTCTGATATCTCTTAAAAAACGCTTCCTCATTTTCCCCCCCTCTCTCTCTTTTTCTCGCTCTCTTTCTCTCCAACTCGTCTCTCTCTCTCTCTTTCTCAGCCGTGCCTCATCGTGAAATGGCTCCTCAGCGTGTCAACACAAAAGGCATGAGCACTTCTTCTTCTTCTCCTCTTTCTCCTCCTTCACATCGGCAGCGATGCTCGCCAACGGTTAAAAAAAAAAAAAAAAAAAACACCACACACAATTAGAGGTGCAATGGAGAAAAACACGAGCGAACCAGATCAACGTATGCTCGTTTTCCGAAGAGCTCCTTCGCTTCTCACGCCAGGGCTGCAGTGCTCATTTATTCAGTCCTTCTTTCTCCCTCTCTCTCTTTGCTCTGTCTGTCCTCAATGCAGACACGGGCAGCTGCCGTACTTCACCACGCACCGAAGCTCACTCGATGCAGCAGCAGCGCGGCGGTGCGCTGAACAGGCAGCAGCAGCAGCGGTGACGGCGGCTGGAGGAGGGAAAGAAAAGCACCTTGTGCACCGAGCTTGGCACATGCTGGCGAAAGGGATGAAGTAAAACGGAACTGTTTCGTGGAGAACACTTTAGGCTATCTAATTCAGGCTTTCCTCACAAAACAAAACAAAAAACACACACTGCGAAAGCTGCAGCACCTCGCCAGAGATGGAGCTGTTGGCTAAAGCGCTCGATGAAAAAAGTCCCCGCACCGTTTCAGCCAATAGGCTCGCGACTGTCCATGTAAGGCCGCCTCTGATTGGGCGACGCCGGCAAAGGGGCTTTGCTACGCGCAGTCTCATTGGGCGGATTTGGAGGGGCGATTCCAGGACTGATTTATGCAAGTCTTCCACCGACTGCATGGACCTCCATGAGGGTATTCCACCACAACGGGGTTTGCCCTGCAGCCCGTCTGCATCACTGCCTGTGATTACCTTTCCCGCATGAGTCATCCGCTTGTTCGTGAGCTGCGAGCCACACTTAACTGTAATACGTTTATACGAGGCTGTATAAACGTATTAAATGTCATTTCAGCGCCATGCCCACCGTCTTCACAGGCCTTGACGGGAATACCTACAAGCACTGCGTGTCCAAAAGTATCCGGACACCCCTTCTAATAAGTGTGTTAGTTAGGTGTTCAGTTTCTGTATGATCTTCACATTAAAGCAGAGGGCCAGCCTTGAACCCCAAAGTCACCATGCCCATTGCCAAGCCATGTATGGATGAGTTGTGTGAATTACCAGGACTTTATCATCCAGCATCACTGCCTGACATTTGCGGTTAAATGCAATCAAATCATCGGGAGTTCCAAAATCTATTAGAAAGCCCTGCCATTAGAATAAAAGCTCTTACTGCAACAAAGAAGGACACATTCTCCATCAAATGTCCTTCATTCGAGAAGAAGTGTTCCCTGAGCAGACGGATGTACACTATACCGTGTACCTAACCCTGATTTGGCTGCCAAAGATTAGCTATATTCATATTAGTAGTGCCTGTTTAACACGTTTGTCAGGATAGATGTTGACACAGACTGCATGTGATAGGCCTGTCAGCCTTATAGCATTCGTGCTGGCTGTGTGATATCTGAGGGCTTGGCTTGTATATAATGCTGTTGAAATCACAACTGAGGCCCCTTCTTCAGTCCTCGGTGTCATGCATCCGGCTTTCACAAAGCCAAACTCTGGATAGTCACATTGCTACACTGTTTCCCTATGCTTACACAACTCACAAAGCCTGGGATGTGTAATGCTGTGACCCTCCGGGAGTTTGGTAACCATGTTTCAGGGTGATGTATACTATGCACAGCTGTTAGGACGTACAAAGTCAGTTAGAGTGAAACTTACTAACCCAGATTTCTTTCAAAATCGTATCTCAAACTGCCATTAACAGTGTCTCAGGCAGCATATTCATCACCATGTCATGTAATAGCTTTCTGTGCTTTTGTTAAAGGTTGAGGACATCTGCTTCCTATCACCAGCACCTGTGAACAATTCTGACTCATTTCGCATCAAACCACCCTGAATGACTTTCGTTTACGTCGTCATCACTGAAATATTCAGAAATCTGGAAAAATCAGGAATTCCCCCTTAAAGGTGTCATAGTATGGAAAACTCTGATTGCATTGTTGAATAAGGAGAGTTCGGTACATAGAAGTGACACGCCTTGAACCCTGAAACACTGTTGCTCCTCCTTCAAATAGAAATCCCACATTTATAAAAGAGGACAGTAAAAGTTTTCCTTTTTTGTTTCCTTTTCCATATACACTAAATGATATTTACAAACCCAAATTTGCATACTGACCAACACCAACAAAAACAATGGACTATGAGGAGAAATCTACCAGCTGTAAAAAATGTCAACTCATTCCACATCTTTCCCAAGGACCCGGCAGTCAGTGGTATATGGTTGATGTTCATTTTTGAACGAGGCTGAAGGTGGCTTCCTGTTCTCCAGCCTTTTGACTGAATGTTCTGTTCCACCTTAAATGCTACAGTCTGTACAGGCACCTGAATCCATTTAACTGTGGCACCATTTAAGGTGGACAATTTACAAAACAAACTGGAGAATAAGAATCCCCTCTTCAGCTCCCACATCTTTAAGAAGACCCTGAGCCCTGGGCAGTTTCTTAAACTCTTGGACGATATGGAGCAGCTTCGCTCAGCATTTAACACTGAGGAGAATGAGGAGAGGAGCAGCTCCACCTTTATTAGCATCACAATCCCAACAGCAGCCTGTAAGTAGTAGTCATGCTGTGTGACTGTATCAGTGTTTTCTTAAACTGGGAGTTTCATAGCAAGGAACAGCTTTAAACTACTGTTTGTTGATGTCCATATGGAAAGCAAGTAGTTAGTATAGGTCACATGATCTATTAGCTATTAGCTACTAGCAAACTCCAAGTAAGTAATGTTATCATACCTTGTACAAGCTGTAGCATTTAAGGTGGAAAAAACATTCTGTTTAAAAAGCTGGCATGCAGTGAAACTTGGTGGGAAGGATTGACATTGTCAGATAATTCAAGTTTCAGGCTCGACTGCACATACCACATAATCACGGACGAGCCTTATCACTGTACCTAACAGACCCAACAGCCACGGTTGCGGACATCCTGTCAGGGCACCATGGGCAGACGGCTGCACAACGCAGGACTACATGCACGCGGACCATTGCGACGACTCCTCAACGTCGCCAAGGAAAGAATGCATTTGTGGAGGCTCCATGGTCAGCACCAAGATCTAGCATGTTGCATTAGCAAACATGGCGGCCCAACGCAATACTAAGAGACACTACATCTGTATGTGCAGCTCAATAAATATTGCCCATATCAGTCTAACGTTCCTTCCCTCAATTCAATAAATAAACTATATTTTTGTACATGTTCTTTCTGACTCGTCTGGTTGCCATAGGTGAGTTTTCATATATCTCAGCGGACTGGAAGTCAAAGCAGCACTGTTTCTGGTTTGTTTGTCCTGAATGGACCCGCAGACAAGCTGTGGGTTTGTTTACCTGGTACACTTTTATATTTGCGTGTCGGCCTATAGATTGAGTTTGCTTACTCTGCGGCGATGCTTACAGTGCGTGTGTAATTGCTTGCACTTTAAGTTGGCACTCGGGGCATTTTGGGTAGAGGGGGTCATTTGAGTTGTAGTGGAAGCCATGACATTAGTCATGTTTCTTCTAATGGACTGTTTGTACCTCTTGACATATTAATTACAAGCAGACACTGGAGCAGCCATTGTTTGCTCATTCATGAGATGATTTTCATCTCCACTTTCTTCATGGTTGGTTTATTGTTATAGTATAAACTGAGTTCGCTATTCAGCTCTCTAATCTCCCGAACTTCCGGCTACGGACAATAACACTAATGCACTGTTTGTTCTTTGTATGCCCAAACAAATTCTTTATGCATACAGTTACACTTCACATACAACGGCATAACAATAACTCACGGTCATGTTTAGACTCGTTTAGCTTAACAAATTCGTCTTTGAGTGCTCTTAAATGGAGTAGTAATAAGATATAGCTTCAGAACGCTAGAAGGTTTTAAGTTGAATTGCAGGAGACCGAGGGGACAATGGTGAACTGTGCCATGGCAACAGTCAGGCTGTATGCCAGTAGTAGGTACAATGACTCCCTCCCACCTCCTCCCCAACAGCTTAGAATACAATTCAGCACAACCCAACCCCCTGCCATGCAATCCTAAGCCTTTTCCAGGCAACCTGGCAAAACAGTTCCAGATCAATTTCACCCTGCCAAAGAGCAAAACCTGGACCAGAACACACGTTGAAGTACAGCACAGACCAAACCGCACATACACTGTCATTTCATAAAGCTACTCTGCAGGTACGTTTATCATCATTAACGTACAAGCCATAGAAATGTACCCTCAAGGTAAACGGGGTACCCTAAATACGCTTTTCCCCGAGGAGAAAGGCATGTATCTCTACCTTTCAGTAACTTAATGTTTGAAAACGGAGACAATGCAGAGTCTACATGGCCAACACAGCTTATAACTGCAGTGCATTATGATGCAGTTTTAACATTCGGAAGATTTACTCTTAAAGAACAAGAGCACTCTAGTGTCGGTTTAAATCTGTACTTTCATTAGCATTACTTACCAAAGCATGTAAGCTGGTGAAATTATAATAGCTCACTCAATTACTCATCTTCTAAACATGCTTCCTCCTTCTGAATCTCAGCGGGCAATGGAGCCTGTCCCAGGGTTCAATGGACAGAAGGCAGGAAACACCCTGGACAGGCCACCAATCCATCGCAAAGCTACATACACATACACTCACTGAAGTAGTTTGGAATAATACTGTTTGGAAGAACATACAGTCTTTGCTTGCCTCTATCTGGCATCCTCTAGTAGCATATTGGCTGCCTGTTCTCTGACATGTGCGTTTGTCACATAAGTAACTGCGCAGTCTATGTTGATGTTGAGTGTAAGTGCCGCCATATAGCTTTCTGCTGGAATTAGAGAAGTCTGTAAAAGCTCAATAGCCCAGCAATAGCATAACAATTATGTAGGTCCATCTAGAAAATATTGCGGCACCCGCTTCATGCTGTCATAGCCGTAGGAGCACGGGGGGCGTGCACTCATGGTAGATTTTAATTGTAAATAGTTGTTGTTGTTGTTGTTTTAGTTGATATTATTAGCATAAATTAGCAATTAGGGATTTGACATTAGCAAATTCCTGTCAAATCCCTACTATAAACAAACTGGGGCATCCTCTCTACACTCCTTTCATAAGAAACAAGGAAATGGACAGTAGGTCCTCCTCAAGGCTAGCATTAACAGCTGTTTACTTATCAGTCTAAAAATATGAGTTCAGAGAGTCCGTAATCAAACTCCATCCCGCTACTGTTTTCAGGGGTGTAAAGCCACACCAGTGTTAATGCTTGTTTTGCCTCTTTTTGTTTATTGCCTAACTGGGCGGTGGTGGTCATAATGGCTGCTTGCCATCTTGCATTTACTGTACCTTTTATTGTGTATCTGTTATTAATTGGCCTAAACGGGAACAGGACCTTCAACGTAATTGACGAGGTCTGGGCCAGCCATGCTACTATTTCATCCTACTAATGTGGGACTGATGGCAGCCTCAACACTACAATGACTTACTTTGTCTCTTGAGGTACAGTGTGGTATTCGGAGACAGGATGGGCTGGAGCTATCTTCAGTAGATAGCCTATCTCTGCCACGTAATACGCAGACGTATACATACCAAAGAAAAACATCTCGGATTGATCAGCGCCGCATATGAAGGCTAACATTGCAAAATGCATCACAGCACAAAGCCTTTGAGATGTCTATGCTGAAAACGTTGGGTCTTCTCATTAAAAAAACCCATGGTACCAGCAAAAAACCTCCAACAGTCGAGAAACGCCCATGTAAAAATGAGAGAACCCATCATACAGCCCACAGATTGCTCTCTGCAAGGCCCTGAAAACGCAGGGGAGCTGAATCTGTGGTCACACCCCAATACATGATGAAATGGTGAGGAGTTTTTCCGTCTATGATGTATATGCGACCGTTGTTCTTTGAGTTGTGAGGCCCACCAGCCACAGGCGTAACGTTTTTCCAAGAGCTTACTAGTCTTTGCCATTTTGCATTTCACTACTAGCTTGATCTTGTTATTCCAGTCATTTAGTTTTATTAAAGATTATAACATAAACTCATTATTATATAAACTCATTAGGGTTTACTTCTTTATCTGCTTACAAGGAAAGTCTTAGCGCTCAATGCAGCGTTGAGAAAGATGGTTCACTGTGTTAACTGTTTGAGGATGCGACAGCACCACAAACCTCCTGTCCTTCCCTACTGATGCAATAAAGGCTCGTCTGTGGCCTCTCATATAGGGGAAGTATGAGAACATCAAACTGTCATCTTGAGGGTTCATGTCAAGCGCTTCTTTCCGGAGTGTTTACTAATCACCATCTCTTGAAAAAGAGCCACGGTATCTGATCTCAGCTGTTAGTGGATCCTGTGCCTACCCTGTCTGAGGGTCTAGCTGTAAGTAGCCTAGCTAAGCAATCTTCATGACACTGCCTGGTTAGCTGTGTTCACTAGCATTGGCTAACAATATCCAACTAGAGTAAGGTAGAGTAGAGTTGGCTTGGTAAAGCATTGGTACAGTTATATAAAAATGGCGGTACCACTTTAGAATAAGGCTACCTTTATAAGCAGTTTATGAATGGTTTAAAAAGAGTTTACTAATGGTTATTAATTAAAACCATTAATACACAGTTAAGACACATACATAAGATGGGCTCCAGTGACCTGTTGCTAGTCTTAACAGTGAACACGCCTACTTTTATACTCTTATAGCTCCTATTTGAATGTTTACTGATCTTACTTCATCTTTTTCATCAGTCGTTAACCTCTGTCAGCTTCACTACATTTTCATATACATCATACGGGGCAGCTAATTTTTGCCCCTGTTATTAATGTGTTATAACTGCTTATTAATACTTTGTAAAGTGTTTATAAGATAAGATAAGCCTTTATTAATCCCACAGTGGGGAAATTTACAATGTTACAGCAGCACAGAGGAAAGGACAGAAGTATCAGGAAAGAGAAAAATATCAATAAAATAATAAAAAAATTAAATTCAGAGGACTGGGATCAGAGGAAACATTGCAACATAGTGATTAGTCTTTGCTTGCCTCTATCTGGCATCCTCTAGTAGCATATTGGCCGCCTGTTCTCTGACATGTGCGTTTGTCACATAAGTAACTGCGTAGCCTATGTTGATGTTGAGTGTAAGTGCCACTATATAGCTTTCTGCTGGAATTAGAGAAGTCTGTAAAAGCTCTGTAGCCCAGCAATAGCATAACAATTATGTAGATCCATCTAGAAAATATTGCGGCACCCGCTTTATGTTTTCACAGCCGTAGGAGCACGGGAGGAGTGCACTCATGGTAAATAGTTGTTGTTGTAGTTTTAGTTGTTATTATTAGCATAAATTAGCATAACATTAGCAAATTCCTGTCAAATCCCTACTACAAACAAACTGGGGCATCCTCTCTACACTCCTTTCATAAGAAACAAGGAAATGGACAGCACCTCCTCCTCAAGGCTAGCATTAACAGCTGTTTACTTATCAGTCTAAAAAAATGAGTTCAGAGAGTCCGTAATCAAACATCCCGCTACTGTTTTCAGGGGTGTAAAGCCACACCAGTGTTAATGCTTGCTTTGCCTCTTTTTGTTTATTGCCTAACTGGGCGGTGGTGGTCATAATGGCTGCCTGCCAGCTTGCATTTACTGTACCTTTTATTGTGTATCTGTTATTAATTGGCCCAACCAAGAGCAGGACCTTCAACTGGATTGACGAGGTCTGGTTACTAATCACAAATAACCCATAATAGGCTACCTTTATAAAGGTAGCCTTATTCTAAAGTGGTACCAAAATGGCCATGCCAGCTTATATACAGTAGATGTGCTGTGGTGTAATCGAGACACTAGGTTGTAGCGTTTGTGCTAGTGGGCTACAATGTCAACAGCTGAACTAAATAACAATAATAGTAATATTTTTATTTTTATTTTAAATGTAAGCGGAGTGGATCGGCAGGCGTTTCCGCTCCTCTGTGTTTCTGAAATTGGATTTCTATTTCCCACTCTGCGCTTGCTCCTCACTCACAGATGAATGAAACTGCTCCACTTTGTGATCGCTCCTAATTCTGTAATTTATGGTCGTTATAAAATGAAAATGACCTGAACATGCTGTGCCATTACTGTGGTATTACCACCCAGATAGTAAGCATACACTACATTGGCAAAAGTATTTGCTCGTCTGCCTTCACACGCTTATGAACTTGAGTGACATCCCATTCTTAATCCCTAGGGTTTTATATGACGTCGGCCCGCCCTTTGCAGCTAGAACAGCTTCAGCTGTTCTGGGAAGGCGGTCCACAGGGTTTAGGAATGTGTTTATGGGAGTTATTGACCAGTCCTCCAGAAGCGCATTTGTAAGGTCAGACACTGATGTTGGACGAGCAGGCGTGGCTCACAGTCTCCACTCTACTTCACCAAGGGGCCATCCCCAAACTGTTACCACAAAGTTGGGAGCATGGAATTGTCCACAATCCCTTGGTTTCCTGAAACATAAGGAGGTACTTTCAATGGAACGTTCCTGGGAACAACCCCACACTATAAGTCCCCCTCCAAACTTCACACTTGGCACAATGCAGTCAGACAAGTACCGTTTTCCTGGCAACCGCCAAACCCAGAATGATTCAGATCCATCTGATTGCCAGCCGGAGAAGAGAACACGTCTCCACTGCTCTAGTCCAGTGGTGTCCAGTGGTGTCCTGTGGTGAGTGTTTTACACCCCTGCATTCGAGGCTTGGTGATGTGAGGCTTGGATGCAGCTGTTCCAAACTCTTTCCATGAAGCTCTCTATGCACCAGTCTTGAGTTAATCTGAAGAGGTTACACCTGTGGCCATGGAAGTGATTGGAACACCTGAATTCATTGATTTAGATGGGTGAGTGAATACTTTTGGAAATATAGTGTATCAGTCCCCTGGGTTGATATCCACTGACTGTTTACCACTGCTGCTCTCCAACCTCAGACTACGCAGATTCTAGTCCTGCACAGATCGAAGTGGGTTTTAATCGCCTCAAACAGATTTAAAATGTATACAGCCTTTACTTTTAGAGCATAAGCTACGATACATATTACAAACAACCGAGAGAAGGAATAGAGTGACTAGGTGTGATATACAATGTTGTAGCTGGAAATGATATTAAACCAATTAACAAAGAATAACAAACAACATTTTTAAAATGTACTGTAATTACAAATCTCAGCCTTCACTCACACGCACATATGCATACACATGCCCACCTACATATACATACAGTCCCCAGGGACAGATATTCGACCCGACCCCTTTCAGATATGGCCCTTCCCAAACCAAATAGCATTAGACCAGTTACTAGGGGTACACAATTTAGCTGTGGGCCTTTCCAGAATCAGAATATGCAAAAAGTAGTGTAGCCATATTTCCCTCAACAAAATATCATTCTCATAGTGCAGCTTTTAAAGAGGCTGTCACGCCACCGCAACATTCTTCAGGGCACTGCTAGGGTAATGCTAATTTCAGCTCAGTTTCTATGATGTTTGCTGTGTTATGTTACCACCTAGCTCACTGCAGTATGTGTTCAACTCCACATATGAAGCTTAGTTTAAAAGTTTGCATATATTTTTATATTTCATATCTTCTATATTTTTAATGAACCACATTTCTTCATCATTAAGGCTAGTGTGTATAATAAGAAGAGCTGTTTAGCCTGTTAGCTTTCGAATAAATAGCTATTTGTTTTGTTAAAAAATTTAAAATTGGTAGACACAAGTATGGTACAATATGTGATTCCACAGATGAATTACAGCATCTGCCTGGAAACTCATCTAAGATGTGAATATATTCCAGGTAAGTTTCAGCCAACCAGTCTTATTAGCTTTAGCATTAATGAAGGCGTGGCTACTAAATGATATTGTGACCATATGCTGCTTGTGTGCTGCTTGAGTCTTTGTGTCATTGAACAGGTCATTCTCTCTGCAGTCCATGCAGTACATTTACGGAAACTAAATTTTCGTAATTCATTATTTTGTGACGTCACACGACAAAGCAACACATAAACATAATATACACCCATTCGACTGACAGTGGTGAAGCCCCGCCCATTCACACTGAAGGTATAAGGAGCGTGTCAGCCTGAACAGCATTTTTAATAAGACAGACTCAACACAGGACAGCCAATCAGGACAGAGATCATTTACATATACGAGTCTTAAAGGTACAGTAACAAAAACAAGAGAATATAACATATCTATGTAATGGCTGGGCCTTCTAGCTGACAGAACCAATAAGAATCCCATTACTATTCACTAGTAGTTTATTTGTGTCTATTCTAATGATATATGTTTTTTCCTAACCTCCTGAGACCCCAGCGTCCTCATATGAGGACATTACTTTTCTGCTTCTCTGCACCATGATACTTTTTAAAACGTTGACCCTTTGGCCTCATAGGAGGACATTGCCAAAACAACTTCCTGTCAAAGACAACGTTTAGTATTTATACTTGTCAGGTCCTACTAATCACTAATAGCTAGGAGAAATTAAAATTGTACACCAAGCAAGTCCGGATCTCCGGAGGTTAAATCATGTGCTTAGGTGCCTCAGACAGAGTTCTGTATATCGTCGCTGTCCAAAGAAAAACACGTATCTCCAAAATGCAACTTTACAGGAGAGGCCAAAACCACATTTAATTTGAATGGATGTCAATGGAACCAGGCGTCTTTGCAAACCATTCTGGGCCATTTCTGTTGGTCCATTCTTCATGAAGTTTCCACACGGTGTAAAGAGCAGCTCATGGGATCAAATGAGGCATAAAAGTAAAAATCACCAAAAATGGAGATACATGTTTTTCTTTGGACAGCGACGATATCCATCTATCCAGCCTACAGAAGGGTCACACCCATTCACGCTGAAGTTATACGAAGTGTTTCAGCCATAACGCAGGACAGCCATTGAGACCGGTCTCACAGTAACAAACACAGGGACAAGCAGGGTTGGAAATGGCCGTGTGAACCGCAACTGTTTGTGGTATATAAACAAATGACGTAATGATGTTGGGTAACCTGGGTTCGATTCCCGGCTGGAGAGTCCGGGGACTTTACTGTGTGGAGCTTGCATGTTTTCCCCGGGTTTCCTCCGGGTGCTACGGTTGCCTCCCAAACACATGCAGGCAGGGGAACCGGAGATGCCTCCTATGTGTGAACGTGTATGTCTGTGTGTCTGCCCTGCGATGGATTGGCGGCCTGTCCTGGTTGTTTCCTGCCTCCTGCCCACTGAACATTGAAATTCCTCCTGTGGCCCAGAAGGATAGGAGTTTAGAAGATGGGGGAGAATGAGTGTTGAGTTTGGGTTTGTTGTGTATGTTCTATCAAGGACCATGCACAAAATCCAGCAACCTCAGAGGAGAGGTAGATACCTTGCAGCTCATTTCCATCTGCAGCCCCTGGGCATATAGCCATAGGATTAATACCAAGGGCCTCAGTAACTATACCAATAGTCATCTATACAATAATCAATATAAAAAGCTCAACTGTCCCGGATTATGTTAATGCAAATATGTCATAAGTGGACCTGACAGGGAAAATATGGAGGAGAAACGTATGGATGAGGATATGGGCTCTTTAAAGCAGCCCTCTGTTTAGACAGTGTCATGGACAACGTCATCTGCTACAGTCTCCATGTGCTGCTCACTTGGGACCCCTCTCATTTCCCAACCAGGAGGAAGCCATTTATTAATGATTTGTTTCTGAAGCACTGTTTGCTGTACTGCTGCTCCTCTGAAAGACATGCTTTGAGAGATCTGTCCCCCTGGCGGGCTCTGGGGGAAACTGGCTGTGATGAGAGGAGCTAGGCAGCACACCTGCTAATTCCCCCCGAGACGGCAAGTATCCACTTGCAATCCGACCTGCGCTATGTGCTAGTCATCAGGAGACCATAAACACAGGGAGTGCCGGCATAATTGATAGTGCTTGTTTTACGTCAGCAGTGGCATGGGGCCCAATCCCAGTCCGGCCTCCATTCACTTCCTTTCGCCACATCCATTTGGGAAAAAGATTACGGGGGCTCATCAAATGCTTGTATAGAAGTAGTGCTGTTTAATCTCCATGTTATTCCCTGCCTAAAGATGTTTCTGTGTGCTACTTAGGCTTAGCCAGCACTCTTATTTAAAAGGCATTACCCTAAATGTGCGGATGGCCTACCATCTGAAAAAGACAGCTGCGGACCCCTTCCTGTTGGACCTGCCCAACTCCACACGAGTAGTGGTTGAATGAGAGGTGCTTGTGTTGAATGTGAGCAGAAGCGTTTGGAATACAGCAGGCCCTTTACACACGGTTTATATTTATTAGCGGGGGAAATGCTACATAGTGAGACTAAATACAAGGCCTCTGTTTGTGTTGCTGATTACTTCCAGATTTACGTCGTACGGCTGCAAGCAAGTGGTGAAATGCGTTTGTGCCACAGTGCTGTTATTTGTCACACAGGCTTTGAGTGAAGAAAAGGCGGATTGAATTAAACAATGGACAGGAGGTTTTTCTCCAGGCTTGCTAGAACAGTGTCCTTGTCTGCCACCTAGTGGTGATACACGTACATTACACCAAAATATGACTCCCATTTCTGTCAGGTGAATAAAATGAATACATCACAACGTGGTTTGCACGTCACGGTTAAGATGTCATGAACAGAAAATATGTATTTCAGTTTATTAATGCCCCTATTGGCCATAATTGCCATAACAAAACCTCCTATCTCATTTTTTAGCTTCTACATTGTTGCAGTGTTGGGATTTCATGATGAATGGACCTATAGAACAACTTTCATTAAAAAATCCAAGCTCTCCAAGTCTTTTAAGTTTGAATGTACCAGGTTTGCTCCTGATATGTTTTGATACTGTATGTTGAAATACAATGATATGTTTTATGATTGTTTCCCAATTTTTCTTATATG
Source organism: Prochilodus magdalenae (assembly GCA_024036415.1). Classification (NCBI taxonomy): domain Eukaryota; kingdom Metazoa; phylum Chordata; class Actinopteri; order Characiformes; family Prochilodontidae; genus Prochilodus; species Prochilodus magdalenae. The sequence goes on from JAMWET010004934.1 coordinate 226,780, forward strand.
ACCGTATAGCGTCACTTCACATGTTGTTGTCATGTAAAGTCCTACAAACTCACTCACTCACCCACTCACTCACTCACTTCCTCACCCACTCACTTCCTCACCCACTCACTCACTTCCTCACCCACTCACTCACTCACTCACTCACTCACTCACTCACTCACTCACTTCCTCACCCACTCACTTCCTCACCCACTCACTCACTCACTTCCTTACTCACTCACTCACTCACTCACTCACTCACTCACTTCCTCACCCACTCACTCACTCACTTCCTCACTCACTCACTCACTCACTCACTTCCTCACCCACTCACTCACTCACTCACTCACTTCCTCACCCACCCACTCACTCACTCACTCACCCACTCACTCACTCACTCACTCACCCACTCACTCACTTCCTCACTCACTCACTCACTCACTCACTCACTCACCCACTCACTCACTCACTCACTCACCCACTCACTCACTCACTTCCTCACTCACTCACTCACTCACCCACTCACCCACTCACTCACTCACTCACTCACTCACCCACTCACCCACTCACTCACTCACTCACTCACTCACTTCCTCACTCACTCACTCACTCACTCACTTCCTCACTCACTCACCCACTCACTCACTCACTCACCCACTCACTCACTCAGTCACTTCCTCACTCACTCACTCACTTCCTCACTCACTCACTCACTCACTCACTCACTCACTCACCCACTCACTCACTTCCTCACCCACTCACTCACTCACTTACTTTCTCACTCACTCACCCACTCACTCACTCACTCACTTCCTCACTCACTCACCCACTCACTCACTTCCTCACGCACTCACTCACTCACTCTCTCACTCTCTCACTTCCTCACTCACTCACTCACTCACTCACCCACCCACTCACTCACTCACTCGCTCACTCACTTCCTCACTCACTCACCCACTCACTCACTTCCTCACCCACTCACTCACTCACTTCCTCACTCACTCACTCACTCACTCACTCACTCACTCACTTCCTTACTCACTCACCCACTCACTCACTTCCTCACTCACTCACTCACTTTCTCACTCACTCACTAATTCTTGGCATTAGAGACCTACATAGGTTTTTAAGTTCATCTGTCACTTCTAGATGTATATGCTGCACTTCTATAAGACAGCTCCCAGTCTGAAAACACACAGATCTAAATAAACCCAGAGGACCCTTCAGTGTATTGTGGAAGGCATGTAATTATTTTGGTGTAGGAGCTTACTGTAGGCTGTGGGTTACATCTAACTATCCTTTGAAAGTGCTGGTTATGTAAATATAGATATTGGATATCGTCGCTGTCCAAAGAAAAACATGTATCTCCATTTTTGTTGATTTTTACTTTTATGCCTCATTTGATCACATGAGCTGCTGTTTACACTGTGTGAAAATTTCCTGAAGAATGGACCAACAGAAATGGCCTAAAACTGCTTGGAAAGACGCCTGGTTGCCTCTCCTGTAAAGTTGCCATTTTGGAGATACCTGTTGGAGATACCAGCAGGGAAGCAAGGACATACACATACATAAGATGGTTTAACACATTTGATGCATACAGCATTGTACCAAAGTCCAAATCCTACATATTTTTATTAGATTTTTTTTATCACTTATAACGGTTGGGTGGTTTTATATACCAAACATGGCTTCAATTCATTTTACAGGACCATTTTCCAGCCTCTCTTTCTCCCTTATAATGAAACAGGCTGTTTTTGTTACTGTGCCTTTAAGACTCATATAAGATTAGCTTTGTTCTGATTGGTTGCCTTGTGTTTGGGCTTATTCACTAAGAGGACATTCTGTAGAATTTCAGTACTGAGTTGCTGAGTAGTTCATTTTTAGGAGAGGTTTAGGAGATTGTATATGAGATTAGTCACTTGCATAACGAAGCATAAAGTCAAAGAAATACAAGAGGTAAAACAGAAGTTTCCTAAACCGAAGGAGGAAATGAGTCTGACAAATAGAAGCTTCCGCTGAGTCCAGACCTAAACATCACTGAATGTATTTGAGGAGGAAGAAGCAGCCAGCTTCTCAGAATGAGCTCTGGAAATGTAGAAATAGATCCTGAGAAATAAAACTGAAAGAAAACATTACAGAAAAAAATTTGGAATTAATGCACATGAAACTCGTATTTATATTTAATTGTTAAGGCTATTAATAAATACATGTTTTCCCTTATTACTATTTAAAACGGAAATTTCAAATTTTCAAAATAGACTTATTATATTTTTTCTGTTTATAACTGTATGTTGGAACAGTTTGTAGCATATTAGAAATTTATATCTGGTTCAGTAAACCATCCAGTATAAATCTGTCTGGTATCAGGTTTGTGAAAAAAAGTAGATTTGCTTAACAACCAATGTGATGCGTAGCCGTGCTGGATCGATCAAATCTTAAGGTCATGTTATCCAGGCCTTTAAGGTGACATGCCAAATGTCTTTTAAAGGTTGGCCTGAAAATAAGGCCATGGATCAGCACACCAAATACAAGGCCTAGAAATAGATATATCAAATTAGACTTATCATACATGGTGGCCTCAGTATAGTAAATTGTGACCGTAATACATTATTTTGTCACCTCAACATAATAAAACTGCCTCAATGTAATGTTCTTTGGCCTGAATAGAGGAAAGTGTGGCCTCTGCATAGTTACTGGTGGACCCAGTACATTAATTTGTGTCCTCAATATATTCATTTGTGGCCTCAGCACAGTAATCTGTGGAATCTGTGGTCTTGATATAGTAACTGTAACCTAGAAGACATTTTTTTGGTCTCAGCATAGTAACTTGTGGCCTCAGCATATTATTTTGTGTTCCTGAAATACTAAATTGTGGCCTCAATATAGTAATTAGTAATTAAGTATTACCAATGTGACCCTACGGCCTCTGTAGTTTTAACAGTACGTCCTCATTTAGTACAGAGGCATCCTGTACTTTAAGACAACACAAGATGGCGCTGTTGCATGTATCTACTAAACACATGCACGGAAGACGTTACACATTATACAAGATAGGTACAAGACATACCATAACAGGTATGATGTTAGATATATATAAAAAAGAAACGATGTAATTCATTATACGATGCCTCGTCAGGGATCAGTGATCCAAATACAGCGGTCAGCCATACATCACAGCCTTCTCCTATAGTTCAATGATCATACACACTGAAACCCAATCAAGCCTGTTGGCAACCATGTTAGACAGGCCTAAAGTTACCTGAGCTCATGACTAGCTCCATGTATAATTCATTCACCCAGTAATCTACTCACCTATAGAGGAGCAACCGGACTCCATTGACCCGTCTCCCTAGCCTCGGACAGAAGCAGCCTTCGCAGAGTCTGAAGAGGGGTTTAACAGGTAAGAGAGCTAATGGCTTTCTGTGGGATTGCTGCTGTTTCTGATCAGCCTTCTGTTCTGCTCTTTACCTCTTTTCCATGTTCTCTTTGGCGCAGAGAGACGGCAGGGTTGGATAATATTGTGGATTATTAAATATTCAACACTGGCTCACTAACAGTGATGGAATTATCCAGACGGAGGAAGGTCTCCAGGAATTTGCTATATGTAAACTGCTAGATGGAGTCATCTTGTTTAAGTGTTGCATGTCAGTTTACAGGGAATAAGAAATCGTGTATGTATACAAGTCAACAAACTAATATCTGCAATCAAAAGACTTGAACTGAACCTGTGCTTTAGACTTCTGTGGCCGACATCCCTCAAAATACTTTTATTTTGTTAAAGGAAATCTTTACTAGTTTGCTAGTTTACCCCTTATCCCAAAATGCAGTCCAATGGCCAATCCATGTTCGCCTCTTTGGACCTACGAAGCTAACATTGAAGAAGTCAATCAAAAAACTGCAGAAACGTCAAACGTCCAACCGTATTTGAAGCTCATTTGGTGATTCTGGTTTGTCGTGAGCTGTTCCACTAAAGTCATATATTTGCTGTTTAGGTAATGGTCAGGGAACATGACTGAACAAAGGCAGCGGGCCCTGTCCACGTCAGGTGAGGCTCTGTACCAGGTACTCAGCCTTGACAAGAACTGCACCCATGATGACATCAAGAAATCATACAGGTGAGCCTACTCAGAAGAAACTTGACCAGTCGGTCAGATGTTTGTCGTATACAGTCATATGCAGCAGTTTGAACAACCATCTTGTACAGGGAACAAGCCTGAATATGATATTTTGTTGCCCAGTTTATGAATTTAAAATCAAATGCCTTTTGCACAGGCCACATTTTCACTTTTACTATTTTCTTCAGTGTATTGTTTTTAGCAAATAAGCAGCTAATATGCATAGGAATGTATACAGAAGTATGTTCTCTTTAAATTGTGCTTATTGATGCTTGATCAGCATATATCTATATACCTATACATACCTGGAATACTGAGAAACTAATTAGATACATATTAGCCACACTCTATAATTATAAGTATATAGAAACCCTGTTATCAAATGAAATCAGCAGTGTTCTGTAAGTGCCTTTGATCTTTACGTTTGTTTACCAACTTCCCTTTGTTATTATTATAAGAATAATACACATAAGCATCCACCTGGGATACCACAACAACTACCTAGAAACACATTAGCAACCACCTGGAATACACCAGCAACTACTTAAAAACACATTAGCATCCACCTGGGATATCAGAACAACTACCTAGAAACACATTAGCAACCACTTGGGATATCAGAGCAACTACCTAGAAACACATTAGCATCCACCTGGGATATCAGAACAACTACCTAGAAACACATTAGCAACCACCTGGAACACACCAGCAACTACCCAAAAAACACATTAGCAACCACCTGGGATACCACAACAACTACCTAGAGACACTTTAGCATCCACCTGGGATACCACAACAACTACCTAGAAACACATTAGCAACCACCTGGGATACCACAGCAACTACCTAGAGACACTTTAGCATCCACCTGGGGTACCACAGCAATTTTACCATGAGTTACATTTCACAGGCATTTAGGCAAGACGATTTTAATCCACCGAGCACTTACAACAGTGCTTCTTAGTGATCTGTGTGGACCTGGTATTTCCAGTTAGTCGAGGAAAGTTTCGAGCCTAAATCACCAACCAGGGCCTCAGGACCACTGCCCGAACAGGGGGTCAGTGCTGGTACCTAGAGAAAGGTACCACAGCAAATACCTAGAAACACATTAGCAACCACCTGGAATACACCAGCAACTACTTAAAAACACTTTAGCATTCACCTGGGATACCACAACAGCTACCTAGAAACACATCAGCAACCACTTGGGATACCAGAGCAACTACCTAGAAACACATTAGCATCCACCTGGGATACCAGAGCAACTACCTAGAAACACATTAGCATCCACCTGGGATACCACAGCAACTACCTAGAAACACATTATGATCCGTTAAGTGCTGTATTGTGGCTTGGCTAGTGCTGTGGAAACAAAGCAACCTTAGATAATGGTGTTGTGGCTTTGAGAGTATGACTGCACCCACTTTCTATCTGACCAGCTGCTACAGACAGCATTACAACACAGAAGGCTAGAAAAATAGCGAAGCAGTTTCTACATTCAGCCTGTCCTTCGTCACGTACATATCTAATATCATCATTCACAAGCTCATCATTCGACAGTTACAGGGAATACAGACGTTTGCAGAGCACGCTAGTTTGCTTTGTCTGTCCTCCATGTACTCAGAGAGCCTGCCTCATCTAAAAATATCCAGAGCACTAAAACACTGAAGCAACAAGTGGCCTGATTCCATAACACAAGTTCACTTCAAAGCCATAGTGATGCTCCAACAATTATGGTACTTGCGTGCACTAATTCACGCTGCCTTTAAGAGCCATTTAAATGGTAAGCATTTTAACGGAGCTTGTTTGCAGCTAATGAATATGTAATCATAGCAACTCTTTCGGAGGCCATCGGCTTAATTAAAAATTAATGAGCGTGCGCGCTTGGAGCATTATAAAATGTTGATGAGAAATGACGATTTTCAGCGTAGCACTGCGAAAAATAGATTACATAAAGTTGGTTATGTTTATTTAATGCTTTTTAAGCAAAAGGCTTTTGTAGGGTTTCATTCTGGTACAAAGGAAACATGGACCATTCCAGATGAACACCTTTAGACATGTGTCCATGCTGAGCATTAAAACTATTTTACACCAGAAATGTAATTTTTAGCTCACCCAAGACATGTCTAAAGTTCGGTTCCTGGTCTTATGCAGATTAATATCTAATCAAATAATCCCAAACACATTCACTGATGTTGAAATCTGGACTCTGAGGTGGATAGTTCATTGGTCTGAGAACACCATTATCCTATATCTATATCTAATAATTTGCTCGCAATGCCAGCCAGAGGGAATCAATCGACAGGAATGAAATTGGTAGGTAGATTTGACATCATGAGACATGCAAATGATTCAAGTTTCGTAAAGTGATGTAAGCCAGGATGGGTAAGCAAGGATGTACCTGGCTGACCCAACAGCCACAATTGCAGATAATCCACAAGTAGTGATGCCCTTCATGAGTCATCCTATTAGTGGAGCACTATTGGCTGACGGTCAGCATTGCCAAACGTTGATGCCGCCAAAGACAGTCAACGCCACCAAAGACAGTCAACGCCGCCAAAGACAGTCAACGTCGCCAAAGACAGCCAACGCCACCAAAGACAGCCAACGCCGCCAAAGACAGTCAACGCCGCCAAAGACAGTCAACGTCGCCAAAGACAGTCAACGCCGCCAAAGACAGTCAACGTCGCCAAAGACAGTCAACGTCGCTAAGAAAGTCAACACCGCCAAAGACAGTCAACGTCGCCAAAGACAGTTCGCCAAAGACTGCAATAGTATCATGCCAGACAGCGGATCATCTTCAGTGACGAGTCCCGCTTTTGTGTGGAGGTACCGTGTGGCCTGGTGTCACTCCACCTCCACCCCTACTGCAAAATCTGCAGGAACTGTGTGAGGATATTCACGCTGCATGGGTGGATCATCACAGGACACCATTAGGAACCTCTACAACTCAATGCTGAGACGCCTGGCGTTAGCAAACATGGCGGCCTGACACCATACTAAGAGACACTACTTCTGAATGTGTAGCCCAATAAATATTACCCATATCAGTCTTTATCTTCCTTCCCAATAACATGGCTATCTGACACCTCCTTCTAGGGGCAACTCTTCTTTTGATGGTGCGTGTAGTATAACCATTGCCTTTACTAATTATACAGCTAGTAACAAGTAATGAAGGTCTATGGTATGTCACCTAAAGCTTTGCCTCTGATTTCAGGGCATAGGTTATACACCAAACATACTTCAAGCATGTCTTGGCCAGTCGTCTAAGTTTGGGATGGTGGGGGTAAGGGGTTGTCTAAGTTGCACGTTTCCTTGAGTAATATAGCACCACACATCGACATTCCCCCACCAGTTGTTTAAAAAAACCTACTCTGACGAAACTCTTTTTGAAAGTTGACCTAAATTGAGCTTGACGAGGTTTGGGAATAAAATAAGGTGAAGATTCTGACATTGTAGACTCATTGAAAGCTCACTTGATGTAAAAATAGCAAGTGAGGATTCTAATAGGGGAAATAACAGCAGTTGGTGATGCTCTCCTCGCCCTCATGTCCTGACACGCTGCCAGAGCTGCTAACAGGAGCTGCGTTCCGTGCACAGTCAGTTGGCAGGTAAAAGTCAGGTGTAAATAAGGCCATCTGATCCAAGCAGACGAACATCTGTCTGAGGCCCAAATGTTGCTGAGCTTCTCCCGCAGGATGCCGCACATTATTAACCCCAGCATATGCTGACAAATCTGTGTCTCCGAGGACAAATGACTGTAGTTCCCCTCTCATCCTCGCCTACTTAACAGTGTAAACACCCCATAGGAGCATTCTCCGTTCATTCAAAACTCTACTACAGGGTTTTTCAATGGATTGAAATGATTTAGGATCTCACAATTTCAGGTACAGCCCCATCATCTCACCTATGAAGTCATTTGAAATGCTTTAACCCCATTTAGTCATATATATCTGCCACCCACTATGCTTCCTCCAAGACATCTGAATGCGGCTATATCTTTTAACTCTCCTTCTAACATCATATCACTAGACAGCTCAACACGCTTGCAGGAGAACACTAAGTGCAAATTCCTTCACATTAGCTCACAGATGCCCATATTGACTGGCAATATGTTCAGTGATGGGGGAAAAGTAGGACATCATCTCCGCCCAGAAAGACACTAATTATGCTCTGATTATGATCTGATTATATGGCTAAGGAATCTCCAGGGATCACCCTCCCAATCTTCTGATGAAAGGGCCAACGCTTAGATGTTTTCCTCACTGGCTGCCATTTAAGTTGGCTCTGGCACTGGCTCAAAGTTAAGCAAACAGAAGTAATTTGGGAATAGTAGAGTGAAAGATACTGACATTGCGCACACTGAAACAGAGTGGACCTTCTGAAATGGATTTGATTTGTTGGAAAATCTGCTAGTTAATGTTTCAACACTACACAACGGCATCAGAACTTCCCACAGGCTATTCCAAAAGCCTCACTGAAAAAAGCACATGAGCGCCAAAGAGCACTACGTGAGGCTGTTCCAACCCAAGGTCAGTAGGCTCTATCATGAGTCAAATTACAGCTGAGAAGGTACTGACCTTCTGCTTGCTGGATGGTTTTGAGCGGTACATCATGAACACCTCACTGAGTAATCGTAGGCTGTAGTAACCTTGCTATCAGGTTAATGGTGGTGTTGCACAGCTGGTTCAATATATCCATGTAGCTACAGAATACATGCACAGCATTTTAAATTTCAGGATTACTTCAACTGAAGTACGGGAAAATGTTCACCTACATTCATCCATCCATCCATCCATCTACCCATACAGAGACAGACCTACACTGAATTCAGAGGGGTTTAGAAAGTATACTGAAGATTCTAATCATATGGGCTGGTGCACACTTCCATTTACGTTTTTCTCATTCCCAGAAATCTAGACATTCGTTATTTGAAACTCTGAAGAGCTGTTAAAAGTCTTGGTGTCTGTTTTTTTTTTTAGGAAACTTGCTCTGAAATATCATCCTGACAAGAACCCTGAGAACCCAGAAGCCGCCGAGAAATTCAAGGAGCTTAACAATGCACATTCTGTTCTCTCTGACGTCACCAAGAGGAACATCTACGACAAGTACGGCTCGTTGGGGCTGTATGTGTCGCAGCAGTTCGGAGAGGAGAATGTGAACACATACTTCATGCTCTCCAGTTGGTGGGCCAAGGTGAGATTTCCAGTACAGGGTCATAGGGATGGCCTTCCACCCCACCCAAACAGAGTCAGCCCAGTTTAGCTCTCTTCTGGCCACTATGGGCCAACACTGAGACAGCTTCACTGACATGTATGTCGTTTATAACTGTTTATATGATGTTTTGCTCAAAACAATAATTTGTATACACCAATAATAATATAAATATTTCTAAATCAGCTTGTGAAATCAGGTTATTAAGGAAGGAGAGTGAACTGCAATGCAGAAATATGAACTTTTTGTTATTGAACACAGCGTCATGCTGCCAAACCATTTTGAGAATTTGGCGATGGCCTCCTAAACTCGATTTCTGGCATGTCCATGTTCACCACAGTGAAACATATCAGCATGCTTCTGTGCTTGCTTACTTAATTTCCCGACACAGTGTGATTTTTTGGTTGCGCTTATTATTATTGTTTGCTTTAATCAAAAGAAATATTGAAATATTATTGATATTTCTGTTAATTTACTGTATGCTATTCAGTCTATGCCATGCCACCTAAAACAGCTGCACTGAGATGTCACAAAATCATGTGCCATGTGTTCCTAATGCCTTCTGTGTCCTCATACATGCTCACCTACAGGGTCTATTTGCCATCTGCGGCATACTCACTGGCTGCTATTTCTGCTGCTGCTTGTGCTGCTGCTTCAACTGCTGCTGTGGGAAGTGTAAGCCGCGCACCCCGGGAGAGGAGGACCCCGACTGTTATGTGTCTCCTGAGGACCTAGAGGAGCAGATTCGCACTGACGTGGAGAGGGGTGAGCACACCTGGGCACACATACACAGCTGATAATTCTATGAAGTTTGCAATACTGTAATTTAAGTAGGCACAAAGCCATGTTTACCGATACTGAGTCCTGGCTAGGATTTTTGTAAAGGTGCTGGGCTTAAAAATTTGTATATGCTCGAGGCTCCTACACTAGACAGTACCCAAAATGCTTATTAGCACTTCACTTAAACCCTGCTACAAAACATTGACATGTCTTAAAAAATCATGGCAATGTCATATGACGTTATGAGCTGTCCTGGGAGATTGGGTGCAGTATTATTATTACAGCATCATCTGCACTTTTAATAATTAGCATGTGACAGAAGTTTCCATTATAGCAATTACCTGTGATAGTAACATGACACGGTTATACTACTGAACTATATCTGTCGAGAGCTCCGGAGACAATGACATATTCCATGACATGGTTATGTTATTTATGGCATTGTTATGTAGCTTCCAGTAAAGAGCTACCAAAGGTTCTTTGACTGTCAATAATATGTATAACCATTTTTAAAGGTTCTTGAAGAACCATATATATGTATATATATATATATATATATATATATATGTATATATAGCAAGTATTTAGCCATGTAAATAATTAATATTGCTTTTTTGTCTAATACGTGCACTGTAAAAGAAAAAACTTAACTTAAAAAGGTTAGTGTCTGGACTGCCTTCATATTTTGAGCTTTTTAAACTTTAAGTAATATGTTTTTGATCATAAAACACAGATTCCTGTTCTGTTAGATTACTATTTGAAATTCAATTAAATTTTTTTTTAATGCAGCCTAAGCACTAACTTTTTCACTTTTGTGTAACTTACAGTGTGCTCCATGTGCCTAATGTTTGTGTTATGTTACAACAGTTCAATGATTATTCAGACTTCAATTTTATCCTGATTGGACCAATTGAAATGCTCCAAATTTGCATTATTTTACATTGAATGTAAAGACTTTTTGCTCTCTACTGTAAAGTTACCATTTTGGAGAATTTTGTTTGTCTTTGGACAGTGATGATTTGCTGCTTGTCTCAGCTTGGGGTATTGGATCAGAGCCAAACCTAGTAGACCCCATTCAGATCACACAAGTCTTTAGAGTTAGATGATGACAAATGTATACCGCCACCACACTACACTATTAAAAAGCTGTAAATACAATAATTAATTAACTTGTATGTGACGTTTCATATATTACCATAAAGTCTAGTGATGCTAATGTTTTGGGAAAAAAATACTACTACAACATTCCATGCTGCAAGAAGATTTCCCATCCTTCACCCAGTCACAAGTCAGAATGCTATCGGGGATAACAACTGTACTTAGCTTTCTTATGAATGCTATTTTTATTTTACTGAGTAACTGATTTGACTGCTTTGAGTTTTATCATCAGCCATTCCACTCCAAGTAAACAAGGACCGTAGGAGCGCACTGCTATATTTAGCATTGGCAAACCTATCAATTGGTGGTATGTTTTTATACTATCAAAATTTTCCTAAAACTAGATTTTTAAAAAATGCCATATATTGCCCTGTTTACAGTTTCATAGTATATCGCCATATAGTGAATTTGCATATCGTTGCTGTCCAAAGAAACACAAGTATCTCAAAAATGGAAACCTTACATGAGGGGGCAAAATTATGATTGAATTTGAATGTAAGTCAATGGAACCAGACGTCTTTCCCAGCATGTGTTGGTTATTTTGGGTGATCCCTATATCATGAAATGTTCACTCAATGTAAACAACAGCTCATGTGATCAAATGGTGCCAAAAATTAAAACCAACCAAACTGGGTAACACATCCAAGGATGAATTAATGCTTTATATACAGACGATATCTAATTATACTCAAAAAGCATATTGTGATGTAATGTGCCATAGTTTATCACAATATGAACAAATAACATCATATTGCCCACCCTATTCAAAGAATATCAAATGGATTAAAGGGGACATATATCCCGTTTTCAGACGTTAGCCTGTTAGCACGTTAGCATCAGTGACATTCATTAGAGAAAATACTTCTAAGACGAAGCACCACAGCACCTTTCTCTCCTATCTAAAGAGCTCAGTCCAGAACATCTGGTTTGAGTATATGTTGCTTTAAATGATAATGACCCACAGCTGACCCCACCCTCCTCTCCCATGCCTGTGGTGTGATGAGTCAGAAATGGCTTTATACTAGTCTTACGACTAATTGTATTGTATAGTTTGTCAACTAACAGACTAATAGAGCCAGTGTTCCTGCAGCGAAAACCTCAAGAACATTCTAGAACATGTTAGTTAGCTAGTGTTAAACAGCCAACAAACACATCTTTTAAATACGTCCCTCAGCTGCAGTTTTGCTTTAGACAGCTGGTACTGACCTCTCTTTGCATTGCACTGACCCACACTGGAACAGCAGCAGTTAGAACAACAAAGCTGAAGTCAGCTTTCTATTCACCATCTTCTGGCTTTAAAATGTTCTCATTCCACCTTAAATGATGCAGCAGTTACTATTATACTGCCTGAGGCACCAGCATGTACAGTCCTGCCCCATTTAAGGTGGAATGGAAAAATTAAAGCAAAAGGCTTGACAGATGGTCTGAGCCACCAGCATAGCCACTTCAACCAGCCACCATCATAGCCACCAGTATAGCCACCAGCATAGCCACTTCAACCAGCCACCAGCATAGCTACTTCAACCAGCCACCAGCATAGCCACCAGCATAGCTACTTCAACTAGCCACCAGCATAGCCACCAGCATAGCTACTTCAACTAGCCACCAGCATAGCCACTTCAACCAGCCACCAGCATAGCTACTTCAACCAGCCACCAGCATAGCCACCAGCATAGCTACTTCAACTAGCCACCAGCATAGCTACTTCAACCAGCCACCAGCATAGCCACTTTAACCAGCCACCAGCATAGCCACTTTAACCAGCCACCAGCATAGCTACTTCAACCAGCTACCAGCATAGCCACTAGCATAGCCACCAGCATAGCTACTTCAACTAGCCACCAGCATAGCTACTTCAACCAGCCACCAGCATAGCCACTTTAACCAGCCACCAGCATAGCCACTTTAACCAGCCACCAGCATAGCTACTTTAACCAGCTACCAGCATAGCCACTAGCATAGCCACCAGCATAGCTACTTCAACTAGCCACCAGCATAGTCACCAGCGTAGCTACTTTAACCAGCCACCAGCATAGCTACTTTAACCAGCTACCAGCATAGCCACTAGCATAGCCACCAGCATAGCTACTTCAACTAGCCACCAGCATAGTCACCAGCGTAGCTACTTTAACCAGCCACCAGCATAGCCACTTTAACCAGCCACCAGCATAGCTACTTTAACCAGCTACCAGCATAGCCACTAGCATAGCCACCAGCATAGCTACTTCAACTAGCCACCAGCATAGCCACTTCAACCAGCCACCAGCATAGTCACCAGCGTAGCTACTTTAACCAGCCACCAGCATAGCCACCAGCATAGCTACTTCAACCAGCCACCAGCATAGCTACTTCAGCCAGCCACCAGCATAGCCACTAGCATAGCCACTTCAACAATTAAGGTAGAATAGAACAATTGGAACAAGAAGCTTGACAGGCGTAAGCATAAACAGTCTGAGGCATAAGCATAACTATTTAAGGTGGAATGGAAAATTTTGAATAAGAAGCTGGACAAGTAGCCTGAGGTGCCAATATAACAGCCACAGCATTTAAGGTGGAACGGGAAAATTCAAAAACAAGGAGCTGACATTAGCTGTGTGTCAGACACAATGTGGTTATCCGACACAGCTCTTAGCTTGCGCATAATGCTAGCAGCGAGACAAAATGGTGGCCCATTGTGACGATAAGTTCTAAAGCCATGGGTGGAGATATTTAGACGGTGGTGCAAAGATTGGGAGGGGTTATTGTAATGAGTCCCCCTATTTATGTAAGGGGAATCAGATCTATACAGCTTGCTGAAGCCCATGTTTTCTGATCTAGGGAGCTGTGAAGTAAACCAACAGGGTCTGTGGGTAGGTAGGCCCTCCAGATACCGTAATGTATGAGCACATGCATATTATATTTTCTATAATACGTGCCCGTTTAGACCATTACCTGATATTTATTACTTCCTAAACATCCAAAACAGGATGCTCTCTGGCATCTGACAAGTCTCTGGACCTTGTTTTGCATGCAGGTCAACTCCGGCTAAGGGAAACACATTCAATAAAGTTTCAACGACAGCTTAAACAAATTGCATAATCCATAATTGTTTCATCATTACTTCATTAGAGCGCAAGTTTTCTTCTGAAGCCAGCGTTTCATGTGGAGCAGGCTTTGATATTGGTGCACACAGCGAGGAGCCTAAAATACATGTTTCTCTAAACACAATCAGACACCCCGTTAGTGACAATAAATAGACTAGATGCGTCTGAGCCAGATGTTTGGGTACACGCCATTGTTTTCGTGCCAGTTAGCTGTAGGAGGTTTTTCATGTCTGCTGAAGACCCTCGCAAAAACTGATAATTACTGCCTCTGAGTCATTTCTCAAAGTGAGTTTGCATACCAGCTATTTTTAGTTATCGCACGCTAATAAGAAACAATCTGTTTGTTTCCACCCTTTGAAAAATATCATGCGAGACGGAGGGGACATGAAACGCTAGCCTTTATAAGTCGCTTTTCATGTCATATTTGCCCACAGCTCTTCCTATCAAGCTCTGTATTTATGTATCCGGGTCCGGCGGACGCGAGCTAAAACATGTCCTATAAATATCCACTAGGAAAACACCACAAAGGACAGTTTACATTGTGACTCTGAAAACTCTCTGAACATCGAGTGCCATGGCTTTGGGCCTGGAGAACTTTTTTTTTTTCCCTCTAGGCAGACAGCATCAAATAACCTCGCCCACTGTGGGGAAAGCCAGCAAACAGTGGGCTGCCCTTCAAACAGGGGGACATAGCGTTCAGTCTACGAGTCAGGGAAAAAAAAGGACAGGCTGCTGGGGAAGACCAACAGCAACGTCCTTGGAATGAACAAAACACATTTCGTTTACTGCAGGAAGTGCAATTAGTGAGCGTTCTGCAGTGTCGCACTGCATAGGGGGCCTAATGGTTTATGTACCTGTGTCCTCTTTTGCAGATGGTGACGCTCCTGTTATGCATCAGCCAACCAACGCTAGTGAGAAGACCCAGTTGATCGGGGATGGGCACCGGACGTACACCTGAGAAAGAGATGGCATTATGACTGACATAGACAGCAGTTTCTCATATATATTTAATAGACCAATATCTTTTTCCACGTATCATTTAACACAAGAATGCAATGTACACAGAACAGGCCTACATTCCAGTGTCTAAGGACTCTCTCAAACTAGTGCTGTCTGTAAATAACGCTGAATGTTAGTCGGATTTTGTGCATATGTGATTTTTGTCCATATATAATAAGCCTTAATAATGTGATGATAATGATTATCATGATGATGATGCTAATGTGACTTATGTTCAGTAATATTAAGAAATAAAAGATACTAGTTTTCAAATAAGTGGGGAATTTTCAGTTTGTATTATTTTGATAATAATTCACATTTATTCATTCTGAAAAATCCATTTAAGCATGAGCAATAACAAACCCCAAGGGGGCGCTGTTACTGGAAATACACTCAGTGGTATTTGTATCACATGTCCATTTGCAGTTTTACAATCAGTCCATACTTTGTTAGTCTTTAATCCTATTCCTCAGTGGTCAAGACCCCCATCAGACCACCACAGAACAGGTTTTATATGGGTGGTGGATCATTCTCAGCACTGCAGTGACACTGACACAGTGGTGGTGTGCTAGTGTGTGTTGTGCTTGGGTGAATGAAACAGACACAGCAGTCACTGTGGACTGAGAATCGTCCACCAACCGAAACTATTCAACCAACAGCATCCTGTGGGCAGCGTCCTGTGACCCCTGATGAAGGACTAGAGCAGTGTTTCTCAACCCTGGTCCTGGAGACACCCCACCCTGGTGCTTTCCCAGCTCCCAATACACCTGACTCAATTTATCAGCTCAATAATAAGCCCTTTAAGAGGGAGTTTGCAGAGAGTGCATTACAACAGACAATCCAGGACTGGGAAACACTGGACTTGTGGATGTCCAACACAAACTGTGTAGTAGCAGACGAGCTATCACCTTTGACTTTACATCTACGAAGTGGACCAACAAGGTAGGAGTGTCTAATAGAGTGGACACAGTGTTTAAACACTCCACTGCACTGCTGTGTCTGATTCACTTACACCAGCACAACACACACTAACACACCACCTAGTTTAAATGCAGGTAGCATTTTCTCACTCAGTCATTTAAATGGAGTCAGATACCTGTTCCTGCCCCAAAGATGTTGGTAAGGTGTCGGTAACCTGCGGTGAAGTGGGTAACACACTGTTTCCATACAAAGAAAAACAGCTTGGACCAGGCTGTATATATAGAGGTAATGGAACCGGCCCACAACCCACGTTACAAGAGCTTCTTCCGCGCGTTTAAATTAAAGTTATCTGCATGTAGTTGAAATTAAGAAGGTGCAGCTTTAAAAAAAGGTTGACTCCTTCGAGCCGGATTCGAACCAGCGACCTAAGGATCTCTGCATTAACCGCTACAGTCCTCCGCTCTACCAACTGAGCTATCGAAGGGCCCTGTGAGTGGTCGCTGTTTTACCCATTTTAGAAGTGTTCCTTGAATCATGTTACGGGTAAATATGGCATATTAACTAATAGTATTTGCTTATGAATTGTCTAAATAACAGTAGCATGGCTAATTAGTTAACTTGGCTAATAAGCAGCACCTTATTACTACCTTCATAGTCCACGAACAAACATTGGCAAGGCTGGCTTTGCCAAACACGTCTGAGAAAAGTAACGGTAGCTAGCTGGCTAACATTGTGGCTAACACAATGTGGCTTTCCACTTCTGTAAGGATTCAGCATGTGCAAATTACTCGGTTAAACTGTAAGTATGATGAGATACGTTATAAAAAAGTAACCAAATATCTCAATTTGTCACTTTCATCTCAGTAAAATTGTCTGAGCTAATGCTAGTTTTAGTTAGCTGGACAGGGACATCATTAACATGGTATGTAAATGTGAGAGATTGCTGCTGCAGATGTTGGTATTTAGTTCTTCAAGGTTGGCTCTTGACGCACTTCTCACCATCTCACTACATGCTAAGCTAAAAACATACGGGCTTATCTGAAGAGGTAGCCAGAGTTAGGGTTGGGGTTGGGCTGATCTTCCGTATCGGGGAATTAGCTCAAATGGTAGAGCGCTCGCTTAGCATGCGAGAGGTAGCGGGATCGATGCCCGCATTCTCCAATGATCCTTTTTTAAAAAATATATTAAACAAAGCTGTAACACGAGATAGATAGCCATGCAGAGCGTTGTCTAGGCCACCTGCACAATTCATGCCTCTTCGCTCAAGTCTTATTTTTGTTCAGATCGATTCTCTCTAACATGGTGGCTCACATTTGAGTAAGAAAGCGACTCAGATCTGTCAATAATGTGAATGAACAGGCGTCCTGAAACGACTTCCTACTCGGTAAGGCCACATGAATGAAGTCACTGCAAGTGTAATACACGCTAAACAACTCTGTTTATTAGAGCAAGAAATTAAAAAAGAGCAAATCCATTTTCACACTAATTACTGGCTTTTTCATTTTGCATTAGGCTCTGGGGCCATATTAGCAATTCAATCTAAAAGTTTGCATTCATGTTGAATACCCACAAATTGAAAATTTATTTGTCTATGTTACCATTACCGAGCTGAAGTGAACTTAATCAGAAAGTAGTTTTAGGGTTGCACCTAACACCACACATGTGGGAATTAACTTAAATGGTAGATCGCTTGTTTAACATGTGAGAGGTACCAGGGTTGATGCCCACAACTGCTTTCATTTCTTAAAATAAGCTTTGAGGTTTGATGTTAAATCATGTGGATTTTATATGTCTAAATATGTACAGCAACTGTCTTTTATCATATAGAACAGTCTCAGCTAAACATTCAAGTGGTAGCGGAATTGGCGTTAGCACATTTGTAATTTTATGAATCAGACATTATTTTAAAGCAGAGTGTTAAAATGAAGGTTAGCAGGGGTTAGAGTAGGATGTAAAGATAAGTTAAACTGGAAGTTAGAAAGAAGCCAAACACCTCGAGCTTTTAGTGTATATGGATTAAATGCATTTTACTTGCATCCTTTTTTGAGGTGAAGCAGGATAGCTGCCCCAAATACCCTTTTTTTTTTATAAAGATTTTTTAAACTTAAGTTTAAGTTTAACTTTAGGTTATTTTAATACACTGTACAAGTGCCCTATAGATCATGCATCTCTTTTTAAGGAGGATGTTAAATGAAGGATATGGTCAGGGCTAGAGTCAGGACTGGTGGAGTGCTCTACTCATAGGGGAATTAGCTCAAATGGTAGAGCGCTCGCTTAGCATGCGAGAGGTAGCGGGATCGATGCCCGCATTCTCCAGATGCCTTCTTTTTCCATCAAGCTGTGCTTGTGTAAGTATGAAGACCATTGTAGATGGTACATTCTTATTGTTACAGTTTGTGCTCTGCAGATGTAGGACAGCAGCTGAGGTCCAGTGTTTGTACAGGGTGAATTAACAGCCTTACCACATATGTCTAGGTATGTATTAGACGGACTGTCTTATTGATTGTCTATTCCTCTTGTGAGTAAAAGGCTGAAATTAGGGTAAACATTATGGTTATGGTTTGGTGTGTGGTGGACTTAATCCTACTGATAGAGTGCTTGCTGAGCATGCAATAGGTAGCAGGATCAATACCTGCTTTTTCCAAATGACCTCTTCTCCTAAGCCAAGCCTTGGTTATTTATCCATATCGATCCACATAGATGGTACTCGGTTATTGCTATTTTCTATACGTGTGTGAGAATATTATGATGTTTGCCATCACTAAGTCCAATACTACTTTCACTGTCTTGCTCCAGTGATGTGGGTCAGCAGCCAAGGGCCGGTAATCATATATGGTAAAGTAAACATGGCAACTGACGTGACGGTTTCTAAAAACAGCTCGCACTGATGGGAGGCCTGTGTGGGGCCACATGATCTACCACAGTTAGGCAATGGAGGAGGCCTGATTTCACCACAACGCAAGCGCCCGGAGTCTAGACAGGCGTGACTGGACAGTACCGGAGTACTTATCATTTTTATTCCTTTATTTCCACAGTGTAGGTGGAACATCTCGTCATGGACAGTTTGGAGAAACAGCTCATCTGTCCTATTTGCTTGGAATTATTTACTAAACCAGTAGTGATTCTTCCATGTCAGCACAACCTTTGCCGGAAATGTGCCAATGACATATTTCAGGTAATATACTTTTTAATCTGTGTTTTTTTTTTACCTTTCCTGCTGTTATCAGGCCTTGGTCCATCAAAGAACAGATGTCTTTGCATACATGGTTGCCTGAGAGGCTCTAAACAGGTCTCGGAGTTACTACAGTGACTATATAAATGAATATAATTGGTTAATCATATCAGCTGATGATGCTGGCATTTGTCCTTGGCTTGGAAAGGTTACTTTACCATGTATATTAGAATAGCAGCGAGGCTGCCGTACAGCATGCAGTTTACTAACTTACTTTGGCTTTTCATTTTAGCTGGTATGATTATCTGATAAAAAGGAAAATCATATAATAGGTTGGATCTGGTCCTGGTGAGCCACAGTCCAGAGCGGCTGTGCTCAGCTCTGCCCTGTTAGGCCCACAGTTGGGCTTTTTGCTCTAAATCATCTGAGCTACACTTAGAAAATAGAAGAAAACAGAAGAATAGAAATTGAAGAGTCTGTTTCTGGAGTGTGCTCTGAAAGGCTTTAACTTTTTAAATCTTATTGCTTATTTAGTTAGTACTGTTTGTAATCTGGTAACCATTGTTTTCCATATTTGCTGTTACAGTAACAGACAGGCCTGCGTAATCTTTTACTGAATAGTGCTGGAAGTTTTTTCATCGGTATTGCTATACCACAAAGTTTAAGGGGACGGAATATGAGCAGTTTATTGAAGGTGGGACCCCTTAATGACCTTTTTTGGACTTCCAGGAAATCTTAAAATTCATTTTTTGGTGTGGAGGAATAAACCCATCATAATGCTATGCTGTTTATTAGGGTAATATTGATGCTGAAATACAAATTAAGGTTAAGGTCATTGTTTTGCTTGCCTCAGCCAAAAATCAGCAAACTAAGCAAAGGTGCAGCACTAGCCTGCCTTAGTCCTTTGTAGCTTAACTGTACCTATGCTGTATGCCTATTTCCAAAAGTTCAAACCACAAAAGAGCGTTTCCAGAAATAGCACTGATTAACCAAACATGATGTTGTCTTTGAAACCAGCATTAAAGCCGCTATGGCAAGCGAGTTAGCAGCCAGCCAACACTGGAGTAGCCAGCCAACATGGGATCCTCAAATACCACAAGTTATTTTGCACACTGATTATATCCATGGTAACATTCTATAGCACGTATAAACAGTGCAGCAATCAGAGACCCTCTTCCTTTCAGCCGCATGGTTTGTCCTCTCACAGCGAAAGGATGGGCAGGGACAACTGTGGATTTTTCAGAATTTGTTTTTTCAAAATTAAATAAAGGGTGGTCTCTGAATTTTTGTAAGAAACGAAAACAAATGTGTCCAGTCAAAACAAACCCTGTATTATTGGCGGATGAGCTTAGCAGTGTTATACGAAGCTTAAGGATATGCTGTTGTGTAACACTTATTTACTGGCACCATTTCTTCCCTTCCCCCTCTCGCACAGGCTTCTAATCCTTACCTTCCCACCAGAGGAGGCACGGTGACTTCAGGTGGTCGGTTCAGATGTCCCTCTTGCAGGCACGAGGTGGTTCTAGACCGACATGGAGTTTATGGGCTGCAGAGGAATCTGCTGGTGGAGAACATCATCGACATGTACAAACAGGAGTCCACCAGGTTAGAGTCATTTCAGTGTAGCTGAAAGCTGTAACAGGATGCTCTTACCATATGGCCAGTACATCTGTGTGTACGTGTGATGGTCCACTAGTCTGGATTTCTAAAAATGTTCTTCAGAATCCACTGATCAACAAATCTAATCTCTGAAGTGCTCACAAAAATGTACTTGATTAGAGGAACTGTGCTCAAAATGTCTTCCCATAATAGCAACAACCAAAATGATTATGACTTTCAGTTAAATATCTACAGGGGTTGGACAATGAAACTGAAACACCTGTCATTTTAGTGTGGGAGGTCTCATGGCTTAATTGGACCAGCCTGGTGGCCAATCTTCATTAATTGCACATTGCACCAGTAAGAGCAGAGTGTGAAGGTTCAGTTAACAGGTAAGAGCACAGTTCTGCTCAAAATATTGCAATGCACACAACATTATGGGTGACATACCAGAGTTCAAAAGAGGACAGATTGTTGGTGCACGTCTTGCTGGCGCATCTGTGACCAAGACAGCAAGTCTTTGTGATGTATCAAGAGCCACGGTATCCAGGGTAATGTCAGCATACCACCAAGAAGGATGAACCACATCCAACAGGATTAACTGTGGACGCAAGAGGAAGCTGTCTGAAAGGGATGTTCGATAAAACCACGGCTTCCCAAATGACGCTGTATTGGCCGCAAAAGGAGGCCCTACACCATACTCATAAATGATTGTGGTCTAAAACCAGGTGTTTCAGTTTCATTGTCCAACCCCTGTATATAGTGTTTATGAATAGTATATATAGGGTTATAATTGTTTTGTATCTGCGAGAATCTTGCTAGTTTTAATAATGATGTAAATGCATTATTAAACAGGGTCGCCAGTTTTACCAGAAATTATTTGGCAACACAACCAAACTCAAGATTTCAGAGTAAGAAATTTCAGATTACCCGGTCCAAGAAACAAGATTTCATCCCAACAGTGAATTTACCACTAATACAAACGTTTGCACCATGAAGGTTCACTTGGGGTCTTCTTTATAGTGCAGCATCTTGCCCAGTCTGTCTTAAAAGTATTTCAAATGTCCTTTTTATTTTAGTTGTGTCATGTGACCTTTAAAGAAATCAGAATTCATGCTTAAAAGATCACCATTAAGTTGAATATATTTATAGCTGCTCTATTTTTTGATTGACATCTTTTGATTGTTGTGGATGATGTTTGGACGTTTTGCATAAATGTCCAACACGAGTTTTGTTTTGGTGAGCTGAAAATGTATTTACATAAAGGAAGTAGAATAGTATGGCATGCATTGAATTACTACTCAGGAAAATAATGGAACTGGGCAATAGACTACCTATAGCATTCCTATATAACACCGTATAGATTTTGAGCAAATATGTATTTTCGGTGTTTCTTGTGTTTATGCAAACATGCTGTTTCGATATGTGGTTTGTAGATTTGCAGGAAGACTGTAGTAATACAGGTTTAAATGAAAAAAGTGTTCTTTGAAGGAAAAAAAGAAGAGTTGAATCCATTTTGTTTCCTAAATAACCTTTTAATGAAAGTTTTAAAATAATGTACATGTGTTTTTAACAATCATAAGCTTTCATTGGAATGAATACATTTAAGACAGTGTGATTATCATTGGGCCTTATAATGCAGCATGTAGTTAAAAACAGTGACCCGTACCATTAATATATTCATAGAAAGTGCGACTCGGTAAAGTGTACATTACTGCTGCTTCTATAGAAAGGTTTAGTTCCATTCCATTTATAGAATAAGTTTTCATCCACGCTTAGGGTGACCACCCTTTTCCCCCACACACATATTTTCTCGTTGTTCAGAGTGGATCTCTTGCTCTGCAGCGTTTCATGCCATCTTCAAAAGAACGATTTTCTTCTGTTGCTTCCCCTCCTCAAAAACTCCAGCTAAAGCAGAGCTTTTAAGAACAGAAATCCCCAGGGCCGTACAATTTAGCCCACATACAGCGTTCTCACTCTGCCACTCTTCCTGGCTTTATGTCTGAGTCAAACTTTCTGAATCAGATGAAGAAGACTTTCGCATTTGAAAGGGATCATGCTTTGCAACCTGCCTGTGGTCTGCACTGTGGATGTTGTCCTGTTGACTATTTGGAAAATCAGTCACGATTTTTTGATTAAAAAAAATTAAAAATCTACAACTCTTTTTTGTTACACACTTTATATAATTTTTAGTCTTTACAGGTTACATAAAGGAAATTAAAGATATTTGCTTTGAACACATTATACATGAGAGACAATAACTGCTGTAAGCATGTGAGAAGACTGTGAAGTACGTAGTAATGAATTGCAGAGCTAACCCGGTAAACTGTTTTTTAGGCAATTTTGTGTTTGGAGTCTTCTCTAAGCACCTGAAATCATGGCTCATTCTGGACCCATGCTTAGCATGACATTTTAAAAACTACTGTCCCTAGTCACAAGTTACTACACCTGTTACATCCTACAGCTTGATATCAGGCTGTGCCTTCATTCAAATGTATCGTCACAGCTCACCGTGACTACAGAACTCGCTTTGCTAAGCTACAGTGGGGTCTGCTCCATTGGCTAGCCTGCCAGGGCTTTACTTCAGCCCCTTTGAGGTGTTTGAGCCAGGTTGCAAACCTGTTGCTAACTCCTGTTGCTAACGTCTGTTGCTAACTCCTGTTGCTAACTCCTGTTGCTAACTGCTGTTGCTAACTCCTGTTGCTAACTCCTGTTGCTAACTTTTGTTGCTAACTCCTGTTGCTAACTCCTGTTGCTAACTTTTGTTGCTAACTTCTGTTGCTAACTCCTGTTGCTAACTTCTGTTGCTAACTTTTGTTGCTAACTCCTGTTGCTAACTCCTGTTGCGGTTTGCCGGCCCTTCCCAGACAGTGCCTGCTTCACTGACTTCACATTAGGGTTATGCAACAGGAGCCGACAATTTAAAACACCACAAAACAACGACTTACAGCTCATACAAGACTAGTACACAGACCAGCATCTGACTAGTAACGTGAGATCTGTCAACTTACCAAATGTTACTCACCAAGATTTGGAGACTTCTAATTTTCTTCTCCATGTCATCAAAATGTAATAGATTCCAGGAGATTTCAGAGGAGTCTTATCATGAAATGTGGGTTTATGTCACACCCTGCCGTGTCATGTTCATGTCCAAGTGCTGTCTGTCACTCTGTTCCATGTGCTTCTGTTTGTTTTGTCTCTGCCCTCTAGTCAGGTCCCTTGTTTCTAGCTCCGCCCCTTCCCAGGTGTCTCTCGTCAGCCCTAGTTGTGTTATACCCCATGTCGTGCCCTTTGTTCTTGTTGGGTGTTTTGTCCCCCTGCCGGTCCTTTGTTTCTTTGTTGGTTGATTTTGTCTCCATGTAAGTTGCTCCATGTCTGTTGTTTTGTAGCCTGGTTCAGATGTTTTTCAGTTGTTTCGTTTCTTTGGTTTTGTTTTGCTCCCATTTCATTAAAGACTTGCATTTGCACCATGTCCCCTCGTCCCGCGTAACAGTTCACTGACGTGAGTGAAATCCTATTTATAAATTATAGAAGGTCCTTCAGTAGAGGAGTACATATCTCCGAAATATAGATCATAGGTACCTTGCCTCAGAATGATTGTAGATTCATCCTGAATTAAAGTTACACCTCCACAGTAATAATTCAAACTACAGCAACTGCTTTTTAAACTATAGCCAATCAGAACAGATGTCATTTACATAAAGCGCTGTTCAAATGTTTGAAGTTTTTGATTTCATGAATAGAAAATAGAAATTTATTTGAGGAGTATATAATAATTTTACAATGAATTAATTTATCATAGTTTTGAATTGTTTGTCAGAATCTATAAAAAATGAATGCTGTGATGTAAGTGATTTCCAGAGAATTGAGAAACCTGCTCAGCATTAGATTCAATTTATAAAGAAGTCGACATCTATAGTGCCACATATCTGAAAACCGGTAACCCAATCTCTGAACAGGTATTCATAGTATTTATCAGACAACAAATTCCAGTAAACAGAAAATGAAAGTTTATTATTATTTAATAGCACTTCCATATTTTTACAATCAATTTACGTTGTTCCTAAACTGTTATTAACTATAGCAAACTGGTTTAAGCTTCTGTGTCTAATTATAGAACCTCTCCACTGTATGTGTCATTACCAAATAATGAGGTGACCACAAACGCTTAAGTGGTAGCGTATGTCATATGCTACTCAATCACTAACGTAATATACCGTGCCATAATTGTGCTGATAATAGCAGTGGCAATACTTTATCCACCGAAGAAGAAGGCTTGAGGGCTAAAGGTTCTTGATCCAAGAGCATAGGTGATCTAGCAGCTGCCTTCTCCGGCCAAGACCTACCCAACAGAGTACAAACCACTCCTCCTCTATTAATCAGATAATCATGGTGCGATTAATGCTCCTGTTCCCACCTAAGGGAATTCTCTGCTTGCTGATTCCATACCACAGCACACATTTTGATTAGGCTCTTCCCCTTTTGACTTATGGTTTTAATAAGAACCTTATTGATGCTCCACAGCAGCAAACCTGCTCCACAGAGGACTGATGACCAGCCCATGTGTGAGGTGCATGAAGATGAGAAGATAAACATCTACTGCGTGACCTGTGCCATCCCCACCTGTTCCATGTGTAAGGTGTTCGGTGCACACAAGGACTGTGAAGTGGCAGCCCTCAAAAGTGTATACCAAGTTCAAAAGGTATGAACTGGCACATTCTACATTCTACATTCTTCTTTCTTAAATGTGTTGACCTTTCTAAACAGCATTTAAACCTGGTCTAATCCTTACATGTGTAAAATAAGACAAGCAGAGAGTCACAGCCTTTCAGGCTCTTGTTGATATATTTTAGGCTGTGTCTACTGCTTGCCTGAACTGGGAATCGAACCCTGTTCTTCTGTGATTAAGCATGTTACCCACTACTCACTCTGGCCATTTCTAACAATAACCACTGATAGAAGCCTTGGTCTCACCAATAGGAAACCAATTATTAAATACTGGATTAATAATTCAAATTTCTTGGGATTTCTTGTTGTCTGTATGGTTTTAAAACCCTAAGTATTGTGATTCTATACTGTACTTTTCCCCTGCAACTCCTATTTTAACCCACTAGCTGACATTTGGCATCGCTCATGGTGTATTATACTATTGGCAGTGCTTTACTGTAGAGGTTATACAAGCTGTATTAGTGCAGCTGAACACCTGTGGCTTCACTGAGGACACCTTAAGGAAGGCAAATTCACTAATTTAATGGGCTGTCTGAATACTTTTGGACATGTAATTCATGTATATGTATGTTAAACAGCAGTGTTGAAAATTAGCATTTAAAATCCATGTTTTTCATAAAACATAAAACGTGTCTAGTTGAAGGTTAATGTGTTATATGATTCATAGGATGCCAATTTTTAATGTGTCCAGAAAACCTAAAGTTAGAGCATTCTAATGTGACTTAAAAAGGAATATACATTGAGAGCAAAGTTAAACCAAACATTCAGAAGCCGACGCCTCATATTTTACAGCTGTTGATCAAATCAATAAACACAGCACAGTGTTTCAGGTCATGTTGTTCCCAAAATAATTTAAATAATTAAATTAATAACACTTTAAAAGTTTCTAGGTCATAGTTCACTGTCTAATTATAGATGTTATGAAATCCTAGAATGCCCTAATATGTCAAATGATTCCAAACTTTTGTATGGTAGTGTCTTCAAGTACTTCTGCCTTATTGCTCATGTGTGCCATCATCTCCAGACAGAGCTGTCGGACAGTATAGCAATGATGGTGGGCAACAATGACAGGATCCAGGGCATCATCAGTCAGTTGGAGGAGACCTGCCGGGCTATAGAGGTGAGTTGCCCTGTGTGTGGGTCAGTCCCTCTGATAAAGCTGGTGAGGGTAGCCGGGTTATTGATGGAGAGAGTGAGGACGGCCCCTCAGACAAACTCGTGCTGGTGCTAATGAGACAGGCAGGTAGGAAGCTGGAACACTTCCAGGCCCCCACAGCCGCTTCCTCAGAGGCTCCGCGACTGACAAGCGAACCTAAGTGAGCTGTCTCCATTGCGCATATGGCTGACCACAATCTGTCCTAAGTAAGAGTGAGGGGTAGAGACAGTCAAGGGCAAGTAGGAAGCTGTCAGGGTTTTTTTTAACCTTTTGATTAATTGTAGGCAGTGTTTACCTGTTTCCTTTTATCATCATTAATTTGTTTACCGGGCGGTTCTAAACTCATTTACTGCTACTGACTATCATAGAACAATGATAGTCTTTTCAGCTGAGAGATTCTTTTCATTTGGTTTTGTCTCTGTAGGGTTTGAGTTGAGCTGAACTATTTTGAAAGAAACTGACCTCAAGTGTTTTTTAAACGAACATGCAGCATATGTATGTGCACCAAAGTCTATTTTTACAGCCCCCCTAACTGCAGATTGAAATAGAAATCAAATAAAATGTTTTTTTCTTTATTCGTGAAATGTAGTGAGCTGCTGGCGAGCAGTGAGGGATGAATGTGGTGCGGGGACCCTGTTGTTGTTTTATTTAGCAGACGCTCTTATCCAGAGCGACTTACAACCATGCTTAGTGTTCCGTCTGAGAATGATTCCTAGCTAGTACAAGAAGGTTAGAGTCTAAACTCACCATGAGCTATGACACTACCTGAACAAGGGACATTGTCGATACCTAGAAAGAAGACTACAGCACTCGAAGTGCACTACCTAGGATCCCTCGCATCCCTCAACAAAGACAACCATGTTGAGATAAAACAAAGCACAATTTTAGCTTTCTTGTTATTATGTTTATACCTATGTAATTACATATGATATTACATATGGTATATGATATCCTGTCACAATCAAAGTAGCATTTATAGCTAAAGTAACATTCAGCTGGTGGGATGCAGATTGCAGCCGATCAAATACCCTTCCCTCATGCCTTGCTAGGGCTAAATGACTCGGCTACAGCTAATATGCCTAATTGTGAATTCTTGCATCAGTATCAGTATCAGAATTCAAAATGCACATATACATCATCACATATATATATATACATATTTATAATCACAATGATGATATACGATGTCATATTGCCCACCCATTGTGGACCGTGATGCTAGTGGTGTTTTTGGCCAATTTCTCACTTGCTTACTCATTTAAAAATATGGATATTCTAAAATATCCGAGAGAAAATGATTCTTCTGAGTATAAGGAAGCTAAAATAAACCCCACAATGCCACTCGTCCCATTTATAGTCGAGCAGCTAGGATTGGGCAAGCAGTTCAGATTTGACCTTCCGATTTAACATTGTGAGATGTTGTAATGTTCAGTGTAACTTTACCAATCAGCCACAGTTTAGCTGCAGCTGAGCTGATAGCCTGCTTAAGCAGCACCAATGTTGTTTTGCAGGAGAACGGCAGGAGGCAAAAATCTCAGGTATGTGAGAAGTTTGACCATCTGTACGCCATCCTTGAGGAGAGAAAGAGGGAGATGAGTCTAAAAGTGACGGCCGAGCAAGAGGAGAAGCTGAACTACATTCGTGGACTGAAGAGGAAGTACGAAGATCACTTTGAGGGCATGACCAAGATTGTGGAGTCAGGGATCCAAACGATGGAGGAACCTGAGATGGCTCTGTTCTTACAGGTAACAGCTCTCCTCCTAGTTTCTTACTGACTGTGATTGGAATGGCCTAATTAATAGTGGACTGTGCTGACTGGATTTATGAATTTCAAAGATTTAATGAATTTCAGTGCTAATGTGCTTTTCCTTCTGACCTTTTAGGAGGCCAAGCCTTTGTTACAGAAGTAAGTGGATAAAAGTGGATACATCATATTTACCACACTCTGTGCATTAATGCTGCACGATGTTAGTAAAGTACTATAGTGCATGTGTTTGAGTTATATATTGTGATTGCAATGTGCCTTGAAAAATTCAGAAGACACATTTGATGTGCGAAAAGATATCTGTGCTGCAAGGCGACAAGAATGCTGCTATAATTATAGCAATATAGTAATTATAATAATAATATTAATATCCCAAACTGCTCAGACTGTACTGCGATCAACTCTGAAGGAAAAAAAAAAAATGTATGTTTAATTTTTGGCTGTATCCATATACCTTGATATATCGAATTAAGTTGTTTGTTGAGTCACATTTACTTATTACTCATCTTTTATGAAATAAAGATAAATAAAATAAAGTGCATTAATGACTAACAAACAAAATATTGTGCAGTCGTGTGTATATAGCAGTTGCATGTCATATCTATTCCAAACTTGCTTCCTTATCTGCTAGGATTGGTGAGGCCTCCAACAAGTCCCAGCTGGAGAAAGTGGAGCGTGGTTATGAGAACATGGATCACTTCACTGTTAGCTTCAAAAAGGAGAGCCGAGCTCTACGTGCTATCGACTTCATCAGAGGTACATCTCTAATAGTGCTATCAGTGGTTTCGCTTACACGTGGAATCAGCATGCGGCCTCATAGGCATAGTAGACTGTAGTAAGATATCAACTGTTGTTTTGTTATTCCTGAGGGGTTTAAACATAAACATGAATCCACTTGAATACAGACATTCCATAAGAGTTAAAAAAAAATAACTTGACTGTAAGGAGAAACTCAAGCTTCATTCTGGCTTCAGGTCTAAAAACATCTGTTTGTTATAGATAGATAGATAGATAGATAGATAGATAGATAGATAGATAGATAGATAGATATCTCACTTCGCAAGGAAATATATAAAACAATACAAATATCACTGTAGACTGTAGAAAAGACAGTGCAATAGTAATAAATAATAAATAAATGTGCATGTATGTGCAAGGGAAGCAGTTATCAGCAGATAATGACTGAATTAACATAATAAACATGTGCATATATAGGTATTTAAGTAAAGTGGAGTGTCCTGGGGTTTAGATGTACAGTATATAAAGTGAATGTCCAGGAGTTAAGATATACAGTATATACAGTAAGTGTCCAGAGTGTCCAGGTGTTAAAGATGTACAGCATATACAGTAAGTGTCCAGAGTGTCCAGGATTTAAAGATGTACAGTATATACAGTAAGTGTCCAGAGTGTCCAGGATTTAAAGATGTACAGTATATACAGTAAGTGTCCAGAGTGTCCAGGTGTTAAAGATGTACAGTATATACAGTAAGTGTCCAGAGTGTCCAGGTGTTAAAGATGTACAGTATATACAGTTAGTGTCCAGGTGTTAAAGATGTACAGTATATACAGTAAGTGTCCAGAGTGTCCAGGTGTTAAAGATGTACAGTATATAAAGTGAATGTCCAGGAGTTAAGATATACAGTATATACAGTAAGTGTCCAGAGTGTCCAGGTGTTAAAGATGTACAGCATATACAGTAAGTGTCCAGAGTGTCCAGGAGTTAAAGATGTACAGTATATACAGTAAGTGTCCAGAGTGTCCAGGAGTTAAAGATGTACAGTATATACAGTAAGTGTCCAGAGTGTCCAGGAGTTAAAGATGTACAGTATATTCAGTAAGTGTCCAGAGTGTCCAGGTGTTAAAGATGTACAGTATATACAGTAAGTGTCCAGGTGTTAAAGATGTACAGTATATACAGTAAGTGTCCAGAGTGTCCAGGTGTTAAAGATGTACAGTATATACAGTAAGTGTCCAGGTGTTAAAGATGTACAGTATATACAGTAAGTGTCCAGAGTGTCCAGGTGTTAAAGATGTACAGTATATACAGTAAGTGTCCAGAGTGTCCAGGAGTTAAAGATGTACAGTATATACAGTAAGTGTCCAGGTGTTAAAGATGTACAGTATATACAGTAAGTGTCCAGGTGTTAAAGGTGTACAGTATATACAGTAAGTGTCCAGAGTGTCCAGGTGTTAAAGATGTACAGTATATACAGTAAGTGTCCAGGTGTTAAAGATGTACAGTATATACAGTACGTGTCCAGAGTGTCCAGGAGTTAAAGATGTACAGAATATACAGTAAGTGTCCAGAGTGTCCAGGAGTTAAAGATGTACAGAATATACAGTAAGTGTCCAGAGTGTCCAGGAGTTAAAGATGTACAGTATATACAGTAAGTGTCCAGGTCTTAAAAATGTACAGTATATACATTAAGTGTCCATGGTGTCCAGGTGTTAAAGATGTACAGTATATACATTAAGTGTCCAGAGTGTCCAGGTGTTAAAGATGTACAGTATATACAGTAAGTGTCCAGAGTGTCCAGGTGTTAAAGATGTACAGTATATACCGTAAGTGTCCAGAGTGTCCAGGTGTTAAAGATGTACAGTATATACCGTAAGTGTCCAGAGTGTCCAGGTGTTAAAGATGTACAGTATATACAGTAAGTGTCCAGGGTGTCCAGGAGTTAAAGATCTACAGTATATACAGTAAGTGTCCAGAGTGTCCAGGTGTTAAAGATGTACAGTATATACAGTAAGTGTCCAGAGTGTCCAGGTTTTAAATATGTACAGTATATACAGTAAGTGTCCAGAGTGTCCAGGAGTTAAAGATGTACAGTATATACAGTAAGTGTCCAGAGTGTCCAGGAGTTAAAGATGTACAGTATATACAGTAAGTGTCCAGAGTGTCCAGGAGTTAAAGATGTACAGTATATACAGTAAGTGTCCAGTGTGCGTAAAGGCGATATATAAAAAATCAAGTTGACCATAATGTTGTTTTCCAGTGAGTGTCGACCTTCCTTTCACAATCTCACGTATCTTTCCACAGATGAAGAGGAGGAAGAGGAAGATGGACTTGGAGCAGAAGAGGAAAGCAACACAGAACTGACTGCTTCAGGTGGAGCAGATGGAGGGGGACTTCCTACCCAACCTCCTCCGTTACCGCTGCCTCAGCCTGCCCCAAGCACACTCAAAACCACAG
Organism: Prochilodus magdalenae; assembly: GCA_024036415.1. Lineage (NCBI taxonomy): Eukaryota > Metazoa > Chordata > Actinopteri > Characiformes > Prochilodontidae > Prochilodus > Prochilodus magdalenae. The sequence continues at coordinate 258,642 of JAMWET010004934.1, forward strand.
GCTCGTCCTAGCTCTGGATCTAAACAGACCATGGACACATGCATGCATATCAAAGCTGTGGTTAAAATACAGGACCATGTTTTAACACTCGCCAGGTTTTGATCTGACAGTGATGATATGCATGCTGACTCATCCTGTGCAATTTACTGTACACAACTGTAAAGACCAGGGACCTATAACCATAGGACTTTGGACTTGACTGTTTCCCAAAAATGTCTAGCTGAGTTTCTTACTGTGCTGCAGTGCTGTCTGTTTAACAGCTGATTTAGAGATGTCACACAGCAAACGGCTAAATATAAACGAGGATGGTTTTGGAAACGCATCCAAGATTGGTGATGTTGTTCTTTGCGTAGGGAGTGTTTTTTTTCCATGGTATTTTTACTGTTGGCACAGCAGCCGTGTTAGGATTATGAATGGCATGATGATAATCTCTAAACATACTTACGGTCTAATTTTTTGAATGTTGACGACTGAGCGTGAATGCTGCACACGCAGTTGCGTTCTTTGCAGCGTTGAATAATGTTTACATAATACTGGCATAAAATTCCTTTCAACCTAACGAGAAACTGTAGCATCTGAGATATAGGAGTGTGATATTCGTTTGATAACCTACTGGTTTTATGAATTCAGACTGTTGATAGATTGACTGTAGCATTTTGCTGGGTTTATTGAGCTAACATTAGCATGTTGGCACATTCGCCATCGTCTTTTCCAGGCTGCCTAACAGCAAGGGAATCTTCGGGGACTTCGAGGCCTTTAGACCCGGTATAATCACCTCTCTAATTTTCATTTCATTTATACCTAAAATAATCCGACAGCAGAATGTCTCAAATACGTTTTGACGGTACACTGATTTACAATGGAGCGAATGGCGTCTCTGTCATTGCCACTGTAGGGCCAGAATGCCTGCTATAGCCCTACGTAACTTGGGAGAAGCAGACACAAGACTTCTTGTGAGAGCTGGGTACCGATTTATTTCGCACACCAACAACCGTGGGTCTTAAGGAATAGACAGGACGGGAGTAAATGTTGGACTGACGTTTACTCGTTGGCAAGAGCTAAGGGAGATAAAGGGATGTAAGACAAAAAGACAATGAAAAAACCGACAGCAGAATGTACATCCCTGCCAGTATTATTTGCAAATCATGGTGAGGTCCCCTTTAACCTTATGTGTCATGTAATTCAGAAGCCAAAAGTCATATGATAGCATGCAACAAAATTGAGATTTGTTTTCACCAACTAAGTTAAATTTTAACCATCTATTTAACTCGTCCAACGTTCCTCATATTGCCATACGTGTAAAACTGTGTACGTTCTTTCTCTTCTGTTGCTCTCTTTGCCCTTGTGTTGAATTCCGACTCCCTGCCCGAATCCGACTTCCCTGCACGATGCACTTTTACTCCAGTGCAGCAAATCCAAACAGAGTTTTGGCCTGCCCTTATGGACAGCTGTAAATGTGTATTATTTGATAAATTGAAAGATAGAGAATTCAAATTACCTTCATGTACATGCATGTCCAACAGGTATATGGATGCCACATATTACACTGATGATTGTTTACATATAGTAGCATCATGACTGTAATCGGCCCCATCCAGGTGCCTGTGTGACATGCAAGCCTGTGAACAGGAGTCAAATTTTGTGTACAGCTGTCCATACGGGGGGCGGGCGTTAAAAGTACAATGAAAGTCAGTGGTGTAAAAACAATTCTCACATAATGCTGCTTTAAACCCAGCAAATGTTTTCATTTCATTGTTCAATTTTTATTGAAAACTAAACTTTTTGTGATATCTGTGTATATAGATACAGGGGTTGGACAATGAAACTGAAACACCTGGTTTTAGACCACAATTATTTATTAGTATGGTGTAGGGCCTCCTTTTGTGGCCAATACAGCGTCATTTGGGCAGCCATGGTTTTATGTTTTTTGGATACAATCCGGGTTAGCACCCGAACATCCCTTTCAGACAGCTTCCTCTTGCGTCCACAGTTAATCCTGTTGGATGTGGTTCGTCCTTCTTGGTGGTATGCTGACATTACCCTGGATACCGTGGCTCTTGATACATCACAAAGACTTGCTGTCTTGGTCACAGATGCGCCAGCAAGACGTGCACAGACAATCTGTCCTCTTTTGAACTCTGGTATGTCACCCATAATGTTGTGTGCATTGCAGTATTTTGAGCAGAACTGTGCTCTTACCTGCTAACTGAACCTTCACACTCTGCTCTTACTGGTGCAATGTGCAATTAATGAAGATTGGCCACCAGGCTGGTCCAATTTAGCCATGAGACCTCCCACACTAAAATGGGAGGTGTTTCAGTTTCATTGTCCAACCCCTGTATATCGCAAGTTCTCTCACTGGGTTAGGCTGGTCTGAAAGTCTTACCCATTAGATTAACCGACATTAAAGTTACAGAGATAAAAGGTCACTCTGAGTTTTCTGGAAGTGCTAGATACTACACATATGGGCTGTGGTCTATCCAGGTCTCAGTTATCAAAGAAAACTAGCAGTACCAGAAAGAGTCAAGCAAAGTGGACATCTTAGCCCAACAACAAAGCTCAGCTCGGTAGTGTACCATAATAAACTAGAAGCTCCATATCATTTTCCACCTCTAACCAAACTCTACAGTGGTCTGATTTGGGTAACTGGCACAATTTGAGGAAAGCTAAATGAAACTATTCCGGAATGAAATTAGTATTGTGCTGCTAATTTACATATTCTGATAAAAAGCGAGTGTGCTGCATGTCCTCCTTTATTTGAATGGACTTTGTTGAGATTTTTCTAAAGGTTGTCCAAACCTGAAGTGGCTGCTACCAAAGACCACATTTGTGGGTGGAGTATGGAGGTCAATTATCCATCTGTAGTCTAGGAGTGCCTGAACAAGGATCATCCTAATTCAGGGAAATAATGTCTCGCGCGTGTCATCACACATGTAACCCTAATCTTTTTCGACAAGCATCACACTCGGCGGTTCAGCGTGGAAGTAATTTATCATTTTTGTGCTCACAGAGCTGTCCTCTGGCTCTTAGCAGTAAACAACTGCAGCTGACGCGTCTCGGTGGCTGAGCTGAAATAACGATGCCAGGACTCTTGCGTAATCCATACATTCTGGCCCAGTGGAGGGTGCTGGGTGACAGGAGGGGGTGCACTGACTCCTTTCACACTGAACTGCACCCAGCATAATGAGGTCCAGGCAGTAGATCCACCCCCTCCATCCTTGTTCATTAACGCTGTCCACCTTCAGGCCAGTGTGAAGACGAGGTGTGCTTAGTGCTGATGATCCAGCGGGGGTCTTTTAACAGAGCACCATTTCTGGGTTAGTTGGGTAACTTAGGCCAAATATGAAGTCTATAAAAGATCAGAACAGAAGAGAAAAGCATGTTTTCCATAAAGACTCAGTTATTAAATGTGAAATTCTGTTAAGCTGCTGTATATAGATTAGATAGAAAGACATATAGACAGAGACAGACAGACAGACAGACAGACAGACAGACAGACAGACAGACAGACAGATAGATAGATAGATAGATAGATAGATAGATAGATAGATAGATAGATAGATAGATAGATAGATAGATAGATAGATAGATAGATAGATAGATAGATAGATAGCAGATACACAAACTATACAGAAGAAACAACAGAAGCACAAGATAGAGTGATACAGATAAAGACAGAGATACAATATAAAGTATGAAAGTATAAAAATAGAGTCCTTAGTGTCTGTGTAAAGTAAAGTGTAAAGTATAGATGGAGGTAGTAGTATACCATTTGCTGAGCAAATTAAGAAGATGGGTGTTGTCAGCCATACAGACAGTGCAAGTACGCAGTAATATAAATAATTTAGCAGTGCAGGATATGTAAACAGTGGTACAGAATGGATATACGGGGCAGTGCTTTCATTTTATATCCGGAACATTCCACATTTTTATAGTTCTATCCATAGAACTATTATCCATAAAAATCATGTATGTAAAATTCCATTCCTCTGTATCCTACACTAGAGCCCCACTAACATGTTAGTTCATATCAGCCGCTTCTGACCTAATGACCTACGGATCTTCTGATATGAACATAAATGTCATTGTCAATCATTTGTGACTTTCTTGCACTACGACATGCATGAATTGAGTATGCCACATGTTCCCATTTATTGTTAATTGAGTATTGTCCTATATGAGTGTGTCTGAGATGCCGTTCCAAAGCAGTCAGCATTAATATGGAGTTATACAGCCTACTGCTGTATAAGCCTCGACTTACGTCTTGGGATTATGATCCCCTTCAGTCAAAAGAGTGTTTGTGAGGCCAGCCACTGATGCTAAATAACCTGGTTCATATCCAGAGGGTCCTGTCAGGACTTTGTGGAAGGCCTCCTCAAACCATGTCCTCATGGAGCTTGCTTTGTCCACAGGGGCACAGTCACGCTGGAACAGGAACGTGTCCTCACTGACCTGCCACAACAAAGATGGAAGTATAATGCTCCTGAGTCCTGTGGCGACATGGTTTACACCCCTCCAGCTGACGCTTGGTATTGCGCAGCTACTCAGCCTTAACAGCATGCGTGGTGAAGCTCCTGACACACAGCTCTTGTGCCGATCTTGCTTCCGGTTTGGACTCTGTAGTGAGTGATGCAACAGGAGGACAGGCCTGCTTTGTGAGTTGGTGTGGTCCACTACTTTTAGCAGTAGACTACGCAGTAATAACACTTACAGTCCAAATAGGACAAATGCAGCAGCGCAGAAGTTTCATTAACTCACTTGCAGCGAAGTTGGAATCCTTTGGCAATGCCCAGTTCAAAGTCACTGAGCACTTCATGCCAGTGTTAGTCTATATAGCTTGCATAACTATATACATATACATCTGTTCACAATGAGTGCGGCTGAATCACCTAAACCCAACAATAAGGAGGACCAAATAGTGCATATACAAACTTCGCTACATGAACATCGAAAGCAATTTAGCTAATCTCTGGTCTGACAGTCTGATAGAGGTGCGGAAATAGAAAGTTTAATTTTAAAAACGAATAGAGAAGTTCTTATCTAGCACCTTCTACTTTCCGCTCAAGCTATCCGGCTAAGTGAGAAAACCTGCTTTGTGAAATAGCCTCCTTCATTGTGCACTGTAATGGTTTGTTGATCTTGTTAGCTCCGCTGGGATTTGTGCACAGGCTTAACTTCTCTAGGCATAGTGGAATGGATTTGCAGTGCCTTCCATGATCTTCTGCTTCCAATCACTTTACCACACGGTTCAGTGCGACCTTACATCCAGCCCCGTCGCCCACAGAAGGTCTCGGGCTGCGACGTGGAGCGGACAATGGAATGAGTCACAGCAGCTGGTTTGATTGTTGTGACCCCGGGTCAAGGAGCACGATATAATCATATTGTCATTAGAATAGAGATGTTTAGCTGCGGAGCGGTACTCGGTGTACCTTCGGCCACAGTGTCTTAATATGGGGATAACTTTTGTTGGGAACAGTGTGTGCTGGAAGTTGGCGGATGATAATGCAGGGCGTCATCAGTGATATTTTCGGATGGTATTATTCCGCTTTTTTCCAAGCATGTATCCCATTTATAATAGTGATGTGTACACGTTGCCTATGGGATGTTTTGGTGCATGCGGTTAGAGATCAGATCAAGCCTGAAATGTGCATCACATGTTTTGGGCTTGTGAATTCTGATATGCACGTGTACTCAAGTGTTGGTGTTTCCTTCTGTGGGCCTCACGTGAGCCAAGAGCAGCCAGTACAATGAGAAATAATGCAATACACAACAGTACAACAATAAGTCAGTGCCTTTGGTGTTTTTTCTGTCGTTTGTATCATTTTCCATTTATTCACATCCACTGTTTACCGTACATCAATAATCTAGACAAGGAGTGGAAAAAAATGTCTTTTAATGTTTTATTGAAAAATATAAATATAAGACATTCTCCTGCACAACAGAAAATTACTGCTTGCTCATTATAGTTTATTAACAAAACTTAAACAATGTACTGTATAAGGTACAATGCAACCAGATAGTCTATCAGATAAAATATCAACTCCAGTACAGTACTCTGAAAATACTTTCCTTCTTCCCTTCTTTTTTTTTTTGTCTGTGTCTTTTAAAAGAACATGAGTGCATCATTGCATTTATGCTACAGTTCGGATTCAGCACTTAAACAACAATAATGCCAAAAGTGAGGAGAGTTTTTCTTTTGTTTTTGTTTTTTTTTTCCTTTTTTTCTCACCCCATGACTTGATTCTCTCTCTCTCTTTCTCACACTGGACTCTATATGGAGGGATTAAGTACAGTAGTAATAAATGGATGGGGTTTTGGGGGGGATGGGGGGAGAGGAGGAGGGGTGGGGGATGGTGAAAAGCAGCGATGTGGCGTAAAAATGTTTCTTTGGCAGCTCGCGCTCGCCTCGCGCGTCCTACTTCCCAAAGATCTCCATCATCTTCCGGTTGCTGTGGGCTTGCTGCGCGAGCTGCTCGGCTCTGGCCATCTCCAGCACCTCCCGGAGAAGGTGGAAGGTCAGGTCCAGGGAGATCGGAGGCTCCTCGGAGCGCCTCGCTCTCTCCTCCTGCTCCCCTTGCTGCGCCTCCTCCGACTGCGGCTCCTCTTGCTCGTCCTGAGCCGGCTGTCGCTCCTGCGCCTGCGCGTAACTTTCTGCGCCAACTTTGCCCTCCAGCTGCAGCTGCACGGCCCTCCTCAGCCACCTCCTGGGCTCCGTGTCACGCTCCCGGTTGCCCACGCGGATGAAATACTCCTCCCCGAGCCTGGCGAGCACGGGGCGCGCGCGCCTCGCCGCCACCTCGCGATCCGGCGCGCCGTGGGCGGCCACGAAAGCCACAAGCAGCACGGCGGCGGCGGCGGACAGCACGTGGAGCTTCATGCTGGAGAGGAGCTTCCGGAGGAGCTGCGGAAAAGATAGACAGAGAGGGAAGGAGAGAAAGAAAGAGAGATTGGTGAATTACGCGCGCTGGTTCGATGATTCCTGAATGTAATAAAGCTCGAGCTCGACCAGAACGGGAAGCTAGTGCGCGTGGTAAGCTGCTTGCTTACGTGCACGGCTGATATTTCGGTGGGAAAGAAGAGGACGCCCCTTTGGAGACAAAATTACGCACAAACCAAAGTGTACACGCTTTTACGCACGACGCTAAACAGGGCACAGAGCAAAATCTCCACCGCTGCATAGAAGCAAGGACACCTACAAGAGTGGACTAACTCTGACAGAGTCTAGTTAACACCTGTGATCATGCATCAACACCTAAAGAGTTGCATTAACACCTACAGAGTTGCATTCACAGAGCTGGAGTGCTGCGTAAAAACCGACAGCGTTACGCTAAACCTAAAGTCCGGAGCGCTCCTCTCGGTCCGGCTGGACCTTTATAAACAATGTAAGCTCATGACTCTCCTGTCCATCTGCTGCGCATCAAAGCAGTATAAGAAAAAAACTTTACCGAAAAGGAAAAGTCTGCGTACCTGTGCACGTGATAAATCCGGTGGGCTTTTTGTTGTTTCAGTTTAGGTTTTTTTTTTTTTTTTAGTTTTGTTTGTTTTGGTTTTTGTTGTACTTGGTTAGTACTCTCCTCCAGCTGTGGCGTGCGGAGCTGTGAGTTTGAGCACTTTCTCCAGAGCAGGGATGGAGTTAGGGCTTTATATAGGCAGGGGAGGCGACATGTGTCACGCAGTTTGGTGCCTGGAGTCTGCGCAGAGCAGAAACGAGTGGACCTGAATGAACGTAAGTGAACAGTTCGCTAGGAATCTGAATGAGTCATCGAGGTGTGTGCGTGTGTGTGTGTGTGTACGTGTATGTGTGTGTGAGAGAGTGTGAGAGAGTGAGATAGAAAGAGGGAAAGAGAAAGAACCAAGGAGAAAGTATAGAAATCATTAGGAAAGACTGAAATCTCTCACATTGCTCTGCTTTGCTGTTCCCTGAATGCACTACACATAACATCTGTCCACTGAGCTCCATATATATAACAGGTCTGAGGGGCTTTATGGGGTACAGCAGCCCAAAAACACCCCTCAGAAAGTGCTGTGGAAGTTTTTGTTGTGACTCTGAAATCCTAATTGTGCGAGCGTGAATGAATATGCATTGTTAATTAGAAAGAGCACAATCTGAGTGGATGTAATTGGAGTAATCAATTCCTTGCTGCAGAGTGAAGGAGCTGCAGTTTGCCAGCATGTAAACACAGTGTAATGGACTTTATTAAAGTGCTGAGACAATGTACGATCTAGATGCATGCGGATCACTTAGAAGACGCTTTTGGCTACGTGTTTATTTCTTTGTCAGATAAACATCCACTTTGGCTGCAGAACAGAATTTATTCATTACATTAATAGGCTGCAATTAGTGGAGAGCAATGGAGTTCATTGCACTCAAATCAAGTTTCCGTTTGATTGTATGCACGCTGATGTACCACTACTGACCCATTTAAACAGGTTCAACACTTTCCATAAATCTTTAAACACTTTGGGGCTTTTTGGTACCATGTTAGTTCATGCCCCTGGTCAAAGAACCTTCACAAAATAAGTTTAACGTTGCTATCTAGAACCTTTGTGTTATGTAAAGGCTCTTTAAGCTTTAAACTGGTTTTTCATGTTCACACGTCTCATTTACAACACAGTCAAATGTCCTTTAGAGAACGTTATGAAAAGTTTGTTGTCTGCCATGTAATGAAAATATAGTGACTTTTGACTCTAATGACTCTAAAATGTTTTTTGAGCTTTGATTATGTCATCGTGCACCAGAGGGCAGGGCACGCATTAACCAATCGTGGCATGTCTCACCTGCACCTTTGAACACCTCTCACTGATACTGTGTTTCATGGCAAAATACAGCAAGGTATGAAAGGAAAAGGTCGAATTTCACAAAATGTAGACTTTAAAGCAACACTATGTAGGATTTGGGGACTTTGGAGCCCTCTCTGGCGGAAATGTGTAATTGCATATGAAGCAGAATATTTTGTAAGATGGGATGTGCTTGGGAAATTTAATGATTACGAGCATGTTGAAGGAGTATGGGAAGAGAAGTTGGTGAATGTTAGTTAAACTTGGTGAAGGATATGTGTGATGGGGATGTCAGTGAATTATCTAATAGGGTCGTTGTATCCTTCATTGTGTAATGTTGACTTTAAGACTTTATGAATTATGAGTCAGGCCTGTACGTGTGATATTAATACCATCAAGGCTTATGATGAGACTATGTCACATAACACAGCAACATGGCAAACAAGCCGGGAGCAAAGTGAGAGGGCATAACACACGGTGATGGTAGACCCTCTCTGGACCAACATAACACACAGAAGACAGAGGCACTAATAATAACCCCCAACAATAACCCTTAGCATAACCACAGACTGGGTGCTAAGAATGCATGAATTTGTGGGCGGAGCATGTGTAAATCATATATACCACACAAGTTGTATTTGTGCAAATACAGACATCTCAAGTGTTTTATTCCTTTCAAATGACAATACCTTTAGAGGTGGCACGGTGGCATTGGCTCACAGGGCCAGAGGTGTCCAGGGTCCTTTTTGGGGTCCTTTCTGTGAGGAGTTTCCATGTTCTCCCCTGGTTTCCTCCAACAGTCCAAAGACCTGCAGCCAAATAAACTGGGGATACTAAATTGCCCCCTAGGCAATTGGATTGCGGGCCTGTCTAGGGCGTTTCCCGCCTTCTGCCCAGTGAACACTGGGATAGCCTCCAGCATCCCCCGTGATCCAGAGTGATGAATTGGTTTAGAAGGTGAGTGAGGGATGAGTGAGTATTATTTTAGGATCGGCTGGGTACCCGAGTAATTGAGCTAATGTCAGCATGGTGCCAAATTCATGACTGTTCTTTCAGGCAGCTTTAATTTTGATAAGCTACATCAACCCAGTCCAGCTGAACAGCATAGCAAGTTGTTGCAGCTCAGCTATAAACTGTATTAGGCTGGAAGGGGTTTACACTAGTGTCTAACAGTTGCTGTAGAACGTATTTGTGAGACTAGCCTGTCCATGCTGAAAAGCCTGTCCACTTGGTGGCCATCCTAGCGATGCTATGACTCATACAACACCGAACATCTTCTATTTCTTTGAATGAGGAGGGACCTATGAATCTGAAACTGGAAGCCTTGCTCTGGCAACCTTGCATGTGCATATCACCACAATGAGAAGGAGCTATCCCTGCAATCAGCATGGAGGGTTCAGTCAGACCTCCTCCATAAACCAACACCCATGTTGAGTGCATTAAGCCTTCCCATTCATTTGTCAACCAATGACATGTATCATCCCTCATAATGTTTCCGGTGGAGCACAGCTGATGATAAGTCAGGTGCAGTTCTGTAATGTTTGTTCTCTGTGGAGCAGGAAGCTGCGACTGCATTGAAACGCTTCTAATGAACAGCCGAGTCTGGAGTGGCGCGGGCTTGGCGAAGTTTGCATGTCAGTCTCTGAGGCTGAGAGCAGCCAGAGCTGCAGAGATTCATTATAGATGCACAGCAGCAGGACGACGTCACCGCTGTCTGCTTCTGCCATCCCCTCTCTCTTTCTCCCGCTCACTCTCTCTCTCCCTCTCAGCCTGGGCCAGGAGGGAGGCATGAAGATGGAGCACTTCGACCCGAGCTCCTTCATAACTGCCCTCAGAATGCCAATCAGACCCTGCTGTCCCATGAAGCCTCCCAGATCCGACACACAAAGGACTAAAAGATGAAGGTGATCCAGTGGCAGAGCGTTTTTTTCGAGGCACAGGCGTATTATCGAGCTCAATAGACTTATTATCCAGTAACCAGTATGATTATTAAAGTGCCATTCTGAATAAGCCATATATCCATGATAAAGGAGTACAGGTCGCCCTTCTGCCTTTTCCCACCATAAATAAGCTACACTGATAAAGCTTTCCTCTAATGATCATACACTTTCGCCAGTAATGCTGTCACCACATTTGTGTGGCTTCATGTCGCTGTTGGCCAATCAGAGCTATGAGGTGCGGAATAACTTAGCTCCATGCAGACATGTGAGGGAAACGTAACAGCCCAGCCCACCCTCAATCCGTAGCAGCTATCTAAAGGGACTCTGACTTCCTTTAGATTTGATTTGAGTACTCCAACTACAAAGCACCGTCTGGTCTTTGAAGAGTTCTTTTTGAAATTCAGTATCTGCATATTGAATTGTTCTATGGTAATACACTAAAGTCAGTTTTAGGTACCGAATAAGGAGAGTATAGTACATAGAACTGACATACCTTTAACCTCACACACTGTTGTTCCTCCTTCAAGCACAAATCCTGCATTTACAAAAAATATTTTGTTACACAACAGTGTTCACTCATTAATAAAGGTTAATAAATGATGATACATTGGGACTTATATGGGTGATATTTATTGAGCTACACATACAGAAGTAGTCACGCAGTTCCTACAGATTTTGTGGAAGGGGTGGAGGTGGAGGTGGAGTGATACCAGGCCTTTTGAGCACTGAGCACGGTGCCTCCACACATGGATTCAGTTCAAAACCGCATCTGGACATTTTTACCCTGACCAAAGTCACATACCTTCTATGTAAAACATCAAAGAACAATTGATTGACCACGTATGCCTCGTCAGTTCTCAGTTACGTATGTTTACACTGAACACCTTTTCGTCTATTAGTGTTATATATTCTATCTGCCTGAAAGCCAGAAAGACTCCAATACTACATCACCCATTCATTCATTACTCTAGCCAATCGCTGTCTGACACCTGTCTTTCAAAGGATACAACTTACTTTCCTGTTCTGCTGCTTTCAGGCACCGACGTTTCAGCTTTCTCCTCCTTCCTTCACCCCCAACACCAGTCGGTTCTGGTCCTGTGGTCTTGGGAGTAGCCTCCGCCCCTGCCCTCCATATCCAGCAGGATCTGCAAGGGTCCAAATGCTTCAAGACCTGAGGCCAGAATTTCTTAAGAATTGTTATCAGAACACACACACACAATACCTTACACACCTGTAAACCTTACAGTATTTACTGTATATACACTATTTTACAGTACAAGAAGAAACACCTGTCTGAGACAGTCAGTACCGAGGATGGGGTGTTGTGTGATACTGTTACTAAGATACATAAGATAAATTAAAAGTGCAGTACAGCAGAACAGGAAGTGAGAAAAGTGTCCCGAATGTGGAGTGTAGTGTTATCCTGTACACCTGTACACCCTACTGGGCAGTAAAATACAGTACTATTTACCAAATTTGCCTTTCAAGTCCCACAAAAACAACAAAAATCAAAAATTCTGCGGATAAAAAAAGTAAGATAACCGTTAAAGGTAATAATGTTCCAGATTTGCAGAGGAACCCTAGGTCTTCAGGTTTTCTGGCAGAACTGAAGGTTTGGCAGATATAGTAACAATTACAGAGGGAATCTGGATCTGGATCTGAAACATTCCTATTTTACAGGAAGTCAATCAACAGTAAGAAGGTTCAAACCTCCCTAGCCTAGGAGTGTGGACATCAGTACAAATAAACTGCTGGGTCTGCTGTTTTACTATAATAGGCCCACATACGGTCTGTCCATAAGGAACTGATGGTAACATGTTGAAGACTGGGTTGAAGTTCTAGTGCAGTGTGTGTGCAGTATGAGCTTAGTAATTTCAGAGTGAATTCATGATGCACTGGGATGATGTGATATAATACCTGCAGCAGATTCCCTTAGAAGATGATTTGTGTTGTTTGATGTTCTTGTCAGATTAAACAGTAGCTACTATGAGAATGAGGAACTGGAGCGAGGCCACGGATCCATGCCCTTAGGGTCTGCAGAGATAATATACCGTTTATTAAATGGTATTGCCTCCAGCACTTCTGCACCTACGCAGGTGTTCCTCCCAACCTTCAGAACCGATGCCCCCTTCGATTCTGGCATGGTATCTTTCTGTGCGGTTTTGGTGCAGAAAAATGACCCTCCCAAAAAAGCAACAAAAACAACAAAACCAAAAGTTCTGCGGATATAAAAAGTAAGGTAACCGTTAAAGGTAATTATGTTCCAGATTTGCAGAGGAACCCTAGGGATAATAGCGTCAAACGACGAGAGAAAAAAAGTGGATCTACCCTGAGAATAATGTTATTAAGGATAATGACCGCATCCATCTCAAGACGAAGCTGACAGGTGCAGAAGGCAGCAGCCATCTTAGTTCTATTTATGGCGCTTTGGTGTACCTAGTCTGTCAAAAAAAGTTTGAGTTAATTCGCTCAAATTTACCCCGGTGATTCACTCTGGAAAAATTAATTATTAAATTATTCAACAGCGAGGATGCCGTCCTCCCGTCCTCGCCTTTTCACCTCAATGGGGAATACGCCTGCACTCGGCATCCATTGGAAGTGCGTTTATCTCCCAGACTTATTGCTTTTTGTCATGTGTGGGAGAGTTCATTTTGATTTATTGCGCGGAGGCTCAGAGCAAGTGGCGGGGTCAAAAGCTCAAGTGTTCCTGTGTTAGACCGAAGCCGAGCAAATTTCCAGCCCTGCCCCGCAGCGGCGGGGTCTAGCCTGAGATGCTGAGGCTCTCTGACACAAATCCACAACGCCACCACAGTCGTTGCTTGTGGTCATTGATGTCATCGCAATTTTTTAGCATTGCTTTAAGTGTCCTTAAGTGGATCGCAAAGCGTGACGTGACGCGGCACAGGAAGCGCCAGAGGGCCAGGTTTCTAAGTTGGGCGACTCATTATCAGTCATTTCTACATTAGGTCGCAGGCGTGATTATGTCTAAGAAGTCTGAACAAAGCAAAGTGGTTCCGATTCAAATGGTTCAGTGCTTTGATTCAATGAGTCAAGTCATTTCAACAAAACCAGTAACTTCCAAGGTTAAAGCTCTTTATGAAAGCCAACACCAAACAGCTCCATCTCCATTTATTCTCCAACACCCAAATCTTTGTGGAATGGAATGGAATTTTCCCCAATGCTCTGCAAAGCTGGTCCAGACCCGCAACAGTTACTACAGAGGAATGGATGAGCAGAAAGAGAATAGGAATGGTTGGTAGGATGGACAACCTCCTAGGTCTCGTTCAGACTGCCAGCACACATCTGGTTTTGGGCATATCCAGATTGATTTTTGATTTTTGATTGCAAATCGGATCCAAACAAATTTGTTTGGATGAATATCAGTCTGGACACGCCAATGTGTATCTTGCGTTGCTCGCAATCCAACAAACAGCGCTGGTGTGACATCATAAATTGGGATTTGCTATGTAATACCCGAGGCCTATGTCATTGCCATGCGGATAAGTTGTTATCGTCTGGACACACAAATCTGATCTGACCAACAGTGTGGACGGCCATATCAAAACATCTGATTCAAGAGCCAAATCCGATTTCCTGCAGTCTTATAGCATTGCCTGGGAGAAAGTTGGTGAAAATTCCATTTTAGCTACTTTCTTTCAGAATAAGTTTTTAGTATCAAGTCACATAATGATGAATGCATATGCAAAGCCACTTACAGGTATGTCTCTGTTTGGTTCTGTATGATGCAATGTTTAGTAAAATTATTGGAACATTTTCTGAATAGCACTGATGTACCCAGTTTCAAGTTTCATGATGCAGCGGTGGTCTGTGTGAGTTGGCAACGGTTTTCTGAAGTATTTCCAAGCCCATGTGGCTATATTTAACACAGTGGCATGATGGTCTCTCCTGCAGTGCTGTCTGAGGACTCAAAGGTCAGGCACACTGGAACAGTGGTTTCCAGCCTTGCCCTACATGGACTGAGATTTCTCCGGATTCCCTGAATCTGTTCAGTGTTATATATAGTAGATGGTGTAAGACATATGTTAATTTGCAGTCTTGTGTTGAGAAATGCTGTTAAACTGTTTGATACACAAAGTTTGTCACAAAGTGATGAGCCATGGCCTATCTCTGCTTCTGATCCCCTCACATGTTACCAATTCACCTGCTCATTGTGGAATGTTTAAAATTGCTGTAACTTGAATATTCTAAGGCTTCCACTTTTATGTTGCCCTGTCCCAACTTTTTCTTTTTGTTCTGAGTGTGTTAAAGGCATCAAATTTTAAATTCATGTTTACAAAATACAGATTTCCACACGGAACCTAAAAATTAATAGCGGGAATCTAAATTAAAAAAATGAAAGTAAAATACTTGGTCAGTTATTTATGGAGCAGAGTGATTCAATATTACATATCTATGAGCCGCAAGAGCATGTGAACCTCTAGGATTATCAGATCATTTGAAGGTGAAATTAGACCCAGGTGCTTTCTATCAATTGGATGACGATCAGGTGTGAGTGGCTGCCCTGTTGGATTTAAAGAACAGGGATCTGTCAGAGCCATATACGTGCAAATACATAACACATGTATGCGGAAGTGTATCATGGCACAAACTCATCAGGCTGTAAAGGGTTACAAAGCCATCTCTTGGACTCCATCAATCCACAATTAGTCAGATTACATACAAGCAGAGGAACTTCAAGACTGTTGCTACCCTCCCTAGGAAGGGTCCACCAACAAAGAGCACTCCAACATCAAGGCGTGTAATAGTCTGTGAGGTCACAAAACAACCCAGGGTAACATATGAGCAACTACAGGCTTCGTTCATAATGGTTAAGGCTAATGTCATAATGAGTTCACCATCAGGGGAATACTGAGCAGCAATGGTGTGGGCATGACTGCAAGGAGAAAGTCACCGCCCTGCAAAAAGCATATTGCTGGCTGTCTGCAGTTACACATAACATGGAAATATCACATGGGAAAGCCAGAAAGCTACTGGAAAAATGTTTTTGTGGACAGATAAGACCAAAATAGTAATTTTGTTTTAAATAAGAGAAGAAAAAAACCCACTGTGTTCCAACATAAGGATTTTCTCCCATCTATAAAACTTGGTGGTGGTAGTATCATGGCTTGGTGCTTTTTGCTACATCTTTTGCCAATGCTTTCCAGAATGTTGCTTTACAGTATGGGATTGCTTTCATGCTACTCTATGAGAAAGTGTAGTTTTTGACAACACACCCAAAATTAGCATTCACCACAATCGTTCTTCGCTCCAGATGTTGCTATGGTGAATGCATGTAAAAGGTCACATTCACACTGTTAGGATAGATCCGTTGAAAAAGAGAGTTAAAGCCATTGATATTCAACACAGAAGAGTTTTTTTCTCTATTCCTTTCTTTCACTCATGCCTTGGTCCAAATGTCCACTTCATCCTGAGGTAATTGCATCGGTTTAGGCACATTGTAAAGAGGACTGTCTGTTTTGGTCACCTGGGGGCAAATATCAATAAAACCTGGTGACATTATAAATGGGACTCTAAAAAGGCTTACAAGTCCTGCTAACCTGAGTGGGCCTTATAGACACCAGTCTGCGTCGATAGAAGGTCTCATCTGTCAGCACAAAGGGCTGCTGGGTAATACAACCTGAAACTGCTAATTGTATTCAAAGTGCGCACAATATTGGCTTTTTGCCTCGCGCTCAACAAATATTACTGGTACACATGATGCTGAGGAGGCTGGAGCAAATGTTATTCACCCTGATATGCAGTAAATGCAAGGTTTATGACTGATGGTTTCCATGTAGTGGCACAAATAAATATTTAACATAATTAAAATGTTTTATATTAGCCAATTAGAAAATCATGTTACAATGGAAACCACAGTTTCATTTATACATCTAGTTAAATTAAGGTTCTGTATATACAGCTTATTGTGTATATGTCAGAGACCACCCTTCATTTACTTAATTTCAGGTATAAGAATGACCAATTATTAGAATTAGGTATTAATATATAAGTATCACAACTAAATACCTGAGCAGCTAAATATCACATCATTTTGTCAGTACTTGGTGTTTCCACACCTTCCAATCTTTTCAGTACACTCACTTTCAGCTTGTCAGGGATATCTTTATACAGCTCCAGTTTAAGTTCAGTCTTAAAAGTTGGTTTAGCTTTTTCTGCATCTAACAATTCAAGTAATCCCATACTTGTCGATTGTTAAGGTCTGGACTCTGGCGTAGTCAGTCCATTGTTCTGAGAACACTAGCAGTGTCTTTATTTCATGTGCCTGTTATCCATCCTCAGGGTGGAGCTTCTTGGCCTATACACATCCTTTCAGACCCATGATGGTCAGTTATCTACTTACAGTGAAAGATGGGATAGAAATATCTGTGGACAGCTGCTGAGCTCAAATTAAAACTGCTAACCATCAATGGACCTTTTAATATGTACACACATAGTAATTTTGACATATATGGTATATATCAGCTCACTGGACAAAAATGAGTGACTGAAACATACCTAATACAGTGATTCAGTTTGGCATGGACTGGACAGGTTTCTGGATGTGAGTCACATCAGTGTTCAGCCACTTTTGGAGTAATTGCGCGGTTGGGCCAAATTTGGTGGAGGGCTTCTCTGGCATTTTACTGGTTATTCCAGGTGGTCCCACAGATTTTTAGGATTCAAATCTGGGGATTTTGCGGGCCAGTCCAGCTGCGTGAATGCTCCAGAATGTTCATCATGCCAATCTGATACATTTGCAGCCCTGTAAACAAGATAATTGGAATCATCTTGGAATACAGGGATTGGAATGTGATGTTTTTCTAAAGGTGATAAACAAAAGGCAAAACCTGGCTGTTCAGCAGCTCAGTGTGGGCACTGTGGTTCACATATACTGTCACCTCAACCAAACAACCCATTTCCACAATTATCACACCCCCAGAACACCACCGAGGTGACTTTGTGGAGTGTATATGGTAATATATTACAAACGTGACACACATAGTGAAAGATATATCACTGCTTTAGAACAAAACCTAGTATCTCTGCTATAGTAACTTTAGATATGGTAACTAGTAAGGTTTTAGAAAACAAAGTTTTTCCAAGTAATTTTGAGTTAACCTTCCATCCAATGATTGCTGGGATAGGCTCCAGTACCCCCTGCCACCCTCAAGGATAAGTGGCTTAGAAGATGAATTAATTAAATAATGAATTAATGACTTTCAGGCAAATTATAATCCAATGTAAAAGAAAACAATGCCTTTTATATAATAATGCAAAAAAGTAAAAACAACAAAAATTGAAATGCAAGGTATTTTAGATAACAGTGACTAAATAGAACTTTTAGAATCAAAATAGAATCAATTTGAAATTCCATCTTAACAGTGCAGTGCTAGAACTAAGCTAGAATAGAGATTAGACCTTGTGCTGAAGTGCATGTCCTGTCAAAAACAATTGCCCATTGAAAATTCATTGTATTCCTTCAAATAGCCATAACCTGCCATAACCTTAACCCTTTCACCCCAAAGCCTGACATCATCCTTTCTTCCACCCCAGCCTTCAGTGCTACTCTTCTTACACAGCGAGTTGATAAAGAGATCTGTTAAACCATCGGAAGTGAGAGAGCAGCTACGGTCAGCGCTCGTGGTGATAGCACAAATACCTGAGGCCATGCCACTCTGTCTGTCCGAATAACACTGGATCAGTGACCAGCTCCAACCCTATGTGGCATCAGACACATGACAATAACCAGCAATATGTTTGTCTCTTCTTATTAATCATCCCGCCATGTTTAAATGCTATTTCTGTCTCTGCAGCTCAACAGAAGCACAGCCTCACAAACCTGCAGCTTCCCGATAGGCTTATTTAGCAACTGATATAATGAAGAACGTATATACAGCCTGAATACTGACACGGAATGCATAGAAGCTGGTTGCTGCATGCACACAATCAATCTCCAGTATTCTTCTGCATACTCGGTTCACCTGAGATTGCTTATTATGAATTGCATAGAGGTAGCAAATACAATGGACCGCATACAGTCCTGACTGGAAACTTCATTTAAAGTTTGGAGTGCCTGTCTTGTTGGTAGCATCATGTACTCATAAAGGTGGCCTCCAAACGTACACACGGGGACCCGAAGTAATTTACTACTGTCACTAAAGTGAACTAAAAACTCATTGTTGGTATCCAGTTTTTTAGCTTCTTTGTACTTTCTACTTTCTTTGCACTATTTAAAGAAAACTTTACAGAAGAATTTTCGACATGTGTTTTCACTCTTACGCTTAGAACCTTTATATCATGTGCAGGTTCTTTAAACTTTTAAAAACATCCTTCATATCTGCTCATCTCATTTATAACAAAGGTTCTTCATGTCTATTGAAAGGTTGTTTATTGATCCAGGGAATGTGGATCCACAAAGAGGTTCTATGGCATTGTATAAAAGAACCTTCATATTTAAGAATACTAAATAATCTCTATAAGCTGCAGTCATACCAAATGCCAGTAAAATTAGCTTGGTGTAAAAGAGCAGAGCGGCAGACATTGCGCTAGGCAAATAAAGGCAGACACCTAGGGCCCCCACAAGCCAAGGGCCCCATGAAAATGCTAATTAAATACAGTTCCAATAGATGTTATATAAGCTATTCCAAACTATATTGCATATGTAGTGCTTCTTTTCAGTAGTGTCAATGCAGCCTTGCCCCTAAGTCCTAGTTATAGTGGACTATTCAATGTTGTTACGGGATGACAGCCTGGTATAAACAAGGCAAATTAATTTTATCATGGAGAGGAGGGCCTTTATTTTCTGTTAAGAGGGTAAAGCTAATACAGTCATTAAAGTACGGTTAAGAATTTTGAAAAAAGAGTTGGGAAAGCAAAAAAAGCAAATCAACTTAACTGCACAGACTCTGGTATTGGGTTGGTAATGGTAGCTCCCATTTTGAGATAATTACTCATTACTTCCCAGCTGTGTTACTCTGTTCTCACTATATATAGAATTTGTTTGTTGTACATGAGTTAAAGATAGCCATGGTAAAATATTCATCCAGTGTCGGTAGAAGTTCCTCTGTTTGGACTTACTCTGGAGTACATTTACATTTACGGCATTTAGCTGACGCTCTTATCCAGAGCGACTTACAAAGGTAATCATACTACAGGGAGGCCAGTGTGGTGTTAGGAGTCTTGCCCAAGGACTCTTATTGGTGTAGCACAGCATAGTCACCCAGACTGGGATTCAAACCCCAGTCTCCCACGTGGTGGTGGTTCCCTGGTGGGTAGTGGTGTTATCCGCTGAGCTACACCAACCAAGCTGAGTAACAGTACTAAAGTTTTTCCTTCAGATGTACTGAAGTATGGAGAGTAACAGTACTAAAGTTTTTCCTTCAGATGTACTGAAGTATGGAGAGTAACAGTACTAAAGTATGTACCTTCAGATGTACTTAAGTATGGAGAGTACCAGTACTAAAGTATGTCCCTTCAGATGTACTTAAGTATGGAGAGTAACAGTCAGATGTACCTTAAGTATGGTATGGAGAGTACCAGTACTAAAGTATGTCCCTTCAGATGTACTTAAGTATGGAGAGTAACAGTACTAAAGTATGTACCTTCAGATGTACTTAAGTATGGAGAGTACCAGTACTAAAGTATGTCCCTTCAGATGTACTGAAGTATGGAGAGTAAAAGGAGCATGATTTATTACGGCTCTAATGTCCTATTAGCATTTCTGGAACAGGACTCTTCATCAGCTCAGTGTAGGTGAAGAGACTCTAGTGTCTCTCAGTCCACCAGTCTTTAATAGAAGCTCATTCATTAGTCTGATACTGACGTCTATTCAAACGATCATAAGCACAGAACACTGAAGGAAAACAGGTTCCATTAGCTAGAACCAAGCTTCCATTTTAAAAACACTTCTTTTTTTAAAAACACTTTTTGTGTAGGTTTGCATAGCATTCAGTTTACTCTAAAATGCTAACGTTACAGGAGAAGGAAAAGAAACATACTTTCCTTTTGATGTAAGTCAGAGTAATCAGACTTGGTTTTAGTCCATTCTTTTTGAATATATACACGGTGTAAATGGCAAGACATTTTCAAATATGTCAAAAAAACAAAAATAATAAAAATTGATTTGCAAGTTTAGTTTTTTTTTTTGACAGCAGGGACATGCTGATGAATTTCATGGGGATATACATTAATCTACTTTCACTTAATCACCAACTATACCAAATTTATGAATTGAATTGCCAGATAGACAACACACTGTCATAAAGATCAAGACTGAGTCATATTCACATCTGTCATACTTTGAAAGCCATGTGATTTATGACTTTTTCATTCTTTCTTTTTGAGGGACGATTTACCCAAACGTTGCTAATGGGCTACCAGTAAGTGTAAACTAGAGAGTTTAGCATTAGCACCAGGTAGCACCGTCTGATTTCAATCATAGCTTCCAACTACACCAGCGTTCTTAGATGAGTGATTGTTTTCCGGGTGTATGCAAACGCTACCCTACAGCTGGGTTTCTGACTGTTTTCTTCAAGCAGTCTCCACTAAATCTAGGTCGCAATCACTGCTCTGACAATAGCCGCTGCTCAGACGTCTGCTGTTTTCATGCCGTATTACTCAAATCACAAACACATTCACAATTGTCACTCTAGCTGTCCATGTGTCTGTTCATGTAGCGTTTAGTGAGCTCTACTTGGCACGGCCTTCGTTTTGTCCATACATGCCACGTCCACCGCATCAGCCCACCTCCATAAGTGGGTCAACGCCGAATCGATGCGGAGTGGTAAGTTGACCCACGCGTAATGAAATATGCTTATGAAATCTGTTTGAAAATGCGTGACGTTTTATTGTTCAGCTATTATTTTTACAAATCGTTACATAAGCCTCTTTTTGTGCCCTCGACAGAAATCCAGTGGGAGTTTTTCAGATCAATCAAACATCATTCTTTACGTAATCTGTCTGTGGACTCTGCTGCTATGGGTGTATACAGAATACATTACATGCTGTGCTCTTTAATCAGGTAAGACTTCAGAGTAAGCTTGGGAATTTTATATACATGTACATTAAGGTGTATTTGAAGGCTTAAAGGATACCTTAAGTCAAAAACAATCTAGTTCTGGCCTTGTTACTACATGTCCCTGTTAAGCATGATGGCACAAATATGTCATCATATCACTTTATATCATTTGTATTTCTAGTGTTACTGTGATCTTGCAATGGTAAAGTAATGACTTTGGCCCTGGCTCAAAAATGTAGGTTTGATTACATCACCATGCACCAGTGGGTGGAGCAAAATCTTTAAGAATAAAGCCCAAAAATTTAGACTTTGAAGTTTTCACACTGTGATACACTCAACGTTCTGCAAATGGCTGATATATAATTGCTTGAGTTTAACATTTTTGGAAAACCATAAATGAAATATAATATGTGCCATAAGATTTGCACAGACCAGATTTTATGTTTTATGTTTTTCCCAGTATTTAACAAATTTAACAAATAAACAGTGACTGTGCATCAGCAGGGACAGGGCCACAATACTAAAGCAGGGGTCAGAATCACCAACAGGGCTGGCAGGCTGTCCAGGGTGTCTAATGCCTTCCACCATGTGAGCCCTGGGATAGGCTCCAGGCTCCCCATGACCCAGAAGGATGAACGAATCAATCAATCAAATAATCCACTCACCAAACTCTTCTCAAACCGTTACATCTCAGCAATGTGATAACAAAACCAGGTAGCGCAAAACTAACAAGACTAAACTATCTTCTCTTGTTGAATTTTCAATCCACCTTAAACATGCTATTTAGTTCTAGGGCCTGCCTTAAAACAACTTTCTTTCATGTACCAGGGTATTTGAAGGCTTGAAGGAACCTAAAGTCAAAAAACAACCTAGTTCCAGACTACTACAGTCCCTGTTTAAGCATGATGGCACTATATGTCATCATATCACTTTATATCATTTGTATTTCTAGTGTTTTGTGATCTTGATGATGAAGTAAATGAGTGCCCTGGCTTAATTATGTTACTCAGGGCCTGTGGGCAAAATCTTAAGAATATAAAGCCCAAAAATTTAGACTTTCTTTCACACTGATCTCAACTGTGCAAATGGCTGATATATAATTGCTTGAGTTTAACATTTTTGGAAAACCATAAATGAAATATAATATGTGATTTGAGTCTCACTCCTCATCACAAGCAATCCACAAAATTTTTGATGATGGCCGAATTACAAGGAGAAACATTTTATGGCACCATCTCTTACAAGGCGGCACGTTTACTAAGGTCAGCCTATATGCCAGTTTACCTCACAATGTATTGTTATTTGGAGGTGTGTTACCTGTAACATAATGCTGATGTAAAAGTCTGAGAGATGATGTTTGGGGTAATGTGGGGGAATTACAGAGATCATTTATCTTTCAGAATCAGACAGTCAAATTATGCACTAATTACATTACTGGACCTCGTCTGGTAAAACGAATCCAGCTTAAACAGGGCTTAAGACTCAAGTTTGGAGGTAAGAAAAATATCCTTGCAGAATAGTTTGAACAACTAAAGTTAGGCCCAGTAAAAACAGAAGCTGTAATCAGGTCAAAGTGTGGATACATACAGGGGTTGGACAATGAAACTGAAACACCTGGTTTTAGACCACAATCATTTATTAGTATGGTGTAGGGCCTCCTTTTGCGGCCAATACAGCGTCAGTTGGTCTTGGGAATGACATATACAAGTCCTGCACAGTGGTCAGAGGGATTTTAAGCCATTCTTCTTGCAGGATAGTGGCCAGGTCACTACGTGATGCTGGTGGAGGTTCGTCCTTCTTGGTGGTATGCTGACATTACCCTGGATACCGTGGCTCTTGAGACATCACAAAGACTTGCTGTCTTGGTCACAGATGCGCCAGCAAGACGTGCACCAACAGTGTGTCCTCTTTTGAACTCTGGTATGTCACCCATAATGTTGTGTGCATTGCAGTATTTTGAGCAGAACTGTGCTCTTACCTGCTAACTGAACCTTCACACTCTGCTCTTACTGGTGCAATGTGCAATTAATGAAGATTGGCCACCAGGCTGGTCCAATTTAGTTATGAGACCTCCCACACTAAAATGACAGGTGTTTCAGTTTCATTGTCCAACCCCTGTGTATTGCTGTTGATAGTTTTAAGTTTTCTGTCGAATATGTTTTTCTCTGTTTTCCTGATGCTAAAATATATATCACTAAAGTGCTGTTTCTGACTTTTCCACTATAATAAACAGCAGTAATTCACATTGTGAGCTTCTACAGTATAGACTTCCAAAAGTACACAGGCCCTCTGTGTTATATATATACAACCGGAGACTTTGTTCGTCCTCATCTGACTCTGCGGAGGTAAGAAGACCAGAGCAGTGTGGGGATGATATCGTAGTCTCTAACCAAAGCTTGTAACCTCTTTTTGAATGTGTCATCTGGGTGTTCCTCCATCAGGCCCTCCTGACACACAATCAATGGTTTGTGGCCTTTTCCAGGGTGAGTGAGCACAGAGCGTCCTGCTGGGTCCTGTCACCAGCCTTCACACACACACACACACACACACACACACACACACACACACACAGCATCTCTGAAATACACTCTGCTCTCTCCTGCATATCTCATCAGATTGTGCAGCCTCTCTGTTCAACATGATTATGTATCCTCTTAACAAGTGTAAGACTGGGGGGCTACACGCTCCAGCCTAGGCAGCTAAAAACATCCAGCTGCTTTTCTTCAGCTTTTAAATATGTGTATTTACCAACACATTTACATACATCTGCATATTCTGTTTTGCCCCGCCCATTCACATTGAAATTATAAAGAGTGTTTCAGCCCTGGACAGCTAAATGAGTTCCCATACAGGGCAGGCAATCAGAACACAGGTCGTTTACTTATATCAGTCTCACAGCAACAAGAACAGCCTGTTTAGTTCTAAGCGATAAAGAGAGATTAGAAAACGATGAGGTAAGTAATTAATTATGGCAGGTTTTTTGGTATAGAAATCCACATAATTGTCATCAGGAGGATGTTAGGCCTTTTAAGCAGTGCTATGTGAGAACTGCTATGTTTGCTTTTTGGGTCCCCCCCGTACTCTTACACTATCGTCATATACCTCCTGCGGACAGTTGAACATGCACTGAAGGGCATAAAATCTAACTCTTTGTGTGCACACGCATCAGGGAGGCGTATTGACACTATACGCCAGAGTACATATGTGAATATAGTTGTTTCTTTGTACAAACAATCTGTACTGCTCATATAAACAAGGTAGAGTAGTTAAGTCACCCTGCGTGTTTAAGGTGGTAGTAACTTCAGGCTCCTGCAGATGGCGCTGCGTGCGGACAATTGAGCTATAAATACATGCAGGATGTGGGGTCCATAGATTGAGAAGAGGTGCTACAGAGCAGTGAATGTCTAGTTCCATGTGTGGGAAATGGCCCCAAAGCTGATGTCAATGATTGGCTAAAAGGAGTGACTGCATTTGGGCGTGGCCAAAGACCATAGTGTGAAGGAAGTAGCTGAATCTGCAGGTTAATGGAAGCGTACGGTCATACGGGTCTACCAGCAGTGGCTTAAATCCCAGTCTACAGGGAATTCTCCTCGGAATTGTGACAGGGAAGGCATGCAGCAAATCTGGCCCAACTGCAAGTCTTTGATGCAGGAGTGTCTGAACATTGATGTGGCCTACATCCAGAAACTGGCCCAGTTCATGCCAAATGTAGTCACAGCTGTTATTAGTGCTTGTGGACGTATTACATTAGGTACGTTACATTAGGTATTAGGTACGTTTCACAGGGGACTCCAGTGAGCTCATTACCGGAGGTACAAACTTTCAGGATGTATATGGTGAGAGACTGATGTTCCTTGGAGTGAGATGAATGTATTTCTTTCCATGCTGGCCTGAATTGGGAGGTTATATGACTTTTGGCATGTGGAAAAACTACAGAACTTTGTAAGACAGGGATGACACAGATAAGGATACAGCCGACGCTGGAATCTGTCATAAACAGCATTGGCAGAGATACACACTTTACTATTGGCTTCCATGTTTTCCAGTTAGCCATAAGCCTAGCATTCCTACATCTCTTTTAGCTCTCGCTATTGAGTAAAAGCCAGCTGGAACTTACTTTTGTTTGGTCTCTCTCTCTCTCTCTTTTTCTCTTCCTCATTTCCTCTGACAGCATCTTCTTCTTCTTTCTTCTTCTTCCAGCCTCTGCCATGATGTTCACGCTGGTAATGCTGAGCTAGCCTCTTCTTATAGCTAGCTGAAGACCCATAGTTATTAGCATGTCTCATGGTGCCATAAAGTGTTGCGCAGTTCTCGTGAGAGGTCTTGTGCACACAGTGCTTCTAAGTTACATAGCGCTATAGCAGGCCTTCCGGACCCAGCGTGCCAATGACAGGGACACCTTTGTCCTTGTTATTAGTCAGTGTATCATCAAAGTGTTTCTGAAACTGTTAGTTTAAGATAAAACACTTCGAGAATGCTGCTCTATGCATATGAGACATCTCAGCAGGTCTGATTGATCAAGAGATGCATTAGGATGTTTCATATTTGAATGCATGTACATGATGCCTGCAGATGACATGTCTATCAGTCTAAATAACAGGATTAAATCAGGAAGGCAAAGCATGTGGCCTGAGAAAGCACCTCAAGTGACATCATTACCCTTTGGCAGAGGGAAAAAAAAACAGTTGAGTTTCACAAGAAGTCACAGGACGGGAATACCGAAGCAGACTGTGATGTGTATAATTAGCCGGAGTGAAAGTTTCACCCTTTGCGGATGTTTGAAGAAGACCGATGCAAATTATTCTTAGAACAGTGCCATTAAAGAATTGTATAATTGGAATGTGAAAGGGTCCCCCCGGTCTGCTCCATCCACATCATTATACGGCTACACTGACACGTAGTCATACTTCTTCATCAGGTAGCGCTGATGGCAAAGCTAAACAAAGGCCTTCCTGTCTCGTCCTCCCCTCTAATTGGTGTTCATTAGCTCCAGGACGGGTGCTTCGGGCATCTCTTATCCGCCTCTTCCCGACTCGAGTGATCATCACAAGTGATCTTGGCTACCAGTTTGATTAATACTATTAATTAATGACCATCACTAGAGTGAGCAATTAGGATGAAAGAGCCTGGAATGGCTCCACGACTCTATTGAGTTCTCCCGCTTTGCGTAGTTACACGCACATCGTATCCCCTTAAGTCTGGGGAAGATTAATAAATGCTCCTGCCAAAATGAGAAATGCAACTCACTTTTGGAGACAGGACGTAAAATCTGCAAAGACGCTCTCACCTCACAAAACACGCGGTATCTGCAGAGAGTATTGCTAACTTACTTAGACATAATAGACTTAGCACACGGAGTCAAGCATCAATCACCGAAGCTGGCAAAATATTAACCTAATGTAATCATACGCACGCTAGCCGTATGAAAATCAATCTAACAGATGCTGCTTGACTGAAATACCCTCAACTTTGGACCCCCACCACCACGAGGGCCAGACTTTTAGACCTTCTCATCGTATTAAGTGGACTGTTTATATTCTCGCTCCTTGCGAGAAGCCATCAGCCTAAGTGACTGTGGCGACATCTCGTCCAGGACGTGACATGTCACCCATCAATTAGAGGAACCGTCGGGGAACCGAGTGTTTCTTCTGGTCAGAGTTTATCAATGTAAGATTTACAGGCTCCCGAGCTCATAAGATGAGTCAGTGCTTCTCAAGAGAGTCGTACGCACATGCCTTTATAGTCTGAGCTGAAGGAATTGCTCTCTTGAACTTTCCTGCAACTTTGAACAGCGCTAGAGGAAATAGTTTTATGTACCATACAAAATGAGGGCAGTATATACGGCAGTGAATCAATAAGGGCGACCATTCACTCAGCAGGAGACGCTCGGCTCTATGAAAATGAAGGAAATAAATACTGAGGATTGGATTTTCCTGAGGTGCACAGGTTCCCTAAAAATGAAATAGATTCACTGGAGCTCTGGATGTGCTGGTATTCTTCTTGAGCCTCGTTGTGCCAGCTTAGATTACCAGCAGGTAAGAAGTGCAGGTCGTGAAAGCAAAAACAAGTCTATTTTCAGAGGGCTGTTCTTTCGCGCTACGCATTAGTAGTTCATTAGAGCAATTACTCCAGATGCTCTTTATTGAGTGCACCATAAGCGTGTCACAGCACAGGGTCACAAACAAACGAAGATTTTGCATATTATGCATGCGGTGTCAGGGAAGGTGCGCTTTCCGTGCATATTTTGAAGAGCCGATTAGACTTTCCCTAATTATTTACACCGGCCCGAGTATCATCCGTTGATCAGATTCAATAACCAGCATTAGATTCAGGACAGATAGATATTTAATCTCTATGTTGTACGTTTCCAAAGTTAAATGGCAGGTTTGGTATGCTTGCATGCAGTTGGCTATTGCAATATATCGTCGCTGTCCAATGAAAAACATGTATCTCCACTTTTGTCCATTTTCACTTTTATGCATCATTTGGACACACCAGCTGCTGTTTATACTGATTGAGAATCTCATGAGGAATTGACCAACAGAAATAGACCAACAGTGTTTGGAAAGATGTCTGGTTCCATTGACTTGTATTAAAGTTAAATGAGGTTTTTGGCCTCTCCTGTAAAGTTGCCATTTTGGAGATACTTGTTTTTCTTTGAACAGCAACGATATAATGTCCATATTGTGTACCGCGTAACAATCATACATAAATATAACTGCAATATATACACATCATCGAAGGTATAGCTGCAGCCAGAAGGAACTGTCAGACTGCGATACTATTCAAAATGAACAATGAATGATGATAAATCTAGACTGATATCTGCAATAAGGAGTGTCTCTCAGTATGGCGTGGGACCTTCATGATGAAGGCCAACATGGGACCAACATGAAGGTTCCTAGAGGTGTTCTGCAATAATCCAACCCATACAGCTTGAATATTTTCAAGTTGGTGAAGTTGGTGTGACACCAGGCCCCCATGACAACAAATCATTCATCTTGGTGCTGACCACGGTGCCGCCACACCTGGATTCCTTTGTCGTTTCCACCAAGACAAAAGCAGGACTCGTCACTAAAGATGTCCCGCTGCCATTCTGAGTCACTCTATGACAATATGGCACGACACCATTGCAGTCTTTGGTGATGCTGGCATGGTGTTAAGTGTAGTCATCGTAATGATCTGGGTGCATGTAGTCCTGTGTTGTGCAGGCGTCTGCCAGTGGTGCTGCACTAACAGAATGACTCATAAGTGCATCACTGCTCACCGAATGTCCACAGTCATGTCTGTTGGGTCAGTCAGGAACAGCAATTAGACCTGTCTTTGCTTATGCCACATGCACAGCCGAGCATGAAACCTGAATCACTCGCATGTCTCACAATGCCAAACCTACTCACCGAGTTTTACTAATTGTGCAGCAGTTATTTTGATAAAGAGTGTATCATGTACTGCATTTAAAATATTGGAAGTGCTGGTGTAGCTCAGAGATGCGGACTTGGTCAGTGAGTCAGACTTAAGGTGCATGCTGACGGACCTGTGATGTGACTCACCTCTGATTTTCATGACTCAACTCGAACCCACGACTTAAGACTCATGATGTTTTAGAACAACAGACAAAATATTACACACACAAATATATTGTGTGTCCCGAGTTGAAAGCCATTAATGAATATAGCCTATTCTGGTCCCACCCCACATGCCTGTCAGTTTTGCTATGGTCATGCCCAGAGAGACAGCATGTATGAGTCTGCTCAGGGTTGGTACCCAACAGACTGTTTACCACTACTGGTCCACCATTTGACACTATAGTTTTGATTCTTCTCAAACAGATTCTAAATGAGTACAGCTTTTAATTTGAGAGAATAAACAAAGACAAATATTGCAAATAACAGAGTAAAAAAATAATTAGTAGACCTGATATTGACACTGAAAATTATTCACTAAACTAATTTACTAAACTATAAAGTTAAAACCAGTGATGAAAAGTGGCATGTGGCCCACATGCATAAACATGATTGTGCCTTGGCTTCAGTAAACTGGCTGTTCAGCACAGAAAAACTCTAATTCATTAAATGGATAGAACAAAAACTCTACACGTAGTAAATACAGTGTTTAAAGGAAGCGAAACAATGGGGGTTTAGCATGTACTCTTTACAGCAAGTATGCTAGCACACTAGCTGTACCCATTTAGCAAGCATACTGTCCTTCATACAAAATGTAGCGAGTTTTTAATCTCCCCCCAAAAAATTATCTGAGATTTGTGATGTTTTGGTTTTGCTGTCTGCGCTGGTTTCTACCACTGAAGTCTCCAGGTAATACTAAGACTCCACATGCATTTTCCAGTTCACTAAAACAGGCTATACTAGCTGTTGTGCTTGCTAGTATAGCCTTTAAACGCTGCACATCCTGCATGGAAGCTCAGTTCACTTACTTTAGTTCCTTCCTTCCGACCTGACAGGATTGTATTTGTGGTTTACTATTGTGCATGTCTGCCCTGCAATGTATTGGTGGCCTGTCCAGGGTGTTTCTTGCCCTCCGCCAAGTGAACGCTGGGATAGGCTCCAGCATCCATTGCAACCCAGTAGAATAAAGCGGTTTAGAAGATGAGTGAAATGAGATGAGGGAGTTTTCTATTGTACATTGCTGTGCCTGCAGCTGATCATATAACTAAAATACTCTACTATGACTTAATACCTGACTAAGGGCTCACATCCCAGCGACTCGAGTCTTGGACTTGCATGGGAAGTCACTACAGTTCCATTTCACAGAAAATCTGTTCTGTAAAATTGTTGCCACCAAACGTTTCTATTGTCATCCCATTCACTGACAATGCAATTTAGTGTACACACCTTTTCTGTGTTCTGTTTCTTATAGAAAACGTGGCCCCTCGTTGTGTGGATTTGACGGAGGGTCCAGGCTAATTAAAGAGCAGCCTGTCGATTTCTCCACATTACTGCAGTTCATTGGACTGTGCTATCCACTCCTCCACTGGCGGTGCTGAGGGATGACCACACAAGAGCACCGTGGCGAAAGGCCAAGTCATGACTCACAGCCAAGAAACTTCATCAAATCCATTTCACGGAACTTGGTGTATATCGGATGATTTTACATGGTAGACCTACGTGGCTGCTGTTAAATCCTTCCTGGTGTGGGTGTCATTTTTATGTTATGTTAAATGTTGCATAGAACGGGAGAAGCGACTGACGTTGTGAGTCGCTAGGACTAAATAGACGTGTTGTTCTGTTGAGGTTAGTGGCAGCATGCCCACAACCCAAGCAGGAGACTGAGGAAAAGCAGGCATGCATGGCTGCCAGACCGTCTCTGCCAAGCAACTCGGGAGCCTCCTGACAATGTAAACCTACATCCAACTCAACCCAACTCTTGAGGGTTCATAATGACATCTATAAAGCGGAAAGAGAGCTGGCATGCAGCGCTTCTTAACACTCTTCAAAGCAATGAGTCACCGGCTTTTATTTATAGTAGGAATGCAAATGAGGCGTCTCAGCCGTCCCCACAATCTCTGCAGCACCTTTTTTGACAGTGACTATGGGTAAATTCATCACCGCATCCTCAAAACACCGCCAGCAGCCCGGGGCAAGTGGGGCTGACACCTGTGAAGGAACTGTAACTTTATGTTATGGCGATTTGCAAAGCGTGGGTACAGTGTGAGACGTAAGCAACTGATGCGACATGTTGATTGACAATGATTAGTTCCAATCAAGTGCAGAGCTCTAGATTACTGTATCCAATCTATAGCCATATGGCCTATTATGTCATCTATAGGGTGAGAGCAGGTTCAGAACAGAAACACTGAAAGGGCACCAACAAAATGGGGGCAGATGCTAGGAAAGTGGGTGCATATGTTTAAATATACAGTCATCATCAAATATTACACCCAAGGAAGAGACAGCTTGCTGTGCTATTGGGAAGGAAGATAAAGGTTACCAGGAACAATACATGATGATACATTTAGACTGATATGGGGAATATTTATTGAGCTACACACACAGAAGTAGTGTCTCTCAGTATGGCATTGGGCCGCCATGTTTGGTAATGCAACATGCCAGTTGTCTTAGTATGGAGTTGTAGACGTCCCTAATGGTGTCCTGTGATAATCCATCCCATGCAGCTTTAATATTCCCACACAGTTCCTGCATGTTTTGCCGTAATGGTGAAGATGAAATGACACCAGGCCTTCTGGACGTGTGACTTGTGACAAAAAACATTAATCTTGGTGCTGACCACGGTGCCTCCACACACGGAGGTTATCTCCACCAAGACAAAAATGGGATCCATTACTAAAGATGACCCGGTGCCATTTTGAGTCACTCTGGCACAACACAAGTGCAGTGTTGGCGATGCTGACATGGTGTTGCGGTTAGCCATAACGATCTACATGCATGCAGTCCTGCGTTGTGCTGCTGTATGTCAGTGGTGCTGGCACTAACAGGATGACTCATGGAGGGCATTACTGCTCGCTGAGGCAATCTGAATGTCCGCAATCGTGGCTGTTGGGTCAGTCAGGTGCAGCGTTGAGGCCCATTCTTGTTTACCTCACATCGTGAAGCGTGAAACTTGAATCATTCGCATGTCTTGTGATGTCAAACCTACCCACCAAGTTTCTTTCCTGCCGGTTAATTCCATCTGGGTGCAGCTATTTTATAATGACAATGATTGTGATAGTATGGTTAAATGCACGTCTAAGATAGTGAGGCTAATTCATCAACAATAAGGGACATTTTTGGACCGGTATGACTGACGACAAAAGATGCTACCTGTAGCACCATTGAATTTTTAGTGCTCTCATAAACATTTCAGACTTTATCAAGTGCTGTGTAGATCAAACATGGTCTTTATACTGCATTTTCAAAGCCATGCACCTAAACGGTTGTCTGCACGCTAAGTCACTGGTCTGAGTTGAGCAGGCAGTTTACATGCATTTCTCAAAAGCAATTCATCTCTATAGAGCCAGGCATTAACAGGGTACTTAAGTAAGTAGAGCAAGTTGAGCAAGTACATCTTTTTGAGATGTGTGCCCCACCTAAGCATTGAATAACACTGAACATCCACAATGTTGAAAGAACGAGCTGGTGCAGAAAACCTGCTAGAAAGCTAGTTGTGTTTCGGATGCAATGAACCAGTGTGCTTGACCACCAAAACCAGTTAGTATTAAGTGCACTGACAGATTTGCATTAGATTTTAGCATTGCATATGTAAATGTGCCAAATTGAAATCTTTCATATTTCATATTATAGCTGTTTGAAAAATCAGTTTGGATTAGGGTAGCTGATCACCAACAAAACCAGGATATTTTAGGTTCTGGAGGCTATTATGCTGGTCACAATCAAAGCTCTTATTCCAGTCAACACCAAAACCAGGACTGTGTTTCGTGTGCTGGTATGAGGGGCGAACAGCATGACCAAGCTGGGTGACTAGCTAAACTAGCACCAGGCTAGTATACCAATACAAACCAGTTGAACCAGCATGGAATTCAGCAAGAACTGGACTTGGATTCTTAGCCTGCAGTGTGGACAGCAACTAGACTGAAGTTAAACCTAAAGCTTTGAGGGTAAGACCCAGGTTTAGCACTAGTTAGGCAAGTTAGCTAGGTTAGCTCCCTAGCTACTATCAAGGTTAATTAGCAATGCTGTCTGTACAGAGTTGGCTTGCAGAGTCATTGTTGAACATTACAGTCAGAACTGACCTTTGTAGTTGTTAGTTTCAATTGCTGAATTAGCAAGATGACAGCTGAGTGAGGTGCATGAAAGCTGGAGACTTATTAAAAGACTTATTACTTATTTAATGAAGACATTTCAGTAGGCATTTGCCTCATGAGTCATCTCGTGTGACTTACCTAAAGCACCGGAAATATCATTCTGTTGACACCGGGCACTATTTCTTCCCAAGAAGACGCAGACATTGATAGTGGCACTTCCTGTTATTTGTGTAGAAAGAAGCTTCTTTGTCTCCAGTAGCTTCAGTTTAATAGAACTCAATTAAAGGACAGTTACGGTAGAGGTGGCTCTACCGTTCATCAAAAAGAGTTTTTTTCTTTTCCTCCTCCACCTTTGCCAACCCCACACAAAAACCAATTTGAAATCCACTCAGAATGATCACACTGACCTCCCCTCTTTTCTTAACGGCAGCTCCCTATGGGCGGATAACACATGCGTCTGCCTTCCCTCAAGGAAGGTTACGAAACCAGGGCACTTCCCCTGCAGTAATTGTGGAGGATTCAACCACCTTTTCTGAAGCTGACAACAAGGAGCTTGAGCCACTGGAGCCTCACTTTTATTCCCTGAGAAACTGGGCAACCACTGCTTGCAACTCCACCCCCATGTTTGAGAGAGTGAGAGGGACAAAGGAAGAAAGAGTGCTAGAGATAGATGGAGAGAGAGGGAGAGAGAGAGGTCAGGCTGTAGCGGCTTTGAGTGAGAGAGATTCTGAAGTCACACTGACATTTACAGTACAGCGTTGAGTCGGTCAAACTCCAAAGACGCTCATCAATCATGTGCAGTAAACAGTCAAGAACATCATCTTTTAGCACGCTGTCAAACGCATCTTTGAGGCACTCAAGGCACAAATGAGTTACATATGGACACCGGTGCCTATCCAGCTGGACTCTTGAGTAGCAGGTAGGACTGCTAATCCAGTATCAACCTAACTGACCGATCTACGCTTTGCCAAAACTAGTTAACTTAAATTTATTTGACGCATGCCGTGTTTCCCATTACCAGATTGTTGTAAGAGTATTACGACCGCCACCATATTTTATCACTTCCATTTACCATACAGGAGCACTTTGTAGTTCTACACTTACAGACTGTAGTCCATCTGTTTCTGTGTATACCTTTTTACCCTGTTCTTCAATGGTCAGGACCCCCACAGGACCACCGCAGAATAGGAATCATGTGGGTGGAGGATCATTCTCAGCACTGCAGTGACACGGCCTTGGTGGTGGAATGTTATGGTGTATTGTGCTGGTATGAGTGTTAAACACTGTGCCCACTCACTGTCCACTCTATTAGACACTCCTACTTTGCTGGTCCACCTTGTAGATGTACAGTCAGAGACGATAGCTCATCTGCTGCTGCACAGTGCAGTGTTTTTCATCCTCTAGTCCTTCATCAGTGGCCACAGGATGCTGCCCACAGGCTGCTGTTGGCTGGAGGACTACATGACTACATGTAATGTTTGTCTTTCCAGATAGCATCACAATCTCACACTTCCTTCGGGGTGCAACTATTCTTTTGATGGTGAATTTATATATATTGCTAGTGGCTTCGCATAAGGAAGAAATCTGTGACTCTTATATTGCTCAGATGGATATATCCAGTGTGGTGAAAAACAAGTGGTCTGGATAACAGAAAAGCATGTCTTGGCCACCGGAATAGGATGTTTTGCACGCATGTAATCTGAATTATTTATAGTCACCCAGAGTGGCACTGGATTTTACGCAGTTGGGCATCTGTCATGTTCAACCAAGTGATAGTTTAGTGAGTGGGGCCCGCAATTAGCAAACGTGGCGGCTTGTCGGAGACAAGGCTAGCACGGCTCGCATTCATCACTGCCAGGCATTGATCAGCGATACTTGGGGCGCCAGCATCAAAGGCCAGGTGACGTAGGACCAAGAACTGAATGCTCAGTGTTGCCTGTCTGCAGCCACAGGGGAGATAATTGCCCTGCTACGCAACTGGCCTTAGCTCTGGAGTCACTTCAGAATGATATTGATGTTCTTCTCTGGATTCTTCAGTCTGTGCGCACATAAGAGCCTTTGTCACACGAGATCAGATGCAATCTACTGTCCATGCCATAGCATACATCGTGAATGGTAATACTATGGGGATAAAGTGATGTTATGTATGTTATGTACAGGGGTTGGACAATGAAACTGAAACACCTGTCATTTTAGTGTGGGAGGTCTCATGGCTGAATTGGACCAGCCTGGTGGCCAATCTTCATTAACTGCACATTGCACCAGTAAGAGCAGAGTGTGAAGGTTCAGTTAGCAGGTAAGAGCACAGTTCTGCTCAAAATACTGCAATGCTCACAACATTATGGGTGACATACCAGAGTTCAAAAGAGGACAAAGTGTTGGTGCACGTCTTGCTGGCGCATCTGTGACCAAGACAGCAAGTCTTTGTGATGTATCAAGAGCCACGGTATCCAGGGTAATGTCAGCATACCACCAAGAAGGACAAACCACATACAACAGGATTAACTGTGGACGCAAGAG
Organism: Prochilodus magdalenae; assembly: GCA_024036415.1. Lineage (NCBI taxonomy): Eukaryota > Metazoa > Chordata > Actinopteri > Characiformes > Prochilodontidae > Prochilodus > Prochilodus magdalenae. The sequence goes on from JAMWET010004934.1 coordinate 294,613, forward strand.
GAAGCTGTCTGAAAGGGATGTTCGGGTGCTAACCCGGATTGTATCCAAAAAACATAAAACCACAGCTGCCCAAATGACGCTGTATTGGCCGCAAAAGGAGGCCCTACACCATACTAATAAATGATTGTGGTCTAAAACCAGGTGTTTCAGTTTCATTGTCCAACCGCTGTATGATGCTTTATTCCAATCATTTTGAATGTTTTCAAGAATTTCTCCTGAATTCCAAACTTTATTCCATCAGTTTAACTGTAATTCTAAACCATATGACTCTATTGATATCTCATCCACAGGTTCATTGAGACTATTTGGTGGAGGAAATTGGTGGAAACCTGGCAGCCAGGTTGCTTACTGTGATGAGCCAAACCATTTTTATGGTGGCATCTCAGAGAAAACTGTAAGAGCCCTCGTAGAGATGCTTTACAGTGTTACATGTAAATCAGTGGGAAGCCCGTTCAGGGGTTAAACTTTTTTTGGATTCAAAGCAAACTCCTGGGGTTCCTTTCTCAGCTGCTGATGAGGTAGCCTATGAGTTTTTCACACTTTCAGGGACATTTCTAGCTGTGCTCTCTCTGAAGTCATCGCACAAATGAACAGACAGTCTCCTGATTTCAAAAAGTCTTTGGGAGTCTAGCACTCTTGGCTCTTCATGAGCAAACTGTGGATGAAGAACATTTCTGTGGCAAGGCTGCAACAGACAAACGGAAATTGAATCGTCTCCAGACGTTGATGTGACTTTACACTTATTTGAAGTGCTGTGTGTGGGGTAAAGGTTTTCTTTTTTGTCAGCTCCAGTGAAGTAGTGGCCTTTAATAGCCCCAGTACATTTCTCAAAGGGCTAATTTGTCACCTGTCAAATGCATATTTGGTGAAGAGCAATTTGCTTTAGTTGGGTGGATTCCCTGCGGTCCGTCTCTGTCACTTCAGACCACGTCAGATGAAGGTACGTTAAGCAACGATTTGATCCTAAAAGCTTTCATCTTTCCGACCATCACCACGCTCAAGCCATCTCTTAGCACACACAAACACACACGCCAGCCTCTGTCCCCAAACAAAGGAGAAGACTATAAAGTATGTAGCTGTGGTCATCAATTTCTTAATTTTTAGCTTTAGGTATCAAATGACTATTATGACCACCTACCTAATAGAGCAGATAACCACCCTTGGCTTGGATGATACAAGCAAGACATTGTAGCATGAACTGTATTAGGTGACAGAAGGTATCTGGAGAGCCCACCCCGACTGCAGCAGAGCACTGAGGTCCCTCAGATTGTGTGGTTGTGGGTCTGTATAGTGAACCTGCCGATCCAAGTGTTCCCAGATGTGCTCCAATGAATTGAGATTGGGTGAGTTATCAGCTCAGGGGAAGACTGCAAAGTCACTGTCACGCTCCTGAAACCACTCATACACCACCCTTGCGCAGTGAGGTTGGACGTTATTCTGTTGATAGGTGCCATTACCGTCGGGGAAGTGCTTTTAGTGGTCCAACGTTTATGTCAGGAAAACATCCACCATACATGTACACAGCCACCACTCCACTGGTCACTCCACTGGTCATCCACTTTATGCAGCGTGAGCCTGGATTTGTTTGAGATAGCAACGTTTTTCCAATCCTCCAGTGTCCAATTACAGTACTCCCATGCAAACTGAAGGCAACATTGACTATGAACAGTGTTCACTCAGTGGTAATCCCTGACACCCTCATCGGTGCAACTGTGTGTCTGACAACAATGGCCAGTGGTGGACCACGGTTATGCCATTGGGAGGCACTCTGTACACCTTCACTATGGTGGCGCTAGAACATGCCAAGTTGTTAGCTGTTTACAAGATGCTACCACCCTTCGCCTGGTATCCTATTATTATACCCTCTTGGACATCAGTCAAATTGCATTCCTTACCCTTGGGGATCATTTTGCATTCTGCAAAGAGGGGGCAGTATACAGTATGCAGTACATACTGCTGGATGATGCAATATGCAGTATAGTAAGTAGTGTGTCATTTCGATCACAGCCTATATTTGTGTTGTAGGCATGTTGACCCCTGATTCCCATCACTATATGATATAGTAGAGACTATATGTCTCTACAATGAACCATTTCACACCAAAACACTCTGAATGACTCTATTTACATCTGAAAGACTGAGTTGAACAGACAGAATTTCACTGTAACAGCTGTGTAGGGTCTCTGGTCTCTAACTTTTGCAATGTACTTCATAGATTACATTAGTGTGGAAAGTATGTGCACAACTGAATCATGTCAATTCCTCCAGTCTGCCCTCCAGATGAAGACGAGGTTGGTGTTGTGTCAAATGAGTACTCTCATGCACATCACTGATCTCAGGTAGGTAACTCCCCTATTCCGTAAGCAGGTTCATTTCAGAAAACACAGCTGATCACACTCATATGCCTGCTAACATGGGCTGACCTCACCTTTCAACATACTGTCAGTGGCTACATCTGCCATTCTCCTGCTAATTGGTCAGATAGATCTAATTGGCAAGCTTCGAGTGGGCTTTGATGACCTTTTCCCCTCGTCCTGCTCTCGCTTTTGGCATGTTCTCTCCTTCAAAGGGGATTTCTGTGGGCTGCATTCTACAGACACAAACAGCAGATATTTGCAGACTTGTTATTTCCGCTTTTTTGTCCTTTGTTCTGGATGAGATTATGAGTGTGTAAAGCGCGTGCTGCCCCAGGGCTGTTTGAGGGACTCGGGTAATAACAGGCTGCGTCTCGGGTATTATTGACACTGTGGCGATTAGTTACGGTGACAGATCCGTGAGCTTTATGAACAGAGGGAAGCGGAAGTGTGCTTCTCAGGAAATGTAGCTGAGGGCTTTCCTCTGTGAGCAAAGACGCTGGGGGGTTTTGGTGCAATGCCCCAAATGGTAACTGGGCTGAGGGATGACCTCCATTAGGGCTTAATGTCATTTCCATTATATTCTGTCCAGACCACAGCATGAAGTGCATGGCTGCTGCTAAAGCTTGTCACAAAAAAAGGTGCAGAAAAAGGCTTGGAATGTCACTTCAAGGACTGTGGCTCACATGCTGGGCCTTTTCTAGGAGCGCGGCCAGATTGTGTAGAAAGCCGGCCAGTGTGCACACTCCACTCCCACTCTCTGCCAACTCGTTCGTTTGTGAGATTCCAGACGTCCTCAGCACCAGCCATAACCCCAAAACAGGAATCTCAGCTACACTGTATGAATGGTTGGAGGAACAAAGTATCGCCATTGCTTGGGGTTGTCACAGTTTATCCCCTTGTATTCCAAAGAACTGTTGGTAGTTCCACACTTTTGTTCCTTACCCTTAATAATGGCTCATCTTGTATTGATTTTCATGTAGTCACTAAATAATAATCAGGATTTAAAGTGGTTGTAAAGATAGTAGAACTCGTGACAGTAGGCAGGCTGGAGGCTTGGAAATTAATAGTCAGCTTATGATGGCAGTTACCTTACAACAGTTCCCATAGAAGTGTGTAGGAAGTACTCAAGGCTGTTAAATATTGGTTGAATGGTCTGAATGACAGTTCAGATAGTTATTGCAGCCAATTCACCAAGTTAGCTAGCTAATCACCAAGCTACACGTTAGCCTGCACCATGCATGTATTAAAACAACCAGTTGGCTCTATTTACGTGTAATCTGTAATCCTAAATAATGTAGAGTTGACACTTGCAATTCTCTTAGTAGTTGAGTAATCCATTGAGTATTTTGATGGTATATCAAATCAGTGTTTTTAAGGCCAAAGCTGCAGGTCACCTCCAACCACACATTTCCTGCACATAGTGGATACAAACTACCCCACAGCCCAGCACATGCAATATATGTACACAACTATGACTAGCAGCTGCAACTATGTACAGTTTAAAGTGTCTCTTACCGGGCACCAGGCACCAGACACCAGTCATTCTACGTGGCCACACTTTCCACAGCATCATAAACCAGTAATGGATTACTACGTCCTTCATGGAGAGTTGTCCCAGTGACCCCACAAAGTCCGAACAGACTCTGTGAGGTGTGCAGAGACATGCCCCCCACATGCTTCGGTCTCTCTGCAGAAGGGGTTTTGGTATGTCTATCATCTCGATAAACAAACATGCGTGATCCTCAATCCTATAGCAGGTAAAATGTTTTTCCCCTATAAAGTGGCATCCACTAGTATAAGAGTTAACTGTATGTGTAAAGTGTGACTTGAGGGTGTACATCAGATTTGTATGTCATTTTAGTCATATGAGTCACTTTTCAGATCTTCACAATGAAAGACTTTACCACTGAGGATAACACTTGCCAGATCATGCGATCTGGGTTGGTCAGACATTTATATAAGCATATAGACAAATGCACTCACTTTCTTAAAACAGAAGTGCACTAAATATTTCAACACTGCTGCCACATTTAAAAGGCTGCTCAGCTCCAGTTAGAGGAGTGTTATAGGTGTTATTAACTTCCCTGAAGATTGTGAATAATGTCCTGCTGACCGTCAGCCATGTCTAGCAAGCTCCCACCAAATCATTTAACAAAGTGTCTTCAAAGTTCAACCACAAACCAAGCCGTGAAGACAGACAGGGTCTTTTATTGTGTAGATGCTCCAGCAATCATGTGCTGCAGAAGCAGGTCTGCAACATTAAAATTTTTTCCCCTGCAATATGTATATTGAAAATTGTAAAATCTCTAGTTTCACCAGAAGACATGAACAGCCTTATTAAAAAAAACATTATTCATTGTAAAATGATCGGGATGAAAATAATAAGAAGCTGAGAAAAGACTTTTTGACACTGTTGTGAGTGTGAACCGTCTTGTGTGGAAATTTAATGCTCTACAATTAGGTGCACCAAACACATAAGCAGGTGAGCGCTGTGACTTCTCCACACTGTGTATCTTAGAAGCCTTAAATTAGGGTCCAGGACCACCCAAGGTTTTCTTCTGTATCAAGCAGCAAACAAAAGTTGTAGAATGACATTTCATTTAATATGTCTCACTTAACATGGCACACCCTGCAGTGTGAATGCTGCACATGCACAAGTTGCAGTTATGATGCTGAAGATATTGTGCAGCCCTGGCCGGAAGTGACCATAGCTGCCAACTACACTTATCCTGGTCGTACGATTGCGATTCAGGGAGAGAGGTGCAGTAACACTGTCAAAACCCGAAACTGTGTTAGTGCAAATGAATGCTGCACAAAGATCGCGGGTAAATTCTAATCTGCCTTTGTAGTTTCACCATCATAAACCGTGATACATCTGCAATTCAGAGTTCAAGTGAGATGATTCTGGAAGTAGTGCAACTACAGTGCACGAAACTGAACCTCAAACATTTACATTCTCAAATGTGCAGATCTGAAATAGAACTGAATGACCTTAAACCTCATAATTACACACGTAACTCACTTTTCATATTTGTACTTTGATAAAAATCCATACAGAAGCCGAACACCTTCAAAACGCAGTTTACGAATACAATCATCTGACTTAACCACAATTTTCACCACTGATAATAAGCCTTGTGATTTGGACATATAAAATAGCAACAGAAGTTCTTTATGTTTAATAGAACCTGGCTTCATTAAATCATTCAGTGTCTGCAGGGGGATGTACCCCACATATATCTACATCCGCTTCAGCGCCAAGCTGGCATCAGACGCTCCCTTTAGGAAGAAGAAGGTTGTTCAAATTCGGGTCGAATTGCTTTTATTGGGTGCCTGAATACAAATGAGATACCTCAGAAAAAGACTAAACCCATCTTCCCCCCATATCCGCTTTGTCCAAATATAGCCAACTTTGTCTCACTGCGTCACAATTTCTGCTCATAGCCCCATTAGATAAAGGGAATATCTGAGGGGAAGAATGTGGTGGTGGTATGTGGAGGATTTTAAATGTTCTAAGCCAGGTGTATTTTGGTACACTCTATGACTCTGCTCCTTGGAAGCAGCCAGATCTTGCTTTCCACAGTAAGACTGGAGTGGATCTAGGCATCTTTAGAACTCTAAACTGCTGGAATTGAGACTAGGGTTTGTGTATCCTGCCGGAAGAGCGTGTTTTTATGAAGGAGAGACGAGTGCAATAAAAGTGCACTCGTCATTTGTTTCGCAGAGACACGGGGATAAATGAAGCGTCTCATCAAGTCACATGCCTTTGGGTATGCGAACGTCAACCGTCTTTAGTATCGTAACCTCGCACTTCAATCTCATCGTTAGCCACGTTCAATGTCATCTTTCAGGACACGTGCCTAAAGACCGTTATTTCTTTAAGACGCACCGGCTCCAATTACCACCCTTCTTAGCTCCCTTAAATGTAGTGAAAACTCCAGGCGTGGATGTCATTCCTCATGATTTGTCTCACCGCTGGGAAATCCACAGCTAGCACCCTAAATATCTGCTCACACCTCACACGATCTGCTCATTTAGCCTTATTAACACTCGCTCCCAGGAGATTTGCTTGACTTGGAATGGGGCTAGGCTCTCACATTTACATAACACACCGCTATAAATATGCGTACACAACCAACCATGCATCTGTCATCAGATGGTCACTTCCGATTCGCTTAGATTGGCTGTGATGAATTTCTTCTGGGTCCGCTGCCTTTTTGGAGCTCTTGGTAGAAGCAGGCTGGAGACATCTGCAAGAAGCGAAGAACTGAGGCTGCTAGCCGTCCACTTAAGTGACGTCACGTCACTCATTTTAGTGATTCACAGATCACTGTGGTCTGCGCTCATTGAAGGTGCCACCAGTCAAAAGGTGTTACAGTGAGAGACTGTGGAAGACTGATTATCCCATCAGCCACACGCTGACAGCATGACCTTTGCCAGGATACATGTATTCCCAAGGCTGATCATACTCGGCCTCTGGAGGCATTCAAGACATGACACATGCAGTCACAAGTCACCAGCCGTAAGGTAATGTGAGTGTCACAAGCAGTGGGTAATATTAGATCATGAAGATGGCCGATTGATCTTTCCTAAGCTGGACCTATTTAGCTGAGCCACTTTTGAGCACATTAGAATATAACGAAGGCCTCAACAAAAGATGCTGGAAGACTGAATGGGTATGCTGCTATCAGTAGTTAAGGTTTCATCCTAATGTTTTTATTGTGCTGTGCAAAAAACATCTAAATGATGTTTATGTGCGATTGTGCAGTTTTCCATTTCCCATATAAGCCCACCAGACAAAAAATTAGTCACCTTGCGCTGGAATGATGCGGCTATAAATACCTGTGGGGCATGAGCAACCGGATTTATAGATTGAGAAGAGGTGGTACAGTGCAGTGATTGTCTCATTCCATGTGTGGAAAATGGCACTCAAGCAGATATTAATGATGAGTGTGAAGGAAGTAGCCAAATCTGCAGGTGTATGGAAGCGTACGGTCATAAGGGTCTACCAGCAGTGGCTAAAATCCCAGTGAACAGGAAACTCTCCTCAGAATTGTACCAGGGAAGGTATCCACCAAATCTGGCCCAACTGCTCAATTCTTTGATGCAGGAGTGTCTGAACATTGATATGGCCTACATCCAGAAACCTGTCCAGTCCATGCCAAATCCAGTCATATCTGTTATTGGTGCTTGTGGAGGTGTTACACGCTCTTAGGTACGTTTCAGTCATGGGTGATCCATGTTTTGTCTGCTGAGCTTATGTGCACTTTGCAGTTCTACAGTTCCAGACTGTAGTCCATCTGTTTCTCTGCATACTTTGTTACCCTGTCCTACAATGGTCAGGACCCCCACAGGACCACAACAGAGCAGGTATGAAGTGGGTGGTGGATCATTCTCAGCACTGCAGTGACACTGATGTGGTGCTGGTGTGAGTAGATTAGATACAGCAGTGCTGCTGGAAAACTCAGTGTCACTGATGGACTGAGAATCATCCACCAACCAAAACTATCCAGACAGCAGTGTTCTGTGGGCACTGAGATCACTGATATGAGATCACTGATGAAGGACTAGCAAATGACCACCACAAACTGTGAAGCAGCAAATGAGCTATTGTCTCTGACTATATATCTACAAGAAGGGCCAGCAAGGTAGGAGCATCTTATAGAGTGGACAGTGAGTGTCCACTTGTACCAGCACAACACATACTTAACACACCACCACCATGTCAGTTTCACTTCAGTGCTGAGAATAATCCACCACCCAATTAATACCTGCTCTGTGGTGGTCCTGTGGGGGTCCTGACCATTGAAAAGGTCAGCGTAAATACGATCCAGCAATCTGTAATTTTACATCTCCAGACTGCGTACATATGGTAAGTGGAGCTAATAAAATGGACAAAGAGTGTAGAAACAAGGAGGTGATTTTAATGAAGTGTCTGATCGATGTACACAGTACTATGTTCCTTAAAGCCGTATTAAACAGGCAAAATCCAAACGTAAGTCGCCTTTTTAGAATAAAGTAGCAGTACTCAGAACGGATGGGCTCATAAACTCTGTTAATGCCAAAGCTAATAAGCTAACCTCACCAAAAATGAGTCACCATATGTGTTTAAGGTGGTAGGAAATCCAGCCTTCTGCAGATGGTGCTACACCAGGATGGTGGGGCCTGCAGGGTTTGAGTGACAGGAGTCATAGACTGAGAAGAGGTGGTACAGTGCAGTGAATTTCTTGTTCCATGTGTGGCTCCAAGTCAGATGTTAATGATTGGCTAAAAGGAGTGACTGCATTTGGGCGTGGCCAAAGACCACAGTGTGTAGTAGCTGAATCTGCAGGTGTATGGAAGCATACGGTCATACGGGTCTACCAGCAGTGGCTAAAATCCCAGTCTACAGGAAATTCTCCTTGGAAAGTTATGCCAGGGAAGGCATCCACCAACTTTTTAATGCAAGAGTGTCTGAACATTGATGTGGCCCAATCCAATCATGACTGTTATTGGGTATGTTTCATTCATTACATTGAAAATACTGCACTATAATACTGAGTTATCAATGTTGCTCAGAATTAGCTACTTTCTGCATGCTGGTGCAAGCTAGTTTATGATGACCTGGTGCTGGTTTAACTGGTCAACCATCATGACCAGCATCCAAAACATGACATATCCTCGTTTTGCTGGTGGTGACCATCCATCCTGGTCTATGCTGGTTCTTGTAGCAGGGTGGGTAAATGAAGCTTGGTATGGCAGTACCTTGAGGCCATTATTACATTATTTGTGCATTCACATGCACTCCTCCTCCAAGATATGTGTCTTAGAGAACACATCAAGCCAGCCACTCTTTCGTCACCAAACAGCCAGTGGCATGCCCACAGTGCCAGCAACATAAATGGGCAACTTCCAAGCACATTCTCAAACAGAAACAGCTTGTGACTACTGAGACAAGAAAGAGGAGCTTTCATATGGCATACAGGCTTGCAAGTGCGCTCACTCACTTCTTATTAAGATTCTCACCATCACGCTACCTGCAGGCGTGCGTGGCGGCGTCATTCCTGTGCTCATTTCCATAGCTGTCAGCAGCCTCGCTTTCACAGGAAGACTTTCAAACCGGCTGTAATTAGTGCCGCCCAAAATAAAACAATGTGATTCGCCCATTCCGTGACATTGTTAAATGAACAATCAAAGCTTGAGGGCACCTTTCTCCGATACCTGCGAGGCCATACGACGACTTTTTCTGCATTGCAAATCAGCCCTGATGGATGTTTTGCTGGTCGGTGACTCATATGAATGATACGCCATGATGAAATTCTCCATACCATATGTACACAATAAATCCAGCGTGTTATTCCGCACAAGCATCTACATGTTGGAAGAAGTTCTTTTGAGTTGTTTTTCATTTCTCCTCCAACGCTCCGTTGGGTCTACCATTTATGAAGCGCAGCTGAGCTTTCGGGGTAAACATTTAGCAGCCTGTTCTCTGTTTACCATCTGCGGTGCACTTGAACTGACCCTAAGCATGCTGACCCTCAAAGCTAATAAAAACAGAACCCCAATGCGATGGCTTCTAGGTTACATGGTTCATGTTTTGAAAAATTGCCCAAATTAAGCTTTATATCCGACAAACCCCAGGTGGCATGGGGCTGGGGGGTCTTCTTTTGCTTGAATATGCTTGTCACTGTGGATCCAGATCATGAAGCAGTACCATCATCTCCTCCTTACTCAATCCTGCTACATGTTTGAAGACATAACGTGTATAAATAGGTTTTATCAGCACTAGAAGTGCGGCATCTTGGTGTGGTGAACCTTCTTGCTGCATCAAGGTCTACACAGCATATGAAAGCATGTCAGTTAATTGTGAATGGCGTCACATTTCATGTGGAAGCACTCATAGGCCTGAATAAAAATGCACTTTTTCGGATGCATTAATCCACAGAGCAACGCTCGTCTGTGATGTTACGCAATTACGGCATAAATGCATTGAATCCGCACTTGGAAAATCGGCTGAAAACACTGGAATCTCTTCCGCCTGGAATCTTCTTTCAGTGATTTGATATCTGTGTTGCGCCCTGCCTTAAAAATGTGGGGTTGATTTCCAATAGGCCCTCAAAAGCCATGAATCGGGAAGGGCCTCCTCTTCTCTTGAATTACTCTCTCGTTTACTTTCTATTTGATTATCACACAGGCTGATTACCTTTTCAAGGTACGCCACGGCGCTCCACGCTTCTCCTGGGCAGGGACCATTAGCTGGGACTCTAATAATTCACAGCGAATGGAAATTTTATGCAGCGCGCTGTTGCCCTCCCGAGTCTATTGGGAGACACCAGTCAAAGACGCGGCGTCCTAGTTAAAGAAGAAAATGGAGCCCTCTGTCCATACTGATGAGGAGAGGAGAGGTCCTCCCAGAAAAACAAAAGAGGACATCAGCACTCTATAGCCCCAAAGTCCACACAGCATCCCCTCTGTGGGCGTTCTCTGGGGAATGGGGGGGGCGATCCTTCAAAGCCTCTCAGTTCTCGGGCCGTGACTGAAATAATTAGGTCTACCTGTGCTGTATGAATAGACTTTAATGAGTAGGCGAATGGCAGAGCTCACTCACTTTCCAAGCTATATATTCATGAAGCAATCCAAGCCAGGCCCAGGCCATTTTTCAATGAAGCCATTGAATATCAGTTAGCTGTTTGATTTACCCGTTTAACACTGGAATTTGGTTTGTTTGTAAAGCTTTAAGAGAGCATGTACAATCAGGGGCCAAGAGAGGGGCTCTATAAGCAGAAGTAGAATATAGTATCGTCAAAAGAATAGTTGCATCCAAAAGAAGTGTGGGATTGTGCGATTGCAAAGCTATTGGGCAGAAAGATAAAGTTTAGAAGCTGATGATAAATTTACACTGGTATAGGCAATTATTGAGCTACACATACAACAGAAGTAGGGTCTCTCAGTATGAGAGCCGCCATGTTTGCTAATGCAACTTGCCTGACATCTCAGTATGGAATTGTATAGGTTCCTAATGGTGAAGTGATAATCCATCCCATGCAGCTTGAATATCCTCACACGGTTCCTGCAGATGGTATAGTAGGGGTGGAGGTGGAGGGACACAAGGCCTACTGGACATATTACGAGTGACAACAAACCGTTCATCTTGGTGCTGACCCTGATGCCTCCACACACGGATTTGTTGATCTTCTCCACCAAGACAGACACACAAGTGGGACTCGTCAGTGAAGTACACAGCTTATGAAAGCACAGCAGTTAATTCGGAAAACATCATATGATAGATCTGTGCATTAAACCCAAGTAGGATACTATGACTGCTTAAATCTCTTTATTAAAAATACTACCAGCATGAAGTCAGCTTCTTATTTTACCAGCTTCTAGCTTAAATATCCCTATTCTACCTGCAGTCCAATAATAATAATAGTTATTAGTCTGACACTGATGTCTATTCAAATGATCATAACCACAGAACACTGAAGGAGGAGTTTTCATTAACAAGCTCTGTCCAACAGGTCAAAACAAGCTTAAAACAAAGTGACCGCTGTACCCTGATTGGTGGGCTCGTTTAGACATGTTACGTTTATATGCAAACATATAACAGATAGCCAAAAGGAAGGACAGATACACAAACACATTACACTTACTGACATTCAGCTTCTTATTAATCAACGTCTTGTTCAAATTCTCCTCTTCCACTGTAAATGGTTCATCAGTTATTATAACGCCCCAGGCACCTGAATGCACCCGCAACACCATTTAAGGTGGAAGAGGAAAAGGTCAATCAAAAAGCTGGCAAATGACCGGCATTGAAAGAATAATTAAAATGGTTCCATATCATAGTTAATTATCTCATTAGGTAAATATACTAGTATTTTAAGTACTGCACTGTAGCAATAATATTAGCATGCTAGGTAGGACCCCTCAATCAGTATAAAATCCACAGGACACCATTAGAAACCTCTACAACTCCATGCCGAGATGTCTGGCTTTTGCATTAGCAAACATGGCGGCATGATGCCATTCTGAGAAACGCTACTGCTGTATGTGTAGCTCAATTAAAATTGCCCATATGAGTCTAAATATATCGTCATGTATTTGTTCCTGGTCACCTTTATTTTCCATCCCCGATAGCATTGCAATCCCACACTTCCTTCTGGGTGCTGCTATTCTTTTGAATTTCCATCACAGTTTAGCACAAGGATACAAGTGTCTGTAACGGTGCCTTATTCACTATACAGTGGACTACACACTTGAGTGGGGGGGTTGGTTAACTGCAGTAGATAAATACCGTCATTCATGTCCTACAGCTTCATAATCACATCTTCAAGTGACATGCAGTGACTGATGGGGACACTTTCCTGCAGCTTCCTGTGGAGTGATAAACCATTGTTCACCACTTTCTGTGCAGTTTGAAATTCCCTTCTAACAGAACTTTTTCACTCCCTGTGGCTTGGACCTGTAAGATGTCTGCATACCCTGTGCAGTTGCAGAGAACAACGAGGGCAATTGAAATCCACCCAGAAGATACAGTGCACTCCAATCCCACAATGCACTGTAATGTAAGTAGTATACAACATCTATGATGTAGGAGCACTGTGCCCTAGTGAATTGGGCATACCCGTAATGCACTACGTTGTTTGATTTGAAGGTTCATGAGCAACTGCTCACAGCTTTTCCTGCTTCACTATGCCCCGTTTTAGCCCAGTAATGGACATAATGATTAGTTGGATCAGGTATGTCAGGAACAAGGCTAATGGTGCAGGGTAGTGGACCTTCAGGACCAGGACTGGGAAACACTGACCTGGGCCTACAGGTTTCAGGCAACACCAGAGCTACAAATTCTCTTTTTACTCAAATATTTTGAGTGTAATATTAAATATATCGGTTTAAATTCATATTAATAGCCTGATGCGAAACTGTGAAGGAAACCTAGTTGTGCGCTTCTCATTATTCTCATTCGCTTTCGCCTGAAGTATCCTCAGTTCTTTCCTCTAAATGTGAGGTTTAAACAGCAGCGCCACCCAGTGGATGAATTCAGAACTACTTTAAACATGGAGTAATAATGCTACAGCAGAGTTCACCAGCCTTCCTCCTGGAGACTGAAAGAATGTCGTGCTATATTATATGCTGTTATATTCTATACCTTGTGTGTTGCTTGTTTGCTGTGAAGCTGGACCGGGACATCCAGGACGTTCTGGTCATTCTATTTCTGCCTTTCCTTATATGGTCACGTCTGTCACACCTGTGCTTCTATTGTTGGACACTGACTAAACTCTTCTGTGTTGAAACCTATATGACGAATAGTCTGTTAATGGATTTTGGGGTCAATTTGTCTGTAGGACTGTGTGCTGAAGACTGATTTTACAGATATCCAGCTGTCTGGCTTTCCTACATGTTTCGATTCCACAAGATACATCCAACACAAATCTAACTCATCTCAGGCAGTTCATCAAGGACTTCTTAAGGCATATGGGTTCAGTTAAGAGTTTGCAGAAGGGGAGATCTCCCCTTTGTGGTTAACCGTGCTAGACTTAAGATTGTAAAATTACAATAAAATTAACTATTTTGGGGATTTGGCAGGCGACTTACAGTTTACAAAGATAAACAGAAGCAGTATTATACAACATAGAGGACAGTGGTGTAACCCACTATACTATACCAACTACAAAGGTAAATGTAAAACATAATGTACATGCTGGAGGCTAGTAGGGCTGGTAAGCTGTAGGTTGATACGGCTGGTAGGCTGTAGGCTTGTAAGTGGTAGCCTGAGTAGGCTGGCTAGACTGCTAGGCTGTGTGCTGGAGTTGGTTACAACATATTTTGAAATTCTGAAAAATCAGTGGAATTCCCTTTTAAGTGTTGTAAGCTTAATTTTACCTAATAAAAATGTAATATGTAATATTGAATAATTTTATCTGGTAATCAAAACATCAAAACTGGTAATCAACTGCTGAATAAAAGGTTTTTGTCTCCATGATTATTCCATGGCACTGATGAAAGCTTCTGCCACTCAGCCTTGGTACCTTATTTCAAGCACAGGTGATTAATGGTGCTTCCTTCTGAAACTGCTTTTCAGCCAGTGGGGTCAATGTGTTGGATAAAAAGTCCTTATTTTATATGTACTACCCATGTTATTATATAAGTGCCGTAATAGCTTTTAATCTCCGTAAAGATTAATCAGTTCAACATTTATTTAAACTGTGGGCCCTGTTAAAAGTGGATATAGATATTCCTGCTGAAATTTATGTTGTATTGGGTTACTGTACATTTCTGACGTCGTGGTTTTCATTTTACAACTAATAATTAATTAATTATTTATTAAAATAATAATTTGTTTAAATTAAAATAATAATAATAATAATAATAATAATAATAATAATAATAATACAACCGTTTTTTATTAATAATTAGCATAAAAAATGTAACTAATACATAAATCTCTCGTTTTTGGCCTACAGAATGTGCACATGTGCGTAGTACGTAGTACACGAGTCGGGGCGCAGCGTGTGACGTCAAAGCGTCGTGACGGCGCGTAGCACGTGCACACACCAACATGGCCGCCTGCAGAGTGGAAGACGTGCTGGCCAAAGCGGAGCAAGAAGAAGCGGAGAAACTGAAAAGTATCACGGTGACAAAGGAGCTGGAGCTCGAGTTCGATGTGGGGAACCTGCTGGCGCTGGATAAGAACCCGGCGGAGCTGAGAGGTCGAGACCGGGATGAGCTCCTGCGCGCACTGGCGCGGGACAACGCGCAGCTGCTGGTGAACGAGATCTGGAAGCTGCCGGCGGAGCGCGCGGACGAAGTCCTGGTTGTGAAGCTACCGGAGCCGACCACCAGGTTACCGCGCGAAAAGCCCCCTCCGAAGGCGAGACCCCCAACAAAATGGGAGCAGTTCGCCAAGCTGAAAGGAATCCAGAAAAAGAAGAAGACGAACCTGGTGTGGGACGAGGTGCACAAGGAATGGCGCAGGCGCTGGGGCTACAAGCGGGCTAAAGATGACACCAAGGAGTGGCTGATCGAGGTGCCCGTAACGGCGGACCAGAACGAGGACCAGTTCGCCAAAAGGAACAAGGCCAAGAAAGAGCGAGTGGCGAAAAACGAGTTCAACCGCCTGCGCAACATCGCCCGGGCCACCAAAGCGAAGGTGCCAGGAATGGGGCTCGTCCCGCGTGCGCGGCAGTCCAAGAGCGAGCTGGCTCAAGCCGTCAGCGTGGCCAGAACTTCAACAGCCTCGGCGGGGAAGTTTCAGGAGCGTTTGGCTAAAGAAAAGGAGCCCAGGAACACTGGGAAGAAAAGGAAGTTCCAGCCTCTGCTCGGAGACTTCAGCAACGAGAAGCAGAAGCAGCTGGAGCTGCTGAAGGTGATGGAAAGCAAGAGACCACGTGTGGACATGACCAAAGCTGTGAATAAACAGATGAGGGAGGACGAACAGGAGGAAGGGAGGGCAAGGAGAAGTAAAGGGATGGGAAAGAAGGGACAGAGAGGCAAGGGAGCTTTTGCAGGTGGAAAAGGAAAGGGAAAAGGTGCCAAAGGCCCCAAAGGTTCCAAAGGCCCCAAAGGCAAAGGACAAGGACGTAACCCTCGTATGAAACAGGGGAAGCGCTGAAATGAACTTGTATGTGCTTCAGATTGATCCGTCTGTTTTGCCAGTGTTTCTGAGCCCTGGTCCCGGAGCCACCGTGCCCTGCACGTTTCAGTGCTTTCCCTGCTCCAAACGCCTCATTTAACATCACCTCATTAACAAGCCATTGCAGAGTTGCTAGGGGTGTTCTAAAACAGGGAATTCACCAAAACGTGCAGGACAGGGTGCATCCAGGACCAGAGCTGAGAACCACAGTGTTATGCATGTCGGATGTCCTCTACTTTGGTCCACCTGGAGTACTTCCTGTCCTGCACATGGCAAAGGGGCAATGTTTCAGAATTTCAGTATAACTTAGAGTGCTATGAGGTAAAATCGTTAATTTGCAGACAGTGGTGGTGATGGGTACCAAGAGTTGCCGTGTCTAACTCAACATAGCCATTTACTCACTATACAAAACCCATCAGTGAACCTACACCAGTGCTTTGTATTAACTGTCTCTCAGGGAGCCTTTAGATATGGACGTCTGGCTCCTGTCACCACCATTGTATACAGTTCAGACACTGCAAGTTTCTCTAGAACAGTGCAGTTTCACCCCAGACCACTCTGCTTGATTGTGTTGAGATGTTAAGCTATTTAATCCTGCAGCAACTTAAAAGTTAGTGGAGCTTCCCTTTAATGGTAATCTGCTCTAATGCATGTCGATCAGCTCAGGTGAGCTTGTTAATAAGCTGATTAGTTGGATCAGTGTGAGAAATGCTGAAATGTGCTGGAACGTAGGGGCAGGGAAATAAACCGAGCGGCGCCGGACTCTTACTATCTGTGATAAGTGCCTTGTACTTGATGTTGACCAAGGATCTGTTGTGAGGCCCATATTCATGAAGCTTCTTACATTAGGAGTGATGATCTGGTATCTGATGCAGGACTGGTTAATGCTAGTAAAGCCATAGTGAGTAATATCTTGTCAGCACTCCTACAAGCTTTATGAATATGGGCCCACAAGGTTTTGTGGTGCAGCCAGAAAACTCAAGCCTGTCCAGTAGGGGAGCGTTCCTACCGAGCAGTCCTTACCTTTAAGATAAAGTTACCTGGCTGATATTCAGATTTCAGGGCTTGTGTCCAGTATGACTGTAATTGTTTTCAACCTATAGGCCATCACACGGAGATATAAGGAACTGTTCTATTATAACTTCACAATTTGTCACTGTACATGTTATATGCATCTTATTTACAATGTGCTGTCACTCCTGAATTAATCTGGAGAAGACTTTGTTTTCCTGACACCCTTAATTTGAGTTACTCTCACAATGTTTTCCTGGAATAAATGTTCTGATATCAGTGATCATACTTTGTTGTCTCTCTGTCTGCCTTTTTTTTTTTTTTTTTTTTCTCCCTGTAATCCTTCGCAGTCCTTCACATCAAGGAATGATTCAGTTGAAATCTATTTATTAAGTCTGTCCGTAGGTATTAATATGCTTTCCACGAACTGGACGTCATTTAATCTGGTTTACAGATTAGAAGCGGCCGCAGTTACATAAACAGCCAAGGAAGTGCCTGTGCTTGGAGGATCCTGGAAACATGCAGGGCCTGCAGTAAATAGATGTAAACAGGTAGAAAAAAAAAGCTTGGGACCTTAAAATTACTATAATCATTATTTCAGCCCTCAATATCCAAGTAAAAAATAATCATAAGAGATTTGGTGCCCTCTTGTGGTTCTGGTGTGGTATTGAACCCTGAGTTCCAGTGTATTCCAATACGTCGAGTAACCAAAGCTGAAACTTGTGATCCTAAAACAGAGACATGCCAAACCAAAGTCATCACTAGATCCCTTTATATTCATGTAGCAGCTTTGTGAGGGAGGTTGTCAGTCAGGCTGCAGGCAGTGCATTTCCTGAATGCTGCAGATGGGCACGGATGTAGCTCTGCTGTGTGCGGATTAGGAGTTATAATGGTGGGTAATTTATATGTGCGCTGGTCCTCCAGCAGTGAGGTCAACAGACTGTTTCATTCAGCTAGCCGGATCCATTGTTTGCTGATTGTTTGGTTGGTACAAACAATACTCCACATCCTCTCCCGTTATCACTGTCTCAGGACTGGAATCTCAGAAATGTCTCAAACAGGAAACTGATAACCTTCTTTAAGATCTTAATCAGCGCTGCTCTTTGCATGCGATTCATTCCAGATATTTATGTAACATGGATGCTGCTTTGGACAAGTCAGGATTGTTTGAGTAAATACATTTTAAAAATGGATTATAGATTTAAATGGTTCTAATTAATTATTGGCAATTTATATAATACAAAATATTTTTTAAAAATGGTCTAAATTACACAGCAATTTTAATTTTTATATTTTACGTTTTCCTTCTTATTTCTCTGACTGAAATGACACCTGTGGATTTTTCCCACATAGAACTTTAAGGGTTCTTTACATTCTATGGTTTTATTTAGAAGCATGTGTTCTATATATAATATATTTCATGCTGAAATTTTATTTTATATATATATATATTTTTTTTTTTGCATGGTAAAAAGGTTTTTCATGTTGATGGGGAGTGTAACACGCTTGTAACTGTAGGAGGACTCTTTGGTGCTACATAGAACCATATACAAGACTTTCTTTGTCAGTCTGAAGTTGTGTTTCACAATGTAAATAGAACCATTCCTGTATAAAGAACCATTTTCTTCCAAAAGTCTAAAATTACAAAATTTGGTTACTGTAGTCTTTTTTAAGGGGGAGCTGTTGTGCTAATTTGTTGTGTTCCTTTTTTTTTAGTTTTGGGTTCCACTAAACCTAATTTACTTGCTTCAGTTTTTGTACTTGTGTTATAGACATGTGTTGGGACCCCTGGTTCCCACCCCCATCACTGTAAAACACTCAGTGTGTGTCAGTGTCTCTACAATTAATCATTTCATAATTTAAAAAGGCCAGAATTTCTCATTATTTAAAAATAATCAGCTACTGCTGTTACTTATATAATGCATAAAGCCAGCTTTCACCATCCCCACTCCTCTGTTGTGCTGTGTAATGATGAGACTTCTCTTCCAGCCCTATAAAAGCCCATGTTGCTCTTTTGAAAGCAGACGCATGTGTGAATCGGTCATCCCGTGTCTACATGTTAATGTTTATGCAAAGTTGGCGGGTCTTCCTGAACGACCGTATAATCCATCCTTCATTCACTTGATGGATGCTGTTTGACCACTGACACCAGTCCGTAGGGAAGCTGAGGGATTTGGCGGTGGGAGGTTGGGGCTGTGGTGGGGGGTGTCCATCTGTTGACTGCTGTAATAGCGGTCAAAACAGCAGCTATTAACAATCACTATCCCACCTCAGAGGACAGAAATATGGGGCACTGTCAACATCAAAATCAATCAGGCTCTCTGAGCTGAGGATGGTTGACCCATATTGAGCCGACAGTAGCCTCAGCCTGTCTCCTACGAGCGGTGGGCCAGATGGAGAGAGAGCAAAGGTCACACATCCTTAATTGAGTTTGATGGGGTTTTTTTTCCTCCTATGTTTTACAAAGACTGCAGATCTCTCGTGCTGCAGTCTGAGTTATAGATGAGCAAAATAACATTAAATATAGATGAACAGTGTAGCAGCACTACAACTGTAATATGAATTAAACACAGTGAGATGCGCATATTGCATAAAATTGCAATATAATTAGAAAAACTATTGTGACGTACGCTACCAGTTAAAAGTTTAGCCACACCCAACTAATGTTTGGATGGTCTTTAAGTCTCTACAGGCTTACACTTAACAGTTCCAGCTGATGAGATGTCTGAAACAATACATATCCTGGTACACCACCAACACTGTTGATGCACCGCAGTATTATATTTTGCCATATCCCCACATCTAATATATATTTAGTTGGGCTTTTATCTCTTTCATCTCTTTTTAAAAGCTCCAGTTCCCCTTTTCAGTTTAGTGAATGTTCATGATGGACAGACCAATAGAATTAATCGAAAATCATGTATCACCCTCCACAGCAGGTTAGGAAAGCTGTTTTATTCCCCTGTAAAGTTCCATTGTGGAGTTTTTAAGGCGGACTGCGTAATTCCATGAGGGCTATTTCATAGTATGATGTCTTCAGTTTTATTCTAAATAATAAAATAAACTAATGAACAGTTTTTACCCACAGACCATCAGGTTCCTGAACAGCCTGTGAGCCTTTCATCAATATCACTGCGCTCTTCATTATTATTACTATGTCACCGCTATGGACAATATCACTGAGTAAACAACAGGCATGTATACATATTTACATATTTATGTTTTATATATATATATATAATATATGTATATGTGTGTATATATTTATATATATATATACAGGGGTTGGACAATGAAACTGAAACACCTGTCATTTTAGTGTGGGAGGTCTCATGGCTAAATTGGACCAGCCTGGTGGCCAATCTTCAGTAAGAGCAGAGTGTGAAGGTTCAATTAGCAGGTAAGAGCACAGAATTTATTGCCAAATACTGCAATGCACACAACATTATGGGTGACATACCAGAGTTCAAAAGAGGACAAACTGTTAGCGCACGTCTTGCTGGCGCATCTGTGACCAAGACAGCAAGACTTTGTGATGTATCAAGAGCCACGGTATCCAGGGTAATGTCAGCATACCACCAAGAAGGACGAACCTCCACCAGCATCACGTAGTGACCTGGCCACTATCCTGCAAGAAGAATGGCTTAAACTCCCTCTGACCACTGTGCAGGACGCAGTATATGTCATTCCCAAGACCAACTGACGCTGTATTGGGTGCAAAAGGAGGCCCTACACCATACTAATAAATGATTGTGGTCTAAAACCAGGTGTTTCAGTTTCATTGTCCAACCCCTGTATATATATAAACACACTCTCTCTCTGACTATCCTTATCCATATATTTTGTGTATTTCATATATTGTTTTTATATCTCTTTACTTAATAAGTTTAGTTGGTGTGTATATTAATGCTGCCTTGCTGTAGACTACCAACCTGACCCTCACCACAAGCATTTCAATGCATAAATGTCCTGACATGTTGTGCAAATCACAAACAAACCTGAAACTTGAAACTTAAATTTAAGAATTGGGATAAATGTAAGGAAAATCATCTATTAGTAGCCATGTCTAAACTAGTTAAAGGGCTTATATCCCACATTCCTCACTTCCAATGATGCTTCAGTATAATAACCATGATTTAGCTGAATTCTAGCCTTATGCATGTCCAGAAAAGCAGGTTGATAATGTTTTGGGGATTCCTGAATTGCTTCATGGTTTTAAACCTAGGTTCCCTTTTGGGCCCTTTCTAGTATTTTCAGTGTAGATTAAATTCATTTGCTGTATGCAACAGCTTACGAACTCACCCATGGTGTAGCACGCGCTACTGTATTCATCGTGCATCCTTCATCAAGTCAAACAGCATGTGGGGGATAAATTGGACTGAGTCACAGTGTTACCAAATAGTGTCACAGAGGCATGAATGAGATCTAGTGGGATTTGTGCTGGAGCGTTTGAAGGCCTGTGATTCCTGTGCCTGGCCACAGCTTTAAATATCCTCAGCAGTGGATTAGTGAATGGAGTTTATTTAAAGGTGACGGGGAGAGCGGAGGAGAGTCAGTGTGTCTAACAGGCGCAGGACTCAAGATGCAGCACATATACATGCAGAGCAATGAACACTTTGAAGTTTTCACCACCGTCTTCTCTCCACAAGGTAATGTAATGCATGCTTTTCAACCTGCTCGGGGTCAACATGGACTTGTTGTGTGTTATTGTGATATTATTTGCTACTTGCTGTCCTGGCCAGCACATGTAATATTTCACAGCATTGTGCTTATTTTATATACATACTGCAATACAGAGCACGCACTGTATTGTAAATACTGTATACATGATTATATGTAATATCTGTCCCTTGGGCATATGAATTTCATTCCATGTGCTAAAATCATTAGCATTTACACATATAGATTTAGAGCAGAGGTTGTGTTATTGTAACACTTATGGAGCTTACGTGTGACATTTAGTAATCCACTGATAATAATAATGCTCCATATGTACAAATGACAAGATTCTGTTTGTGCATTCTGACAGTAAGCAGAGCAAGGCACCGGTACAGACACGAAGAACCAGATAAGGTACTGAGAACGCTCCTACTTCATACTACACACACTGCTATAATTAAGGAGTTGCAGTCACTGTATTATTAATGCATCATCATAAACCATGACATCATGTTTCAGTTAAAAATAATTGTTTTATTATGTAAGTATATGTGCAGTTATATGCAAACTTTTAGGCACCCCAGATTTCGTTGATTTCCCTCTACACTCATCTGCACATTTTGACAGTTTATTTTACTGTTTATTTGTTTATGTACTGTAAGAAACATGAATATCTTCAAAATGCTGTAAACATAGCTCAGTGCAACAAGGTTACTGATAAAGTAACTAATATGTGTCGTCGCTGTCCAATGAAAAACACGTATCTCCATTTTTGTTGATTTTGACTTTTATGCATCGTTTGAACACAGCACTTGCCATTTATGTTGTGTGAAAATTTCATGAGGAATGGACCAACAGAAATTGCTTAAAACTGCTTGGATAAAACGTCTGGTTCCATTGACTTCTATTCAAATTACATTCGGTTTTTGGCCTCTCCTGTAAAGTTGCCATTTTGGAGATACCTGCTTTTCATTGGACAGCAACGATATATCGTTGCTGTCCGATGAAAAACATGTATCTCCACTTTTGTCTATTTTTACTTTTATGCATCTTTTGAACACATCAGATGCTGTTTAGACTGAGTGAGAATTTCATGCTAAACGGACTAACAGAAATGGCCCAAAACTGTTTGGAAAGACGTCTGGTTCCATTGACTTGCATTACAACTAAATGAGGTTTTTGGCCTCTCCTGTAAAGTTATATATAAGTTATGTAATACCTCCACAAGAACGAATAACAGCTGTGATTGGATTTGGCATGTACTGGACAGGTTTCTGGATTTAGGTCATGTGACTGTTCAACCAATCCTACATCAAAGAATTGTGCAGCTGGGGCAGATTTGGGTTTCACTGTTTTGAGACCCATTTTCCACACATGGAATGGGACATTTACTGAAGCACCTCTTCTCAATCTATGAATCCCATCATCGGCCCATTAAGGTGGATACTAATTTTTTTGTCCGGTGAGGTTCAAACATCTGGTTGCCATCCCCACCACTAAGAAAATCTTAAGTGACTTTTAACATGACATAAAGAACACTTTAAAACAATGTCTATATTAAATGTAACAGCCCAGTAAACCTGATAGTCCAGACATAAATATCCAAACACCATTATGACTGTATAAATTTGAGGGACGACCCTATGTGGTTGGTCTATGTGGGCAAACGTAGACATGATCATGCTGGCATCTCATTGTGATCTTCTTACCCTCTCACTGGCATCCTCAGCTGATCTTAGGAATTCAGCACAACCAGGAGCTTTCAGCCAACTGCCTTAGGTTATTATCAGCGGTTTGTGGGGATATTGCACTATAGCTCTAATGCCTAATGATCTGTATGATCGTAATCCTAATCAGCTATATGCGTTCTGAAGATTGCTTTGTCCGCACTGATTTGCTCCGTTGCAGAGTGTTTCTAACCTTCCCAGTGCTCCTGTATCTATATTGGGCTAGTTGGTGATTAGCTTTATAAGCGCTGGGTAGAGGTGCAAGTAATCTAGGCTAGGAGAGGATTTAGCCGTCTTTGAGTTTAGAGGATATTAATCCTTGCTCTTTTAAACAGCTTATCCAGTCTGACCTAGGCCTTCTGAGATCTAATGCTGGCCAGTTGTGCTGTGGTGGACAAGGTTAAACATTTTCAGAAGCAAGGTTCCTGAATTGGATCATCTCAGTATGCACTCTTATGTGACATGTCCACTAGGTGGTGGTGACACACAGATACGTCCCCCAGTGGCCCGATGAAGTGGAGCTTACTCAGGGCGATGTCATCCAAGTCCTCTCCAAACATGAGGAGTCGAGGTGGTATGGGCGGCTGCAGAGTGGTCAGCAGGGCTACTTCCCTGCCTCCTGTGTCATCGAGCTGAGTCAAAACGCGCACCATGTAAGTGAGGGCAAGCAGCCAGTCCAGGCCTTCAGCTGGCACATTCTTGAGAATAGAAATGGGTTCTTTGTAGGAGGGCCAGAGAAGAACCACTTTTGGTGTCCTAGAGAACCTTTAGTAACAGCTTACTGAGGGGCTCATTCATAAGGCGACATGACACACACAGTACATAAAGACTTGCTCCAATCAGCATCATCTGTGATCATAAGGGCTACATTTGTCTTTTTGAGTGTTGAGTGTTGTGATGACCAACACTTAATGGAATTAGCATTTATTAATGACTATACAGCTTTGGGTCAGGCTTTCACACACTCTTTCAAAAAGATGGGTCTTTAAGGACCCTTTAGCTCAGACAGTGTTTCTGTCTTAAACCTTGAACCCGCAGAGAAGCATTTGGGTGCTTACATGGTTCTTTGTATGGTGAAATGGTTCTACAAATTAACAGAGAATCTGCTGCATATAGTTTGAAAGTGTTCTATATAGCACCACAAAGGTTCTCCTGAGCCTGCCCTAGCAAAACCTTTCTGGTTCTATAGAACAACACACACAACAGATTCTCCATCCACCTGAAGCACCATTTCACCACACTTCACCATGCAAATTTAAGCATGCAAATGGTTATGGTTATGATTATGAGGCTATGAGTGAGCATGGTTCACCCTTAAAGAACATATAATGTAAATGTTCTATAGAAAATATTTTTTTTCCCTAGAACTGTGCATCCAAACCAAGGATTACTAAGGGACCTTCATTTGCTGTTTTGCAAACCACAGCACTGTCCTACTTACAGTACTGTGTAGATATATTAAGGAATTTATGAAATATATATTTTGAGTTATTTATTCTGGAAGTAAGCGTTAACACAATGAGTAATGGTTCCATGTCAGTGAATGCATTAGCTTAGCCATTGAGGAAAAGCCTTTCTCTTTATGAAGCCCAACATTTACAGTTACCAACTGATGCCTAGTTTATTCGTTCACTGCTTCATTCAATAACAACATTCACTATCTGATCTTTAAAGCTCTGTCTCAGGGAACTGTGGATATGAACCCCGAAATCACCAGGCTCCTCAAATGTTGTCCTCTCGGAAGCATCCATATTGATAGTCTCCTAATTACGTGACCAGCGTCAGACTAATAGACACCAAGCTCAAAGTGTCATAAAGTTGCCTAGTTGGCTAGTATGTGGAGCTCCTAATGTTATGTGGTGTTTCAGAATCAACAGCATGCTTCCTGTCCAAATAAAAACAAATATGAAATCATTGTTAAGATGATTTAAGACTGTTGCTCAGTACATTACATTAATAAATAATTATCATAATTTATGTCACAGTATGTTTTCCTGTGTATGTCATGCATACAGTTGGTATCTCTAGAACATCTGCACATATAAACCCGAAGAACAAGCTCCTGTAAAGAACCGCAGCAACAACAACCACCGGCAACAACTGCATAAACCACATAACTGTGGCTAGGACATAGCGGATTGGATGGCACTCCCTTATGACATGAGTCTTATTTGAATAGTTGATATTTATTATATTGCTGAAACTCTAAATATCGTGATGCTTAATTGATATCGCCCACCTGTTCTGTAGCTACCTGTGACAGTGCACAAATGAGTTTGTTACATAAAGAGGTGCAGTAAGGTCAGTGTAAGAATGAAGTTAATCCTGTTGCACCATGACCTGATCTGTTCTGTTTGTGTTCCTAGAGGGATGAGGCCGCTAAGAATGGCCGAGGCTTACGCAGACACAGTTCAGTTCACGTTGGGGCTGCAGATTTCCTTGGGGACTGTGCAGGGTAAGTGTGTGTGCTCATGCGTGCGTGTGTGTGTATATGTGCCCATCCACCCCCTCGCTGCTCCACTTCACTGCTCTTGCCTTCATCACCACCCCCTCCAGCCCTCCTCTCAGTGCTCACCCAAAGCAGCTGCTCCCCTTCCAAACCCACCACACCCCAAACAGGTGGCTCATCTCATAGCTCATTAGCTAACAATGTGCACAAACAGCACGCCAGATCTGATCAATTCTTAGACAGCCAGAGTCAGGGCTTCATGTCCTGTGGATTTTTGAATGTCATGTGGCATGACGGGGGCGGATGTAACAGGTAGCATCGTGCTCTGAACGGTAGCCACCAGTTTCATTTGTGATAAACAAAATGCATGGTGGTGTAATTAGAAAAAATAGTAAAAGACATTTTATGGTCATATTTACATTACGGTATTCGGCAGACGCTCAGCAATTTCTTGCATAGGCAGGCAGAGGTAGTGTTAGGAGTATACCCTTATTGGTATAGTGCAGGGTGCCCTCCCAGGTAGGGGATCGAGCCATAATCTACAGCATGGGAGGTGAAGGTGTTATCCACTACACTATACCACTATATCTGCTAACTTCACTATGCTAATTTGATTGAATAGAATTGTGTGGCATAATTAAATTAAAGTGCGGCACGGTGCCTCAAAAAGAAGCCACCACAGCTTAGTGCATATCCACCCTGCCACGTTTCACTACCCACTCTCACTGCTTGTAAAAATGCCTGTGAGCTGACACTAACTGCATAAATGCAGGATTTCTCTGTCAGCCAGATATCTTCTTTTATTGGCCAGTGTGAGCTTTTGGCTTCACTGGAAATCTGCTTTGTTTGTGTAGTGGAGGTGTGTTGGGCCTGATTAGACTCAGAAAGTGTCCCTCTTGCCGTGAGTTGTGACAGCCCCTACCGCTGGCGCCTGAACAGCCTGCCCCTTGTCTGTCTCTCTCTCTCTCTCTCTCTCTCTCTCTCTCTCTCCCTCTCTCTCTCTCTCCCTCTCTCTCTCTTTCCCTCTCTCTCTCTCAAAGCGCTGGAATCTGGGTCAGCGGGAATAAACAGCGCCTTTGTGCTTGTTGTTTCCTCTTTGTGTCGCCCCAGCGGAGGCAGGCCGCAGGCCCCTAGGGGAGGGGAGGAGGGTCCCTTCCTGACCCTAAAGCACGAGGCCCAGGCCGCGGCCCCCAGCTCCCCCAGCCTGCTCCATAGGATTCTGTCCAAACATCGCAGGAGGAGCTACTGCCAGGGGGCCAGCAACAGGGCCTTCGAACCCGACTGAATGGCTCTGACCTGCAGGAGGGCCCACCGCTCATCCTACAGCAGGATGTCCCCCTCTAAAATGGATACATCCAGTACATTACATTACAGTTTGGTCTGTTTGGTTTTCACCATACCTGTATCTATACTGAACACTGTTTTCTAGGCAACAACTAAGCCTGCTTTACTTTTTAAACAGTGTTCAGGGCTGCACTATATAACACATTCCCCATAAAAATGTTCTGTAGCATACATATTATATTTGTAATATACTATCTGTATATTACAGTCTAGTAAGGGCCTTCAGTGATACTGCAGAAATCTGCACTATGCAAATGAGCCTCTTACCAGTTGCTGTGAGTATCCTGACCAATCACACACGCTCTTCTGGAGTTCCTTGAATGTCATTTTAATCACATTGATATAAATTACAGCAGTATGTCACAATATAAGTGCAATATTATATTGTGTCTGATTCTCATAGTTATTGCTATGTCCATGAAAACACCCCAGGCCTAACTAATGTAAACACAGCTACTGCAACCTGGAGTGTTCCAAAGTTGATATATTTCATCATACACACATTTACAACTCACTGTCACAGGATCCTTAAACATGTGAGGTCAATAATGAGTTGAAATATGAATATTGCTGCAGGCTAACTCTGCTATGCATTGCATTGGCATCAAATTCAATCTCACTTAAAATTCCCCAGCAAGCAAGTGGAGGTAAAGCTGCTTTGGGAGTAGTAGTGTGCAGTTTGAGTAGCTGATGTTGTTACATAATAGTGTTACTGTGTATTAGCAGACTTTCCTATGACTTAGTCTCAGTGCACAGCAGCGCTAGCTTTTCTTGTTAATTAGCAAGCTTGTCGTTGTACACAGGACCAAACTGCATGGGACTACTATTGTTAATTCGACTTCCTTATTTGGGATTGACGGCTACTAGAACAGCACCCCTGGCAAATCTTTAACAGTTCTCACTGATTTTATTATGTCATGATAACTCGGCAAAGAAGCTGCTCAACGTGCCATAGATGCCACATAGAGTGTCCCGACCTGACCCTCAGCCACATCCGCCCCATCCAGCCTACAGCCACACTGTGCTAGTTTGTCAAGCCTTGTTGATCCTCGTCTTACAGCTGGGCTTCACGGACAAGCCTTGTTGTGCCACTTCAACCACTATCATTGTTGTACGTCTCCACTTCACTGTTGCTGCCCTCAGAAGGGCTTTGTTCAGGTTACCCCGCAGTCCGCTAGGTGGTGATTCCACTTCTGACACCACTGTGGGATAGAGTAAGAAGACATGTGAAACAACCTAGCAGAAGTTGGTTTTTTGTGCACAGCAGCAGCAGAGACTACTAGGCTGCATTACAAAATGGCAGCGGAGGGAGTTTGGGGTGGGGGTGGGCACTCATAGGCCAAGCATAGACACATGGAAGAACAGTGCAGTAAGAAAGATTCTACAGTGGTGATAAGTTTAATGCTATATGTATATATGTTTATATATATACATATATGTAATTAAATATATATATATACATATATATATATAAATATAAATATAATTTACATGTATATGTATGTATATATATATATATATATATATATATATATACATACATATACATGTAAATTATATTTATATTTATATATAATATATAGCATTAATATGTAGCATTAAACTAATCTATAATATATAGCATTAATGTTTAGCATTTAACTAATCACCACTGTAGAATCTCTCTCACTGTGCTGTTCTTCCATGTGTCAATGCTTGGCTCCATGCTAACCACAATATGTCATAATATAATCATATTATGGTATCATAACATGGTCATTGGTCCATATTACATAGGCGTTATTGACTGCATATTCAAATATATTTCATGTTCCTATGAGGTTCTACAGTCTGAGTGAGCTAATTAGCCATGATCCACTACACAAATATGACCTCTTCTCACTCAGGTCCATGTACACTGATGGATGAAATGACTGTAATACCAGGGTCAGGTCCAGTGACACCCTTACACAAGACACTGGCTCTAGACAGTGTGTGGTTAGGAGGAGCTGAATAACAAGGAAGTAAATGATCAAAGAAAATATGATAACAAAACAGAATGATAGGCTAATTCTGGAAGATGTGACTGAACTGTTTGTATTTTTAGCCCATACTTTCTTTTACTGTGTGGTTCTCAGCTATCTCTTATTTTAAAATGTGTGAAGTGTCCAGAAAGAACATGTATTTATTTTCAAAGTAAGGTTTGATTTCATTTCCCTATTTTTCCAGTTGTGATCTGTTATCCTGTCTCTGGTGTGTCATAACTTAAGATATGCTTTTTAATAAAAATGAAATGATCCTGTCGTCCTGTGTGTTAACTGCCTTTTAAATGTTTGGGATCACTTGTCATGTTAAAGCAGCATTAACTGAGAAATGGTATATTTGTTCTTGAGGAGTGTAATTCACTTTTACACCACTGTCCTGAATACACATCACTCCATAAGCCCCCTTCATGATCAGCTACACACGTGCATTTGTTCCTGAGCTGAAGGTACACACTCCTGATGGTGCACCTGAAAGGGAGTTAGAATTGGGCACAAAGAACAACGACTACTTTAGAAAAGAAAAATCAATGTCAGCTTACAAGGTAGAGTCATATCTCCTTCTTATATAGCTGGGATACATTGATGGCATTTAGCTGACGCTCTTATCCAGAGTGACTTACAAGGTTAATCATATTACAGGTAGGCCAATGTAGTGTTAGGAGTCTTGCCCAAGGACTCTTATTGGTGTAGCACAGCGTAGTCACCCAGACTGGGATTCGAACCCCAGTCTCCCACATGTGGTGGTGGCTCTCTGGCGTTATCTGCTGAGCTACACCAACCACAGAAGTTGTCTATCCTCAGTTCTATCCTCAGATATCTATCTCTTGGTTGGTTACTCTCTCTTTTTCTCTTTCTGACCTTTTACAACATTGTCTCCTTTACATCCTACGCAGGTGATATTGCACTGGCTTCTTCCTACAGCTAGCTTTCCGATTCTTCCTAGGTAAAGCTCCTCCAAAGTTACCTGGAGCTATAGTTGGCAATGACAGAGGTGCCATTTTCCCTAAGTCGGTGTACCATAAAATTTTATTTTATTGTTATTTTGAGGTAAAATTGTTACATAATGTTGCTTTAGCATGTTATGCTACATTATATATGCACCAATAATGTATATTTAAATATTAAACAATACAAATATTTTAATGTAATAAAAAATGGATATATTACAAAATACATTTATATACTTTTATACATACATATAAATAAACACATTTTGTCAACATCTCATATTTCATCAGCACTTTTGAAATATCTGGATAGTTTAATTCCATTTCATTTTTAAATTAAACCTTTAATGCTGTTTCTTTTAACAGCTTCCTCTTTTATTTTAAAATCACTTACAGCTGCATTCATCATTCGGGACATGCCTAAAATTAAATTCATTTTTTTGAAAACATTGATTCTTGTCTTGAACAACAGTAATAAAGATCCCCTTTT
This sequence comes from Prochilodus magdalenae, assembly GCA_024036415.1. Classification (NCBI taxonomy): domain Eukaryota; kingdom Metazoa; phylum Chordata; class Actinopteri; order Characiformes; family Prochilodontidae; genus Prochilodus; species Prochilodus magdalenae. The sequence goes on from JAMWET010004934.1 coordinate 325,233, forward strand.
ATCTGCACCCCTGCTGACTCATTAGATCACTAATTACATCAGTGCAACGAGGACAACACTAAATCGTTCTTTCCATTGTGCTGGTTTCTTTATGGCTATAAAGCAGAGCACACAGACACATGTGGAAAACTGCTCCATTCAGCCATCACACAGTAATTCCTCAGAGAACTGCTCACTAATGAGTTTTGGTCAGGATACGCCCACTTGTGTGCACATGGTGTATACACACACACACACGCACACACACTTATTCCTGCTGTACCCCATAACTCCTACAGCACAGCTGATAAATACAGGCTACGCATTATAAGTGGCTCTAAGTGAGCACTGTTTCACGTGCCATACGTTTATGGCTACGGTTTCCTCTAAATCAGCCGCCTCTTTGATTTGAACTAACTGACTATCTGCAGGTTTTACACTAATAAGGTGCTTCAAGCCATCTGCTCAGCACAGCTTAACCAAAGTCTGCAGCTTTCTCTCCTGGCTTCTGAAGCAGGCCTCTCAGAATGCTTTAATAAGTCTTAATCCAGGAGCAAACTCAGTGACTGATGATGTCACGCTGATGCCCTGCTTATATTTCAGGCACTTTGGGGAGGGCAAGGTAAGGCATATACCTCAGTTCAGTCGTTGCGGTAAATAACTTGCCCAAAAGTGATTGACAACAGATAAATATAGTATACAAGGAACCATCAATTACATTGTATAAGTTATTATTAATTATTAATTGTGGTTGGTGTAGCTCAGCGGATAACACCACTACCCGCCAAGTAGCCACCACCACACATGGGAGACTGGGATTCGAATCCCGGTCTGGGTGACTGTGCTACACCAATAAGAGTCCTTGGGCAGGACTCCTAACACTACGCTGGCCTACCTGTAATGTGATTACCCTTGTAAGTCGCTCTGGATAAGAGTGTCAGCTAAATACCATAAATGTAATTATTATATACAGACGTATGCAAAAGTTTGAATACCTTTGGTCAAATGTTCGAATTTGAGCTTTTGACTTCACCAAATGATTTAGAAAATTTTATTTTAAGGTGACATCATTACGTAGTGTTTCTTTAACATGTTATGTTACATTATAGGTACATTAATACAGTATATGTAAATATGATTAAATATGAACACTGCAAATATTTGAATGTAATTAATAATGAAAATATTACAAAATACATATATACATATATATAATGTCCATATATATATATATATATATATATATATATATATATATATATATATATATATATATATATATATATAAATTCATAAATAAATACTTTTTGTCAGTATCTCAGATTTGATGAATACTTTTGAAATATCTGGATATATATCTTGGAAGAATCCAATTCAATTCAATTTTATTTCACTTTATAATGCTCTCTCGTTTAACAGCCTTCTCTGTTTATTTGAGAGCTCCATTCATCTTTATGAACATGCCTAAAATTTCTTTTTCCGTTTCCTCCCTGAAGTTGCACTGTACCAGTGTATTACAATACATGTATACATTTATCTGCATGTTAGTTTTCCTTTTTTGAAAACATTGATACTTATCTTGATCAATAGTATGACAGATTCCTTTTTTTAGACCCCTGATGACTAATACTTACATCATACTGATACTTTATATTTACAGTGCAAGGTGGAACTAATTTACCACAAAAACCTTTATTCAAACTCAAGAGCAGCAACGATCATACGGCTGACTGTGTAAACTGTGTACACATGTGTACGCGTATGCTGAGTGCGCTTCAGGCTTTTCCACATCTACGGCAGCTGGTACCTGGAGATCACCTGCTAGGTGAGCAGCTGCTAGGCAGGACACCGAAAGGATTAGCACACCCCAGCCACACCCAGGGTACACCATGTCCCCCCGCAGCCTCCTGTCCATTCATTCCTGCAGAACAGCTCTATTCACAGGCCTGAATCTCTCTCACTCTCAAAGCTGCCTTTCCCCAGCTCTGGTTACAGCGTACCCCTACAATCACTGACCACTCAGGACCAGAGGATTGCCAAATGGATGGCAACAGGCTAAAGCCTTCTAATTAACCCTTCAAACTGCAGGGACTGTCAGTGTGATTTCCCTTACTCTCATAACTCATGACTACACTTCACATGTTAGCTTTACGAGCCTTACCAAATGTTCATACTGGTTACTGGGTAAAAAAGATAGTAAGTCTGGAAAATATGAAACACATAGATTCTGTTAAACACCTTTAAAGTCAAACAGTTAGCAGGTCTAGTTTTTCCTCTTTCGCTTATATCTACATCTTTTAATACTAGTTTTGAAGTAGTTGCTAAATAATTCATACTGAGTACTGTATAATGAGGCTTAATAACTGAATAAAAGCTTTTACCTAACCCTTTAAACGCTTCAGAGAGTTCAGATTTTACTCCTTCACCTAGAATAACATATTTTACATTATAATTTTATGTGTGTTTGCAAATTATTTATGGTGTATTCCAGGTTATAAGCCTAAAATTTATATGCAAATATTTACTTTTTGAAAATATTTACATTGAAAACCACAGACCTGCTGATTGGTCAAGATTTTCCATTCTCAAACACATAAATTAGCTCACTGGACAATGTGTGGTCACCTTGTGCGTTTGAGGTGGTAGTAATTTCAGGCTCCTGCAGATGGCGCTGCATGAGGATGATGGGGATATAAATGCCTGCGGGGTGTGAGTGACGGGATTCATAGATTGAGAAGAGGTGGTACAGCACAGTGAATGTCTGGTTCCATGTGTGGTAAATGGCTCCAAAGCAGATCTTAATGATGGGCTGAAAGGAGTGACTGCATGTGGGTGTGGCCAAAGACCATAGTGTGAAGGAAGTAGCTGAATCTGCAGGTGTATGGAACTGTACGGCCATGGTCATAGGGGTCTACAAGCAGTGGCTAAAATCCCAGACTACTGGGTATTCTCCTCAGAATTGCGCAAGGAAAGTCAAACCTCTAAGACAATATTCAAATGCATTGACCTTCAACCCTTTATATTCCATATCCCTGTCTTCCCCTCCCCCTCTCCCTTCAACATTCACTTCCCTCCAAAAAGTCATACAAACATTACCTGCCAAGTTAGTTACATTGTAGTTACCAAACAATTCTTAGTGGTTACTCTATAATAAAGCCTGTAACTGTAATAACTAAACAGAAAATCTTTTATATATATATATATATATATATATATATATATATATATATATATATATATATATATATATATATATATATATATATATATATATATTATATATGTATATATATATTATATATGTATATATATATATTTTTTTTCTTAATATTTAACTTTTGTTTCTACCCTCATTATAACATACCTTACATTTCATTGCAAGTTTCAAATAATTCACAGTGGTTCCTGAATAGTAAACTTGAAACCTCATAACTAGACAACAAACCTGTAAAGCAATAAGCAAATACATTGACCTTTAACCCTTTAAAGTCAACATCCCTGTCAACAAGTTTGGCTTTAGCTTCCTTAAAGTCATAAAATCTTAGTAGTTACCAAATCATTCTTAGTGGCCACTCTGTAATAAGCCTGAACCTTAATAACTAAACAATAAACATTCAAATCTATATCACCCTTAAACTGTTACAGGTTTGCTTCCTCACTCATTTTTGCATACTCTACATTTGATAGCAATTTCCAAATAATTCATACCTGCTTATTGCTTTACAAACCTGTAAGGCAATAAGCAAATGCATTGACCTTTAACCCTTTACATTCAACATCCCAGTCTTCTTCACCCATTTTTTCAACATTTGTTTCTCTCCATGAAGTCCTAAACATTTATCAGGCAAGTTAGCATCATAGAAATAAAAAAAAAGTTACAGTAAGCCTGAACCTTAACACTAAAGAAATATTCTACATTAGCCTTTAAACTATTTTGATTCCGTGTCGTCGCTCATTATTACATACCGCACATTTCATAGCAATTTCCAAAAATTCATACTGGTTACTGGATAATGAACCTGAAACCTCATAACTAGATAACAAAGCACACCTGTAAAGCAACAAGCAAATGTCTTGAACTTTAACCCCTCAAATCCAACGTCCCTGTCAAGAAGTCTAGATTTCCCTTCCTTAAAGTCATAAAATCTTTGTAGTTACCAAAACAATGCATAGTGGTTACTCTGTAATGAACCTGAGGTTTAACAACTGAAGAATAATCCTAGGGAATCTGTTCTATTTACACACCTAAGAGTTTGTCCTAATTTAGCTTCCTCTCCCATAATTTCACATTTCATAGCAATTTCTAGATAATTCATAGTGGTTACTGGATAATAAGCCTGAAGCTTAATGAGCCTGGTGTTTAAGGGGTTAATCCACATCTGTTGCGGATCACACACCATGTCATGGGCTGACACTGTGGCTGTTGTGTTTTGTTTAAGCTTTTTTTCCTCTTTAATATCTGTAACCTTTTCCAGTGCCTGCCAGGGGCCCGCTCCACGCCCTCCTGCATATATTCATAGCTTCCTTCTCCATGTTCAAGCACTCTGTAGTTATGCGCCTGGACTGTCTCTGGTGTCCAGGCTCTCAGCAGTGGCCCTTTGCGCGGGCCAATGGAAACTCTGACCTATATAAGCGTGTAGGCAGGCCAGGCCAGGCCTTCAGAGCGCCTTGCCCTGGCTTTCCCGCTCAACCAGGACCTGCACTGGGGGTGCCTGCCAGATGACTGGGGCTGTCACTGCTATAATGGCCTACCATCTGCTGTCTGGCACACACAAAGGCTGGCAGTGTGCACGCAGGCACCGGGGGGAGGGGCTTCACGGGGATGAGTTTGCAACCCGCCACATGCCGTGTTGGGACACCTCTGAACACACACACACATATGCACGCATGTTTCTAAACAAGCTACGTGATCGATTACATCTTTGGTGTTATCAGAGTCATGTGACTTTTTCATTGTGTCTATACGTGAAACATGGCATAAGCAATCAGGACATTATTGTGCCAAAAGGTTTTCAGTTCATTCCTAAAGTGCAAAGAAACAGACAAATCCTGAAATATTCCTTTAAAAGGCCCATAGACCACATTTTTCATGGTTTGATGTTCCAAAAACAGCCACATGTCTTTTTTCCATGGCCATCTCTAGCCTTTTTTTATCCATAAAAATGAAATAGTTGTATCAGTACTGTACCTTTAAGAGACATATGTAAATACCTCTCTCCTGATTGGCTGTGCTGTGTTGCATTTAAAAACAGTCGGACTCAGAACACCCAGCTATAAATGCACACCATAAATATAAATATACACTCATCATTAACAGAATACCTCCACCCAGAAGGACGCGTAGGTTTGCAATGCTACTCGGATAGAAGATAAAGTTTACCAACAGATTTTGAGGTAGGGGTGGAGTTGGACTGACACCAGGCCTTCTGGACATGTGGCATGTCCATTAGTTTTGGTGACCACGGTGCCTCCACACATGGATTTGTTGGTCGTCTCCAACAAGACGAAAGCAGGACTCGTTACTGAAGATGACCCGCTGCCATTTTGAGTCACTCCATGACAGTCTGGCACGGCACCACTGCAGTGTTTGGTGGCGGTGACGTGGTGTTAAGGGCAGTCGTCGTAAAGGTCTGTGTGCATGTAAACCTGCATCGTGCAGCCGTCTGCCAATGGTGCTGGCTCTAACAGGTTGACTCATGGAGGGGATCACTTCTCACTGAATGTCTGCAATCGTGGCTGTTGGGTCAGTCAGGTACAGCGATATGGCCCATCCTTGCTTATGTCACATATGTGGCTGAGCGTGAATCATTCACATGTCTCATGATGTCAAATCTACCCACCACGTTTCCTTTTTGTCCAGTTTTTCATTTCCAGTTCATTCCTTCTGCGTGAAGCTATTTTTTGATGATGAGTATATGGTTATAGGTAATTTTCTGTGACATCACAAAAACAAATTCATTCAAAATTGGATGTCTTTTGAAGCTTAGTTTCCATATACACTCCATTTACAAACAACATCAAACCTTTTCTTTATTAAATGTAAGACGACCTTAAATTTTCCTGATACAGAGCCATTAAGATCATTTCATAACCCAGCCATTAACACTGTTACTGTTCATCAATAAATAAATGAGAAAAAAGCTTGACCCCGTCTGAGCCTACACATCACTGTCAATCAACAGGTGTTTGTTTTGGGCTTGGCCTGCATGCCTTCAGCTGTCTTTGCGCCCATACTGTCCAAAAGTGTCAACCCAAATTCAGAGCCAACAGGCCCTTTGACGTCTCTTTGACGCCAGCCTTGGTCCACAACAGCACAGCTTCTCTGAGTCAGAAGAAGAAATGATTTAGAGCGCATGTGCCATGGACTTGTAATGGCCCTAGGCAGCAGAAGGCATGTCAGTGGGGCCTTGTGCCCCCTCTATTTGGGGGCAATTGAGTGAATGGGCCTGTAAAACTAACAGACTCGGGGAACAATAGAACCAAAAGACATTATTTCATGGGCGAGTGGGCCCCTTTAGCTGGAGCAGCTGACCTGCGGAGGGGCCTCTCATTCAGAAAGGGCGCGTGTCCGTAGACCCCAGGCTGACACGACAGCACCCCCACGAAGTCCAGAGACAGGAGTTTAGCAGTCAGATCCACGTAGTCCACCTGCACTGCTGCCATCGACACCTGGCTTTCAGACAGAGGCTAAGAGGGGAACAGGACTCTACTGGCAACAGATGCCGAATCTGGCAATGACATGAAGTGCCATGGAGACCAATCGTTCAGTTTAAAGAGATAGTTTGGCAAATGACATTGAACTGACATAACCTTCCCTATATGTCCAGTGTAGTCCATCAGCCAAGACATCCCTGATACCAAGACGATGGTAAACCTCTATTGGACCGCTGATGGCAAAGCTGGGCAGTCCACTGGTGGTTAAAAAGATTATTACACAAAATGCCACTTTTCATTGTTAGTTTTCCACTCACAGTCCAATTTACACATTTTTCCTTCTTCTTTTTTTTCAAATTTGTTCAGTAACAAATTTTCATCTAGTATAAGTAAGCAATAACATTTTCAACAGGCTTAATCATTATGTTATTGCTCTCGTTAGTTTGTAATATTTGTATTAGAATGCAGATCCTTCAGTTTTTCACTGAGGCTGCGAGGCTAACATAGCTAACAAGGAAAAGAAGCTTATGCTAACAGGTTAGCATCATGCAAACTGAATGCCTAAATCATCAGGTACAGAAGCCTGAAACAGTCTTACTTATGTGGTTTCTGACTGTATAGCATCTATGAAAATGGACAATGAGACCTCACATAGCTAAAAACACCAGCAGCCATCTTGAAGCTGGATAGTTTCCCTACTTTTGCTCATCTTGTATAAATGACAGTGTCAGAAAACATTTACACTATTAGATACCACTTAACAGCTTAAGCTGTTTGGAGGCAGCGCTAAGCTAAATTCTTATATTTCATATTAGCTAGTTGTTAGCTATACTTGCCTCAAACCAAATGATCTCTGGTAGATTTGCTTACCAACTCAGCTTGGTTAAAGGTATGCTATGATTTGAGACCTGTAGTTTGCTCGATGCTAGCTAAAAGTTTATATTTTTTATTAGCTAGTTGTCAATTACATTTGCCTTAGTTGCTAAGCTATCTATAGTGGAATTGCTTAACAACTCAACATGGTTTAAGGCATGTGAAGATTTAGGCCTGTAGTTTGTGCAATGCTAAGGTGCTAGCATTAATAAGGTGGGGACCCAGCTGACTGTCCACCACTGCTGGCCCAAATGATTATCCGGCATACAAGATGCAACTACTTTTTAGTCTTATCAAACAGATCTTAAACTTTTAGAAAATAAACAATGACAAAAACTACAAAGAGAAAAAAATACTATAGCTCGATATAAGATATTTTGTCGAAAATGTTGCTGTAACTTATTTACCATCTAATTTCCAAATGATTAAAAGAGAAAAATATAAAACAGACTGTGCCATGTGTTGTATGCTGGTATACTGGTCAACCAGCATGACCAGGCTGATCGACCAGCTAAGCATGATGCGCAATGCTAAGAAGCTAGCTAAATACTTCCATTATGAGCTAGGTATTAGTTCCAGTTGCAAAACCAAAGAAACAAACTTCAGACAATAAACATGTCTTGGTTGATTGACTACACTTGGTATACGAGGACGTTTCTGCAAATTACATTTTTGGCCAAATAATTGCTTTAAGGGACATGGGCATATGGATGAAGAATCGCCCATGTAGAACATTCATGGGCACACTGAATCTACTATAAGGAAGGACTTCAGAGAAACTTGTGAGAAGGACTGAGACCACAGTATAATGAACAAAGCATTTTATTTTATTTCTTTTCCTCAATAAGTACAGAGGGTCACAAATGGTTATTGGCAGGATTCGGAAAGGCAGGCAATAGATGATCAGCAAAATATTGTTTATTGTTGAAATGAAACTTGTGAGAATGCAAGTGAGATATGTTGAATTCATTGCGTTTCATGCACTGTTTTTAAACTGCTACATGTACTTACTTCCCTCAAAACCTACGATTATGTGTCTGAGCGTTAGAAAATAGAATTTTTATATACACCTACATTAAAAAACGAGACACAAATGTTCATACACGCATCAAACCAAAGACATTGAACAAAAATGTACTTTTTTTAGCTGTTACCTGCATTGTTACATTAAATAATATGGAATCTCATACTATTAAACATGGTGAATATCTTGGTGATATAAGAACACAGACCTTGCGCTGAAATATTTAAAGATAAATTGCTGCTTGAAGACTCTAAAGTCTTCATGTTGAACTAAACAAGTGAGTTAATTGGACACAAGCTCTGTGCACTTCACCACTTGTTTGTAATTAAACTGCCTTAATGCAGACCCCTTCAGAAACCTCTAATACTACTGGATAACTTCAAATCCGAGTCCTGTTCCTGCACAGTAGAAAACTTTGGTTTGACTAATGCTCTACTGGAATCATTTCACAAGGGTCACCTTCCTTCGATACCAGACTTCAAACTTCATATACACTCACTGAGCACTTTGTCAGGCTCACCTCCTTGTATTCACACCCACTGTACATTTGATCACCTCCACTCCATCTATGTGCACTCTGCAGTGCAGACTGTAGTCCATCTGTTTCTCTCTATACTGTTATCCCCTTAATCAATGTTCATGGCCACCACAGAGCAGGTATTATGTAGGGGGGTGTATCATTCTCAGAACTAGATCAGTAAAGACAAACCCATGACACTGATGTGGTGGTATGTTAGTGTGTCTTATGATGGTACACAGGCATCAGACGCAGCAATGTCCACAGTAAGCACTGTGTCCACTTACCGTCCACTCTATGAGACACTCCCAAGTTACTGGTCCACCCTTTAGATGTAAATTCAGAGACGATAGCTCATCTGCATGGTCATCCTCTAATCCATCATCAGTGGTCACAGTACGCTGCTGGATAGTATTGGTTGGTGGACTATTCTCAGTACTGCTGATCTAGTTGTACCACTACAACACACACTTACGTACCACCACATCAGTGTCACTGCAGAGCTGAGAATGATCCATCACCTACATATTACCTGCTCTGTGGTGGTCCTGTGGGGGACCTGACCATTAAAGAACAGGGTAAGAATGTATACAGAGAATCAGATGGCCTACAGTCTGTAATTGCAGAACTACATGGTGCACCTATATCTTATGTGGAGCTAATAAAATGAACAATGGATGCAGATACTAGTGGTCGTGAGTGCATATTGAATGCAAATCAATTCAGAATATATGAACGCAATACATCCTATATCTTTAAAGGACTGTGCTTGTGTTTCTATTTATTAGCATGGCCTCTTCATTTGTGTTTCTCAGTAGCAGCGAGCCTTTGATTTCACCAGTAGAAATACTGAGTGAGAGGAACTCTTATTATCTGTTCTCATTCAGACGCCATCCTAACAGTCAGTGTTTCACTTTGTCTAAAGAAACATTCATCCACCACCACAACCATCACAAAAAAAAGAAAGAAAAAAAAAAGCTCACAAAATGTAAACACTAAAAGGGGCTTTACAATGGGGGAAAAACATACAGAGACTGAGAACAAACCAACAATTAAACAACATTTATAAAAGTGCAATTTGCCTACGTTGAACATTTTGGAGGCTGAATGCTGCTACCTGTATTTAAACTGGTTTGAACTCGACGGCGATAAAATGTTGGAGATGATTTCCTGCAAACTAGATTTAGACCAATCAGAAGAGAACAATTAGTGGCAGTTTATGTCGTTAACATCTGTTGTATTTTAGAAAAATGTGTGATGGAAGGTAGCCAAAATCCTTCTTTTTTTCCTCCACACGACAGAAAATAAAATTAAAGATTCTCTTTATATCTTTGCAATAAATAAATTAGTAGAGATTTAATAAATAAAACCTAAAGCCCTAAATGAAGAGAGAACTTGCCAAAATGCAAATGTCATGGAACGTGTTACTTCTGTGAGACGGCGCATTGGAAAAGAAAAAAAAAGTACCAAAACATGATTTATGGTAAAACTGACTAAAGCAGCTAAAATGCTATTTGTTTAGGCTGCAGTCACAGCTGTCAGCAAAAAAGGTAGGTTTGTTTGTTTTTACTTTTTTTTCTCCATTTTTTTTAAAACTGGACAGTTCATGTGTTCAATAAACATCTCAACAAGCTCTAATTTTACAGTAGAAATAAATAAAAGGATGAAAATAATAAAAAAAAACAGAAAAAAAACAAACAAAAAAACGAAAAGAGGTACCCTTCCTTTTGACGCTACGTCGCAGATAAATGCTGTACAATACATTCAGTGAGTGTCATCCGCATAAACGGAGCAGAACCTTCCCGCTGCGGGGTCGAGCCGAAACAGTCACATTGCAAGTGCTATCCAGTTCCTCTCCTTTACACACAACCACAATCAGTAGTGCAACACTGCCAGTGCTCTCCAATCCTTAAGACGCCATGTTGGTAAAAAAAAGTCCACTAAAAAGAAACATGCTAAAAAATCCTGGAAGACAGGCTGATATAAGCCAAGCTCAGGAACTAAATCTTGTCTTTGCCTTGGTTGTCTGGCACTAAAATGAGAGCAGAACTTTCTATAACAGAAAATGCTTTTTTCTCTTATCATACTAGCAAGAGACAACTGACCTGTACAGGCTTTGTCCCCAAATTCTTTCGCAGGAACTGTTGCTAGGTTGGACAAGCTTTTCAGGAAGTTAGTACAAATCCTGAATGTAAAATTGTAGATTTTCACATGTAGTTTCTATTTCTATTTAAATGATTCTTTTTTGTATCCTATTTGTATTTTGTCATGTAATCAAGCAAACTTATCTTTTATCCGCCTGGTTTCCAATAGCTGCAGCAACATGGCTTAGGTTGGTAACTGGAAACTCAACACCTACCTTTTCCTGTGTTCCAGAAAGTTTGCCCAACCTAGCAACAGTAGCTACAAAATATCCCATTTGTGGACAGAGCATGCATAGATCAGTAAAGACATACCCGAAAAGGGTTTAAGGGTGTAATTCTCAGAACAGCCTCTCACGACGCTGTTTACAGCTACAACGTATATGATATTACATGTCCGTTCCACTACTACACCTAGAACTACTGTCGGCGCATTAAGTGTAAGGAAAACAGGTCATGTTCTTTTAGTCACAAACCCAGCTACGTCTATGTCTCCAGAATCAAAGCCAAGTCTCTAGCGTGCTTCCTTGTGTGTTAAAGCAGCCTACTCTGCAAATACATTGTCATATAGGTCATATAAGTCTTTAGTGAATATATACAAAAGAGGTGGACGTTTAGTTTTCTATGCCAGATTGTCTAAAGGTGAAGCGCAGGGACGGGGCAGGGATGGCTGCTGTAATGGAGCAGGGCGGAGCCAGAGCTTACAGGACCAGCGCTCTCGGAGTGCAGGGCAGCTGGGACGAGGTCAGGTAACGCCTGGCCTGCTCCGTCATAATGAGCTGGTCCTCCGTCTTCCCGAATACCACTGCCTCCCACTCGCTGCTCGCCTGCAAGATCAGTGAGAATTATTAATATTTGATTAGTATCAATGATTTCTGGTTTTGTGTCCAACCTATTTACAAATTGCTGCATCTGTGTTAAACAGTCAGTTACCACAGTCAATCATTTCTGTGTTCTTCCATGAAAAGAATATGTCACTTTAAAACACATTTATAAGAGAAACCAAAGGCAGTTTCTATAAACTTCTTTTAACTTCCAGAAGTCTAGTTATTGTTATTTTGCTATACTATGCAAATTTGTTAATGTAGTTATATCTTATAATAGAGACTAGGTAATAAGGACTGTGTTACAAGAGGACATCACTTTGCAACAGAGAAAAAGGGTTCCTGAGAAAAAGTGGTTCCTGTGGGGGAGAGTTTCTCCCTCTGGCATATACTCTTGAACTTTTCAGACTGTTTAGATGCACAAAAAGCTACATGACACACTAAACAGAAAAGCATAACAGCATCCCTTTCAGCTTTTTTATTTTTTCAGGATGATAGGATTATACTACCAGTTGCCATAGGCACCACTTGTTAGTTTTTCTAAAGGCTCTAATTAATAAAAAGACATCCTACCTGAGTGGAGGTTTGGTACATGGGGTTTCTGTGTGCACAATGCTCTTTTTTTGCCTGGGGACTGAGGGGGTAGATGGGAAGGTGCGAGTCCTCCTTTACTGAGCCAGGAGAACAGGAGAGCTTCTCTCCCTCAGCCAGAGGGGGCAGCAGCAGAGCACTGCTCAACAAGCCATCGTTGAGAGACTGGGGTAAGAGATGAGAGTTAGCACAATACAAAAACCAACAGCAGTCAGAGAAAGGCTTGTTAATGGGACCAGGACAGGGACCGTACAAAAAACTAAATCCTACACTAAAGGAATAGTTTTAACAGGGGAGGTTATGTGATCCAACCGGAACAGGATACTTTATATAGTGGACACTGGAGATTCACAGTAGATTAAAATCAGCCAGAAATCATAACCATTATCACAGCCCTCCAGGTAAAACTAATGCATCTATAATAGGGTTTTAGAAGGGTTAAGATATCACCAGAGGATGATTAGTGCCCTTACTTGAGCATTGCTGATCTGCTGCTGAGGGAACAGCTGCACACCATGACATTCTTTGCCCCAGCTGTCCAACAACAAGGACTTCCTCACCTTCCTGGCAGGAGCATCCATCTAGAAAACACCAAAATCAAAGGAAAAAAATGTAAAAGCAATTTTGAGACTAGGAGCAAAAACTGATGGAGCATAGGATCACAGGTTTTTCCATAGCAATATTATACCGATCTAAAGATCCCAAGGTATCAGTATTCTATTATTAATAACAGTGCTTTTAATGATAGTGTAAGTTAGACAGTATGCCTAACAATCCCATTTTGCTGCACTAAAATGAATGAGTTAAGATGAACTGTCTAAAATTCTCTTGTTGACAAATTTTCTCTTTGGGGACAAAATCTGACAAAGGTATTAAACCACAATACATCACAATATTAGTTACTCAGCATATCCCAATACTTTTCCAATCACAGTAATACTGTATCATGACTGAAGTATTAAGATAATATCATATCATGAGGCTTTTGGGGAATCCCACCCTTAACAAAAACCCTATATCATTAGCAGGGAAGTGCATTGATTAATAATGTACCTCATAGACCCTATGTTCCGAATGAGTCTGTCCTTGAGTGAAGATATCTGACCCTGTTTCCTCCCTCAACACTTCTCTGATGTCCTCTTCCAGGAAAGCCAATGGCTGAGGCTGCATGTAGTAGAAAACAAACTTTCTTAATACTCACATGAACACTGGTGGAAATTATAGATACACATACAGTGTATGGAGCATTACGGCAAACATACTCGGTACATTAAATATTATATACTCTTACCACAACTTTTAATGGCCCGTGCATCTTCTCCTGAGCTGCCAGGGCATTTTTGAAAGGAGTGGGCGTTCTTGGGGTGTGGACCATTATGGATTTACGGATCTTGGGTGTTCTGAAACTGAACACATTGTTGTTACATATGTTTTCTTACATTATAGCAGAAAATAAATAAACATTAGTAAGTACACAATACTGCATAATTAAGACATCTGTATTTTTTCCATTGGACCTGTTGTGCTAATGTGGGTAACAAGCAGTAGATGCCTGTATGTACACAAATTGACATTATGTAATATGTTGCTAAATTCACACATTATGCATATAAACTTTATATGCATTATATGCATATAAAATGCATATTAACTGCATTATGTAATACGTTATGGACTTTTTTGGACTATTGTGTTTTCTGACACTGTATGACAGGGTATCCAAACTGGAATTAGAGTGAAAACTAAAGATACAAACTATGGCCACCAAATGTGTCTTGGAAAAGGAAAATTCTTACCCAGCATTCTCCTTCTGATGCTTGGGCGTGGTTTCCCTCTGGTGTGGCGTGTTGAGGAAGCATTTCTGCCCACACACCGGAGTGGAAGTTAGTGCAGGATTGTCTAGGTTCATATGCTCGGTCCCGGATATGTTGAAGAACTGGAGTGAAAGTAGACATGAGACCAAAACCCACATGTGGGTGAAACAGAAAAAAACCTGAGTACAGTTAGAAAGCTGTGGTTTTGCTGCAGTTGAACATCCATACCTGAGAGGGAGAGAACGGCAACCCTTTCACTGGTGTGCCTTTGGGTGAGCTGCTGATAGTGTCTCTAAAAGAACTGCCGTTTCGGTCAGCGGTGGGTGATTGGTCCCCACTGTCTCTCGTCTTCTTCCTTGGCACAGATGATGGCGAGGAGCTGAATTTGCTCGCAGACGGAGAGGAATGTACAACAGTCTTTCCCTGCCCGGCTCCAGCTAGGGGCCTGTTAATATCTTGGACTGCAAGGCTGTTGAGGTGGTATCCAATGACCTCTGCGCTGCTTTCCAGGGCTGGGTATGCTTCACCAAGGCTGAGGGGCTTAGAAGGACTCACAGCCTCGGATAGGTCAAAACTAGTCACCTCACTCCAGGCCGTGGGATCCTGCAGGGCAATACAGGGCAGCCAACCAGAACAGAGCTCTTTTATATATGTGTCTTAGATTCACAGTAACAAAATAGTTTATTCTGTTGCATTGATAATTTGCAAAAATAATCTGAATTTAAAGCTTATTAAAGCAGACAGTGGGCTTTATATGCTTAGTGGTACATGATACATGTCCTCCACTCACCGAGTCAATGAGCTCCATGGTTTCTGCAAACTCAGGAATAGTCTGCAGACTGGACAGCACAGCGCTGGCCTCCACAGCCAGGAACTTGCTAGGAGAGACGTGCAGTGGAACAGGCCGTGCATGGGTTTCCTCCGGACGACACAGCTCAACACCACCCTCTTCCAGGCTGCCAGTGGTGGTCATGGTGTCATCAGCCAGACTGTCTGACCAGCTGGAGAAGCTCTCTGGGTTCTGAAGAGAAGCAACAGTTGTGAATTTACAGCACAATTCAGAGCAAAGTGAGAAGCAGTGATGAGAAATGATGAGCAGTGATGAGGCTCAGGATGATGGAAAGATAGGTGGAAAGGGAAGTAACAGTGGTGTCCAGGTCAGTGAGTAAAGTCTGGCAACGGAGATGCAAACCAGCAATCAGTTACCTATAAATGAGAACCTTGCCTGACCTAGCAGTTCATTCAGTTCAGCTGTGACTCATGTTAAGGTAGTTATGGTGATGATTCACGTGTTCACACTTACAAGTTAGACTTTGCTTTAAAAATGACAAAGCAGTGGAAAATTAATAGATCAAATATGTTAAATGTGAGGGTTTATGTGCCAGAAGCTCAGCTCTATCTTAAAAAAAATTATATATATATATATATATATATATTTTTTTTTTAATATTTTTTTTTTTACATTTATTTTTTAATATCTTACAACTAGCCAATGAGCAAATAAACTTGTATTGTGCTTTCAAATATTAGGAAGCATATTCTTTAAAAAGGGTTGTAAAAAGGGTTGCTTTTACTTAGAAAACAATAATTAATTTGACCAGGGGTGACCAGATTTTACTAGCTATTTACTGCTACTGTACTGTGCCTTACTCAAAAAGCAATCCAACCAGAAACACTCTCTATAATATCAGTAACAATAAGAGAGACTAGAATACTCATGTTTATATAGCATGGGGCAATTTATTAGCTGGCCAGTGAAAGATATGCTTGTAAACTTTGCATACTGCAAATGAATCTCTTATGTCAAATCAAAGTGAAGAAACTCTGGCTATCCATAATACAGGCCCTTTATACTTTCGGAGACAACTCAGATAATGGAACCATCCAACTGGCAATATACAAAGCATAGAAGGAAAACAAAGCACAAAAACTAATTTGGACAATGACAACAGCAATCTCGTCCAAGCGAGTTTTCTTTTTCATCAGCCGCTCTCATGCTGTGCACTAGAGGATGTAGTTACTGACAGCAGGCCACTATCAGGTGAAGTAGCAGCGAGGGTAAGCTGGGGTCACCAAGCGCAGCTGTTGGAGAAGGTGGGGGGTTGGGGTGGGGGGTAGGTGAGGGAGATAATGGAAGAGCTAGTGAAGCCTACAGCGCACTCTACTCTACGCGCACACACATTGGTTCTTACACGAGGCCCGGACTGTCTTCTGACTTCATTCTCAGCTGACATAAGCAGCAGCTCTAGCTCCTTAATTCGCTGCTCTTTGTCGGGATCGTCATGGCACGGCTGTGGGAGAGGAACCGGGAGGAAAAGAAGAGAAGGAAGAGACGGGAGAAGAGACGGAGACAACGAGTTTACTGGCAGAACAACAAACACTTCATTGGCTCCGATGCCAAATTCCACCGGGTATTCTTTGGAACAGATTTGTAAGTTTTTCCATATCAGGCTAATTTTACAATAACTAATGGTACATTAAAACCACATGCCATATAGAACTGGTGTATCACATGTTCACAAAATACCCATGGTGCAATTCAGAAGAGAGTTTTATAAACACATTAGCACACGCATGCAGTTCAGACACACAACACAGACTGGTGAGTGGATTCTTCGATTGACGGAAAAGAAAAGGCAGGCCTCTGAAGGATGGAAATACAGAGAGAACAAAACCCAAGAAGAGGACAGCACAAAACCTCCACACTTAGAGCAGCACTCACCGACATGAAGCTGGAGCCCTCTGTGACGCTGTCCATGCACTGTCCACTAACAGAGCTGAACGAGTACCCAGCCAGCTACATGTGGAACAAATGAAAATGCATAATGGCCCTTATTCATCAAAGCTGCAATGATTTAATCACAATGTGAGTGCTTTCCAGGTTGTTACATTTTTGCTCCTAAACGCACTTCAACCACATGTGGGTTTAATAGGTTAAAGATGGAACAGATAAAGATGAGACCTTTCAAATCTGATATCTAAACTCAAGGTATTGGCCAATATTACAGTTTTAGCGCATAAACTGATAGAAAGAACATAAACATATCAAAGTACGGACCTACAGAAACATCCCTTATTAGAACAGTCCTCCATCTTAAATGATATCGCTTTAAAATATTTAGAAAATTGCGCTGTTATAATTTCATAACACCCACAAGTACAAATCAGCACTGAATGCGCATTGGCCATATCTGATCCAGTGTATTGGGTCAGCAGAGTAATTAGATGAACTGTTATTAAAGGACACTGAAGCAAGTATTACCTGAGACTGGTCATTCATGACCAGCTGGCTGTGGCTGTGCTCCACACTGGGGCAGGCTTTGTGTCGTCTCTTCATGGGCTGCTCGCTGTTGAAGCTCCTGTTGGCTTCCTGCAGATAACCCTCCTGCTCCACCTTCCTGCGCATGGTGGAGTTCCAGTGGTTCTTAATGGAGTTGTCCGTCCTAGAAATTAACCATTGAAGAACAAGATGAAAAGGGGTTCTCAGTGCAGGCAGAGAAACAGAATACTGCCTGTAATCGTAGAACCACAAAACAAGGAGGTGGTTTGAATGTTATGTTCCTGTGTTAGTCCTCCTTTTCTCATTTTTACACAGATCAATGTACCTTCCAGGTAGCAGCTTTGAAATCTCAGCCCAGCGGTTGCCGAGGCGTTTATGTGCCTCATAGATGATACGGTCCTCTTCCTGGGTCCAAGAGGACTTCTTCACCTCTGGGTTGAGGTGGTTGTGCCAGCGCTCTCGACACTGCTTTCCAATGCGACCCTGCAGGTGTTTAGCAATCACTGACCATCGCTTGGGGCCGTACTTATGCACCAGTTCTATGACCTGTATAGACACAAACAAAATAAGCGAGAAATAAATTAGTAAATTGGAAACTTGGTCAATAACAGTTTTCACCAAACCTCCTTTCCAAGCCTTCCTTCAAAATGTAAGCTGTTTTTAAGGAATTAAAAATGGTGTATTTGTAGTGAAATGGAAGCTCAAATAAATCTCCAAGAGAATTTGAATACTGAACCACCATTCATGCTATTCTTTAAGGATCCGTGTCATGTAATTACTATTCAAGGAATGCATTACTTCATCTGCAAGCTATTTGGCCCTAATCAGCGCTTACCCGGGTGGTCAACACCTCATAGGATTTAGATCATTATTATAGAACAGAAAAAAGAAACTAAATATGGTTTCCATGCTATACCACTGACCATTACAGTATGAATACACTCAGGAACTGTTAAAGCATTATGCAGATCTTACTGCCTCTGCACCACAAATACACTGCATTTAAGGGACCTCTTATCAGATATACGCCAAAAACTGTGACTGGATTTAATGTGACAATCAAAAATTTAACAATGAAACCATCCATACTCTGTTCACATCTATGGTTTCTTTCGTAGTACATAACACCTAAAAGTGCTGCTCACAGTTTTACATGGAGGGGGGGTAATGTTATTATTACTGATCCTTCTCAGTGAATATATTACCAGGCAAACTCATCAGTCATATCAGTGTGTGCTGAAGCATCAGTAAGGATTATGGGAGCTTTATGTACTACAAAACAAGCCATCTATATAATGCCAGGTTATACTGATCCTGAGTGTAAACTGACATGCCAGTCCATTTTCCATCATATCTTGTAAAAAAGTAGTTTTTATGCTTTTATGCTTCAAATGTGTTTCAGACCTCTTCCCCAAGGAGATGAATCAAATAATTGTGAATGGGTTACAAAATAATTTAAAGAGAGCCTGATTGAACCTCTATTATCTATTACAATAGATATATCGCTTAGTATAATAGGTATCAACTATCATACTACTGTCGTCTTATCTCCGTCAGTATAATGATAATTTTGCATCTTGTTTGTAAACATGCCAAAATGTCCAGAACAGGAGCTTCTTTTTGAGTCTGGTTGTGTGACATTAACACACAAAGGTGAAAAGCTGAAGCTGAAAAACTATATCCTGATGCTTCTAAATGATTACTGTCGTGTACTGTCCTGACTCAAGTGTATGACCTTAAGTTAACACTAAAGCATGTAAAATAATAGAAAATCTTTAATTTAACTAAAAATGTTGACAGAAGGCTGTGCATTTCCAAGCACTCATTTCTGTCTAAGACTTCTGGTTGAGGTAAATGAAAGTTACAGTTGAATTAATTCTGTTTTACTTTGAGCAGCTGAATTTATTGTGTAAAATTAGCCCTTGCATAGCTACACCCATTGCTGTAATTTATACTGAGACTTCCTAGCCTGTATGAATTGGTCATAACATTGCAAAGATCCTACATGAATATTACATTACTCCACCCCTAAATAAGCAAAATGAATCCTGTCCAAATAGGACTTTGGATTACCCAGAGTAGTGTTATAGGTTACAGCGTTGACTTACCCAACTATAACACTAAGACAGCTCAACTTTCTGCAACTGCTATGCAAGAACACATTTGTAGGTGGAGCAGGGAATAGCCTTTGCTATTGCAACCTATGCTCAGCCTACACCAGGTCTTTTCTTAAGGCTCCTTACTGTGGTAATGTGTCAGACGTGTACTTGACAACGGACAATACTCTTCCAAAAGTCATTATATCACACGGCACACCTCTTCTATCATTCTTAGGTAAACGCCCATCTCGCCTTACCCTCTGATCCTCCTCTTTTGTCCACGGTCCTTTCACCAGCTCCGGGTTGAGGACCTTCTGCCAGCGGTGTTGACACTGGCCATCTGTCCTTGTCTGTCAAAGAGAAACAACCAAAATCCCAGCTCAACACCTGTGGCTAGAACACACTTATAATAACACCTCTTTAAGCCTATAATAATAACATATTAACACCTCTTTCTAATACATTCAGTTGGATCTTATGCTACACTTACTCACAACCACCAGACTATTGTTAAAATAATTTAAACTTTCAAAGGGCTTCACAGGAATTTTTTATTACTTACTGGGAAATAGTTAGCGATTATTTTCCATGCATCAGTGCCATGTTGCTCAACAAGCTTCTTCAGCCTCTCGTCCTGGGCACAGAATGAATAGAGTCATGAAGTGTTCCTGTTCTTAAAACAACTGGCCTACTTCATTTGGAGTGTTAACAGTGCTTCAGGAAGAATGATGGCTCATGAATGGCAGAGAGTTTTCAAGTTCGTAGTTAATATGATACACTGCAGTCTTCAGCATAATACGTGCGCTAAAAAAAAAGTAAAGAATTTCCTTCACCGCGCTTCAAATGAGTACACAATTTTTGCATTAATATAATAGATAGATATATAATAATTATACAATATAATAGATATGAATAGTGCTATAAATCTCGGTTTACAGCATTGGTGGGTGAAAAATATTATATAACACCTCGAAACATTTTCATACTATGATAATATGTATCTCAGTATTGTTTTTATCAATAAGATTTTATCGATAACATTTTATCAATTAACACAGACAATAAACAGAAACTACAGCACATAAAAATACTTTTAAACCCGCAAAGGCAATGACTTTTCTTGAAAAAAAAAAACTGTATAGTATCGCAATATTACATTTTTGCTGTGGTCTCAGATTTTTGCACATTACAACACCATATTACCATATTACAATTTTACTTGCTTAAGAATGACATTTTAGTCAAGTAAATCCTATGCAATAACATTGTATGTGTCATAATCTATGCTAACATGCTAACAATTAAACTTTAATCATGCCATTAAGCCATGTGCGTAGATCAATTACCTCATCTCTAGACCATTTAACTTTGCAGAGCAACTTTTTCGAGTTCTTGGGGTCTCGGCTGTCAGGGTCTGTGGAATGGCGCTCGTCATCCTCATCCTCACTGAAAGGGATTAACGAAAAAAGAGAAATCAAAGTCTGTAAATATTAGGACCGTAACAGTATATTGAAAATATTGAATATCAGGATATTTATGTTTTGTGATAGTATACTGATCCTCAAAAACACAATATAGAGTTTTGATCAATAATTTACGATAGTTTGAGGCAGTCATGAGCTGGAGGTTAGGGAACCAGCTTTGCGACCAGAGGGTTGCTGGTTCAATTCCCTGAACCGACAGGACACCACTGAAATGACCTTGAGCACAGCACTTAAAACCCAACTCCGGGTGGCGTGGATAGGGCTGCCTAACGCTCTAGGCAAGTGTGCTCACTGTCCCCTATTGTGTTGGTGTGTATGTGTCTGGGTGTTAAATGTAGTTGACAAATTCCTCTGTGATTTCACTGTGAGCAAACACAATTTCCAAATGGTCCTAAATTCAAAATGTTGTGTTGTGTTTGCTAATATTAGCATTAGCAAACCTATGGATATGGTGCTGTTTGTTTGCACTACAACTGTCCCTAAAATGATCATTCAAAAATCATATTATCACTTTGTTTACAGTATCGCAATATATGGCTATATATATTAAATCGCAACCCCGTATCATCATATTTATATTTCCCCATATCCTTGCCAATACTAAGCAATATTAAATATAGCATCCAATAATGTTTGAGCAGTAACAGTCTATGCAACTGAATCGTGAGCAGTGTATCAGAGCTTTGCTGAATGCATGAAATCAGGCAAATGGTGCGTTAGCAAATTGACATGTCTGTTATTCCTGCCATTACTTTACAGATGTTACCATCAGTATCTGTTTCAAAACTGACTCAGAACATATTGAAATAGCAGTAGCAACATTTGAAGCATTTTCTTCCAACAGGTTAAAGCAAATCTGGATATCCAGAGCGCTTCAGCCTACAGGAATGCCTTGTTGCTTGGCAACATTTCCCCACACAGTCAGCTCCGGAGTATTTAATCGCTGCCGTGTATTGAGGAGATGAGTTGTCCTGGGATACCAGAGAGCGAAAAGCATTCATACCAAGGCGTTCGTCCAGTACTAAAAACAAGGCGGCAAGCATTTTATTTTCAATTTAAGCCAACTAGCTTCGGTTTCTTCTCCTCACTGCAGACTTTGCTATGGAAGAATGTGGCTGGCACTGTAGATATTTTACTTGTGAGCTACTGTCTAAAAATGTTAATCTGAGTATTATAGTTCCTCCACGGTCCCTGCACGCTCCTAAGCTGTGAGCTGTAAGCTGCAACTGTAGGCCAAAGTCCAAGTCTGCCTGAAAAGGTACAAATATGGAAATCCAAAATCCCACTAGGCATGTTTCTGGGGCGAACAAGGCCTCCTATTGGTCGCAAGTGTTATGCCCCCCCAATGAAAGAGACATTTCAGCCAAGAAACATGCAAGTGAATTTTAGCATGAAGCTCCCCCTCTGGGGAAGAGCGAGGAGGGACTCTGAAATAAACGGCTTCTTTTTTCCTCCAGAGGTGCGCTGCTCACATCACTCAGTCAGGAGGCAGGCGGAGCGGATGCTCAGCCAATGGCAGTCAGCTGGCCCGAGCCTGAGCTTTCAAATCTGCCCACTAAGACTGCACTTCTATCAAGAAAACGTGATTAAAGATCAATGCGAAAAGCTGCCTGGACACAGCATACATGGCTGTATGCTTTACGCTAGAGGTGTGGCAATACACATATTTTCAGATTCAGAGATCAATTTTTATTTTAGTTGTGGATATTATACGTGTTAAAAGCTACAGATCTCAGGAATCTCATTTGGCATGTGCAGCAACATTGAGTTATGTTCTACTATGCACTCAGATGCCTGGTACTGATCATTCAAGGAGGTTTGCACAAAATGAGAGACCCTCTAAATAAAGCAGGGGGGAAATCAATCCTACTGTAGTAATTTTCAATATGTTGTTTGTTTAATTTTAGGACACTGTATTGCAATTGCCTTTCGTTCATGCTTTCTACAAGCATGGATGTGAGTGGGTTTCATCTGCGTTAACAACAGCAGCACACTTGAACTTGATTCCTATTGAAAACAGCTTCCAAACCTGCACTGCTGTGGCAGGCAACAGTTTCACCCCTGCGCCCCCTCAGAGGCACACAGAAAGGGGCAAGAGGAGAGAAACACACACACACACCACAGAGCTGTGCATTCATCCATAAATTACGTAATGGCCATGCTCAAGTGTTTAGGCTCTTCAACAAGCCCTCCATCTCTCTCCTTCAATAATTTCTGTTGCCTTATTTGGACTAAGGAAACACTATGAAACCAGATCTCACATTTTAGATCATATTGTACCTTGTCTAATTTTATTTTAGAGAACCATAAAGGTTCCTAAATTGTTTTCTAAAGGTTTCCAAGACAATTTGTTGTCATAGCTCTATATAACTCTATATAACTGAATGTAATGACTGCTGAACACAAGAGTTTATACTCAACATCTGTGGTTATCTTATAGGAGCTAAGATGTTTAGCTCCATAGGGGTGGAAAATATGTTGATATCTATCAGTATCATAATAATTAATGATATAATATGGTTTTCTTGGCACATCATCACTTAAATGAGGGGGGGGGGCTGATTTTTCATTTGTGAACGTGTGAACTGTTAAGATGTTAACAAACTCCCTCAGAGTGCTATGTTGTGGAATGTTCCATTCTAGAGAAACTTACCAAGTCGTTCACAGTGGAGGTGATAGTAACCAGATGTCTGAACCATTTAACACCTCCTTACCACCCTCTCTATGTCCCATGATTATGAATGCCAGAGGTCTGAGACACAGAGCTGCACATTTAGGGAGTCAGTGGACCAAATAAATCCCAAATAAAATGTAGTTTTTCCAGATTTACCATAAGTTTACTATCATCAACATCAACATTGTGTAGGCATGTGTAGGTTCACTGGTGGTGTTGGACAGTAACTTGAACAGCACTTTATATTGGTGGTTCACATCACCACTGTAAAAAGATCTATGTTGGTAGGGTTTCTCTGCAATTTCATTTCACATCAGACAACTCTGAATGGCTTTGTTTGCATCTCAGTGTGTACTTTTTCTTAATCAGTTGACTGATCACATAATCAGGCCTGATTAACTGGATGCAGTGCAGCATGTGCACTCTATAACCTATATTTTCAACTGTTTCTGCAGTTCTATAATTCTTGTGTAGTACCATTTAATAGGGAACTTTGCTACGTGGCAGATTCATAAGAATACCTTGTAAAAATCCCTGTAGTGTTAATGGAGGAAGTTGCAGCATGACAGATCAGTGACAGCTCACTGCTGCTCTAGCTAGCTAGTTAACATTAGCCTCAAACTGAGGTTTGTTCAGTCAGTTCAGGCTGTTTTAGCTAACGTAGGATATCTCTACATCAAAAACAAAGCCATGTATATAAATTCATGTATATACGTGGACCTAATAGTGTCCAGGAGATTTCAACCCAAATCAACACAAGTCAATTAGCAAGCTAGCAAGCTAGATAATCACACATTGAGGACATATGCTAACTTACCTCCACTGTGGCCTGGTTATTACTGGAAAAGGAGTTAGCAGCTAGTACAAAATGTACATAAATAACTTTAAAGCCATGTTATGATATACAGGTTAAATTCTAGCTAGCTAATTTACCAAAAAACGCTAAGCTAACTGTTAGCTTTCAAGCTAGCTAACTTGCATAGACTGTCCATACATTTAGACACAACCAGGAAAGCTTAGGAAAACATGTATAGTGAATGGAAATGAAGAAAAAGACCAGTTTAAACTGAATTGCTAATCACTGGCTGTAGATCTGGATAACAGATTAAGAATTCTCTAGCTAATGCTAAAACTAACTTTACCCAAGCTAGCTAATATTTGGCTGGTTACCAACTTAGCAACTGGTGTCAGTCATAATGCTGTTTCTTATGTGTTAAGTCATGTTTTTCAAGGTTACTACCTCAACCACACATTTTCAAACTACTGTTCAGATCTGATGCTCCATTAGACAGAAACGGAGTCTTGATCTTAGTGCCAGTTACAACGTGTCAAGATCCATTCAAGGTTACTGTAACTGTGGTTACATAAGAGTTAGCAGGCCAAGCAGAGTTACTCCTAGCATCACACATAACAAACAACACCATGATCATTATACAGGTTTAATATCCGAGTCACCGATTGAAGATCTTCATCAAGGTCTCACCTGCGGGACTTCATGTTGGCCATGTCAGATCTGCTGCTCAGCCAGTCACGGTGCTGCTGGTTATCGAAAGTGAAAAAGTGTCACAGAAATAATCCACCACTGCGGACCCGTCTGAACTCCAGATATACACCGATGCCGAGCACAATGACATTTATCCGGACACACGCTGCTTCTCGGGCCAATGTCTATTCGTGGTATTTCTCCATTAAAGTCTCTGTAGCAGGTTTACTGATCAGCCATTCTGTCGTGTTTCCGAAGCGACGGCGCGAAGGACAACAAACAACCACCATCCAGAACGAAAAGTCCCCAAAAACCCCCACCCGCCGTCCCTATCCTCCCCAAACAGCACGCTCTGCTAACGGACGGAGATCAAAAGGTAAACATATCTCTCCCTCTGGGTGAGTGTTTTTGCCCGCCTTCTGTCCAGACCGCCGTGCTGCTCTCACACTGATCTCCCTCTGCTGATTTGTGTGTCCCGCCGAATCGCGCGCTCCTCCTGCTGCTGCTCCGTTTGAATCTGCGCACGCGGCCTCGCAGCTGATTGGTCAGAAAAGAGGAGCGCCGAGTCAGTGGCGCCTGCATATTACCATTACCTCACCACCACTGTACAATCCACTTTACTACCAATGACAACCAATATACCATCAGTCTAATATGAATATACCATCAATCACCACCAATATACCATCCGTTTAATACCACTATAACATCAGTGATCACCAATATACCATCAGCTTAACACCGATATGCCATATTTACTTCCAATTTACAATCAATAACAATCAATTTACCATCAGTTTACCACAGATATACCACTAATAACTACCAATATTCCACCAATATTCAATTCAAATACAACCAATTTACCATTAAATTTATGCCATGAATATACCATCAGTTTAATACTATTTAATCATCAATTACCAATACACCACTAATAGATTGAACACCAATATACCATCACTTTACCATCAATAACCACTATAAATTTATTCATCTATATGTCATCATTATAACACAGATATACCTCAATTTACTACCAATCTACCATCTGTTTACTACAACATTAATTAACCACCAATTTACCAGCAAAATGCCTTTAAATTGCCATTATTTTAAAATCAATTATAACTAATTGATTAATATATCAATAATATAACATTAATAACATCACTTTACCAACATTTTACCACCTGTTTACCACCAGTAACCAATAACTTATCTTTGTACTAAACTAAAAATTATTTACATATTCAGAACGATTAGATTCTGTTTACAAAGGACTCCATTATAACAATCCACCCCGGAGGTGTTTTACCGCCCTCCAGGCCCGCGGTGTTTTATCGCCCCCTTGTGGACAGTGAACAAAAATGACAGCACCGCCTTTACTTTACCCACACTGTGTCATAAATTTACTCCATTAATAACCACGACTTTACCAAGAATTAATAACCACAGCCATGAACCAAGGATTTATCACTGTATTACATGTTTACTGCTGTTTATTTCTGTCTGTGGTTCCATCATATATCGCTTATAGGTATAGGTATACTAAAAAAATAATGATGAGTAATATTGTTATTAACACTGACAATGAGAAACGTTTTGCATATATATATGCAATATAAAAAATATATATATATTTATGATATATAATTATATAATTATATATTATATTATATTATATAATTATATAATTATAATATATATATATAAATATATATAGTAATGAATTAACAGGCCATTTTCTCTCGTTGTGTTTTGGCGTCCTCTAGTGGACAGCGCTTGATCAAAAAACACAGACCACAAAAACAGCATAAACATTCAGTCTAACTGTGCTGTACAGCCACTTATCACTAAAGATAAGAGCTGACTGAGTAGAGCACAACAACAGTGGATAAGCATATTACATAAACAGGTCCGGGGTATGGCCTCTACAACAAACAACACAATTTCCATAATAAGTCGCACGCTGCAGGCGAGCCTGTTTTGCACACAGAGTTAATGTGTTTAGGAAACACAATTATGGTCAATATTAAACTGGTGCCCTGACCTCCCAGAATGGACCCGTTTAGTGCACTCAAACGACCCAAAGATGTACCATGCTATTACATGGTAAAATGCCAAGCACTACACAATGAATATGTCAGTAATACATAAATACATACACAGTCCTGTTTCCAGAAAAGTTGAAAGGATGATGTGCAAAGTTTAAATAATAGCTAATATGCAATGATGTGCAAATCATTCAAACTGTGTGTGTATCTTAAAACAGTACAAAGACTGCACATCTGATGTTGAAACTGAGCATTTTACTGTTTTATAAAATATATAGGCTCATTCTGAATTCAATGCCAGCAACAAGTTTTTAAAAAGTTGGGGCAGGGGAAACAAAACACTAATGGAGTTGTGTAATGCTAATAAAACACCTGGTGGAACATTTCAGAAGCAATAAGGTTAATTGGCCACAGGTTGTAAAAAAGCATCCAGAGGGGCAGAGTCTTTCAGAAGTGATGATGGAGAGGGTTTCATCCTCTGTGTGGGATAGGGATGGGCCATACAGGTAATTTTCCATTCAGTCTGATACCAAGTAATACCAAAGCTAATATCCTGATACCAATCCTGATACCACAAAGTTTGTGACTGTCAACAAAGATGAATGGTAAGTGCATAAACAACATTATACACAACGTTATAACAGAAAGTTTATAAATCAGAGTTCTCTATCTGTACTTATTTATTAATGACATAATTCAAGGCCAACAAATTGCTATTTGTTCAGGCCAACAAATAGCAATATAGTGTTTCATAATATCTAAACCATATGTTCACCTAAACTAGTAATGTCAATTGAAAATGTAGTCCTTAAATGTGTATTCATTAGATTAATATCTGAATAATTACATTTAAAACTTCATTATATATATTTTAATAGAAGTTAAACACTATCAATGATGCCAAATAAAAGCAAAGAATAACTATCTACCTATTTGCAAAGTCAATAAGTCTTTTTTTATCTGTACACCTTATAATATAAAGGCAGTAGACTTTTCAATGGCTTTATGAGTAGCAGGAGGGAAGTGTCATGTCTGTACAACTTTAGTCTGCATGATGTGTTTTAGCGGAGAAACAGTTACAATAGGGCACTTCGTGCTTGGACCCCTAATATATACGATTAACCTGTCAGCCTTAGGGCCTTCACACACACACACACACGCACGCACACACGCACGCGCACACACACACACACACACACACACACACACACACACACACACACACACACACACACACATTTGTAGTCATACCCTGTAGTAGAGCAGAGCAGTGGAGTTATTGTGTCTGGTCGCTAGAGGGTGCTATCGTTACCTGCTGAGATATTACCATTCAAGTTTTGTCCCGTGACAAATAGCTGTGGAATTTCAGTCGGCCCAAACGTCATTCCCTCTCAGTTTTTTTCCCCTTTGGCAGTTCATAAACAAACAGCGATGGATGTTGGAAACAGCTTCTTGTGCCCGTTTAGTCACCCGAGCCTTTGATAGTGAAACGCCCGCCGAATTTAATCTTCAGCTTCTTCCTCTGCAGACACGTCAGTTGAGGAGACGGTTCCGTGGAAATAAGGCAAGTTACAACCAGACTTATGGGAAACAAACACTTCACAAACTTAATAAGTCTCACAAATATTCCGGAATGAGTGTTTCTAGGTTTGCTCCGGTCTTCTAGACCTAGCTGTCGCCACAGAACTGTGACTGTTTTGATCTCCACGCTCTTCCAGCCCTTTTTTCCACGAAGCTGAAATTTTTGTCCGAATTTTCCGTTCCGCCTTAAACAGCCCAGGCGCCTGAACTGCTGAGCTCGGGGGGCGCAGGCAAGTGCTGCGCCATTTAAGGTGGAACGGAAAATTCGAACATGAAGCCAACTTTAAGTAATGGTGGCTCAAATAAAGGAAGGCTTTCTTGAGAAAAGGACACGGAACACGTCAGATAAGCGAGCCGGTACTTTTAAAAACTGTACTTTAGTCATGAAACGTTAGCACGCAGGTTAGTTTAAGTCTGTTTACAATGAAAGTAGGTTTATATACAGGCTCATTGTTTCCCCCCAGCCATAATTATCCTTTCAAAATAATTCCCTCCTCCCTAAAACCTTTTATAGCTTCTTTGTGTGCGGAGGCATTTATGCCAGCTGAGGATATTTGGCCTGAATGTAAAGTTTTACTGGTCGGAAATGGCTGCACTTACTAGTGTATGTCTGCTCACTGTTTCCTTTCATCATCAAGTAAGTACAGGAGTAGGTTATCCAGACCATTTATGATCCATTTAGCTGAAAGTAGTAAAAACTTTGACTTTGGAAATAGGTTGACCTGTCAGGTGAAATATTGACCAAACCTTCCACTGAACTTGGACATTTTATTGGGAAGTTAATCTTTCCTCGGAATAAACCGGCCTGTGACACATAAGGTGTTAAACGGATAAATTTGCACACTTCCTATGTGTTTCCTTACTCTCCAGACCTGTTTTCCGCTTCACGTTGATGTCCTGCAACACAATGCAAAGCATATTGGTACATGTGCTTGTGTAAATAAGTATGCGTTTGTTGCTGGTTGATCTGGCAACCTGCATGACTGGAGAAAGTGAGGCCTATCCCGTATGATTAGAGCAATTAATCCTACAAACATTTAAAGAACAGATTAGCTGAAAATCTAAATTTAAATGTCTCAAAAGTGTATATAATCAGCCACCACACATTTGGTGTCAGAGTTTACTACTGGAGCTAAGAGGCTAATGTAGTAAATTCTCTGAAATGCTGTTCGACTGCATTTGGTGTAAGAGGGAAATGGTGTACAGTACATTTTTTCAGTACCATTAAAAGGGGAATTCCACCAACATTTCATACTGTAGTATAATTCAGTGGTTGAGGTGTACACAGTCATTCAGAGTGGTTTGGTGCATTTGTAGAGAACTCTACAGACTCTGATTTCCTTACAGTGGTGGTGAAGGCAACCAGCAGTGACCATGTCTAAAACACAAATATAGCCGTTTTATTTACAATCAAAACCGCCAGTGAACCCACACATGGTTGTTGATGCTGGTAAAATCGTGGTGAATCTGGAAACATGTTTTCTTTGGGTGACTATTTTGCCCTAAAACACCCTGAATGTGTCCCTCCACCATTAATGCATGCAAATGGATGGTAAACCAAAACTGACATACAATAATGTGACATCAGGCAGCGTGTAGCTCAAAAAGTATTCCCCTAACTTTCCATGAGAGGTGCTTGTAGAGGTGGACGCCTAGTTCCTATCACCCAACAGACTCGGTAGGAGGGGGGAACTTCACAAACTTAAATAGCCTGTAAAATAGCCTGAAATAAGTGTTTCTAGTTTTGCTCTGTGCTTATAAGGTTAGATGTTGCTATTTGTGTAAATACTGTATGGTCTTTGGTCTATGCTTGATCTGGCAATCTGTATGACTGGTGAAAGTGAGACTTGTCCCTCATAATTAGAGGCAAATGTAGTGGAAACCTAGATTGGTGACATTTTCACTTTTATTTATTAGCTTTTTTTCCCATTGGCTTTGTAGCTCTGAGTTGCTGTTAGGCTGCATTTGGCATAAGAGGGAACTAATGTACAAAGGGGGATTCCAATAATTAAAGTAATGCATGTCTAATTCTGTGACTGAGATGTAAACAGTCATTCAGAGAAAGTTCATTTGTAGAGAACCCTACAGATGCTGACTTCCCTACAGTGGTGGTGAAGGTAACCAGGGGTCACTATGTCTAAAACACGAATATAGCCATTTTATTTACTACCAAACCACCAGTGAACCCACGTGTGTCCTTGATGATTGTTTGTATGGGATGTTTATGATGGTAAAATGGTACAGAATCTGAAAATATGTTTTATTTGGGGGACTATTTTACCTCAAAATGCCCTGCATGTATCCCTCCACCAGTAATGCATGAAAATGAAAACCCAACACTTTGTCACAAAACTGTCATACAACAATGTGTCAGACACAAGGCAGCGGGTAGCTAAAATTTCAGTAGCTGGACACAGTAGAGGTGGACAATGATAGGTGGTTCCTATCACCATCGTGAACAATTGTTGACAAATCAGTGTTTACATCTCAACCATGTAATCATGAGTTCCTCTGCAAGTCAGTAAGATGTCAACAAAGTAACTTAGACTTTTTAAGCTACTTTTTAAATGCTTATGAATGCATTACCTAATATTGTGAAATATATTGTTTTATGGTAGTTTTGGAAAGGTTTAAGCCTTTTAGTATATTTATAGTATGTGTGTGTGTGTGTGTGTGTGTATACATACTTTTGGTATATTTTGCATTATTTGGAATTTTTGGGAGAGACATCCACAAAAGAAGTGCTAAAATAAGATGTTTTACTGATTTACCACTGTTTTAATAATAACAACATTGCCTGTATTGGTGGTGTAGTCATTGATGGTATCAACACCACTGTAGAAAAATATGTGTCAAAGGAAAGATTGGAATTCCTCGTCCTTGGCTCAGAAACATCACACTGTATTAGGCTCACAGTGCATAATAATGGACACGGAAGCAGTTGTGCTACTTGCACCTGTCTGTTAACGGCAGACAAAGACCAAACCGGTTTCTTCTAAGCACTGCATCAGCCCTGACTTGCTGCATGGAATCTTTTCGGCCTGTGTTTTTTTTTTTTTGTTGTTTTTTTTTTTGTTTGTTTGCCGGATTGCAGACAGTTCTCAGTTCCTGCTTTCACTTTCAGGATTAAATGCCACGCTGACGCTTGGTCACTTGTCCCAGAATGTGAGTGAACAGATGAATGATTGTGTGCTGTGCTTCCTGACAGCCAGTCTGAGGCAAAGAGGACATGAGAAACCTTGTTCCTTAGTAAGCCATTAGCTCACATTTGGCTGTTCCCGTTTTAGGCCTTTCAGAATATTTATTTTTATAACTTTAAAATGTGCCCTAAATTCATTTAGACATGCTTTTCGACCGCTAGTTCTTTAGATGATTTTAGCCATCCTGAGTACTGCTGCAACTACAGCATATAGCTGACCTCCATGGACAGATATGGCGGAGCATATCCCTGTGTAGAACACATTTCTAGAATAATGGAATCCTATGGGTTCATGGTGAATAACCTGCCCATTGACTCCCTTATATAAACATTTTGTAACCCAGGGGTGTTCTGAGTGTGAATAAAGACTTCACCATCATTGTCTGTGGTGGCTGACCATATGCTATAGATAGAGACAGAGAGACGAAGCAGATAAAGATAAGGTTAAATGCTGGACTGCTTCTGAGCTGTGGGGGCATCTGTGTCAGTTGGCCACAATCAGTAGCTTGCACGTTAACGCTTCATGCCTGGGAGTTTGAAAAGTGGATCGTGGTATGCATGTGCAGGCAGGTTGTTGGTCGTGTCCATCGTCTGCATGGTAATGATTGAACACTGTTAAAGGACTGCTCCACCTTCTCATCTCTGTCACCTCCAGCTGAAGAGTCCCAATCTTGATCTCACCAATGGTTACAACATGCTTCCCTTTATTTAGTAAGCGATAACCCGTTGACTCTATTACTTGGTGGGTTTGTGTTCTTTAACTAAATACACTCATTATCAATAGCTGCACACAGAAGAAAGTTTGGGATTGTAATGCTGTTGGGAAGAAAGATAAAGGTTACTAAGAACAATAAATGATGATACATTTAGACTGATCTAGATAATATTTATTAAGTTACACGTACAGAAGTCTGTCTCTCAGTGGCCTCAGGCCGCCATGTTTGCTAACTCAACATGCCAGACGCCCCAACATGGAGTTGTAGAGGTTCCTAATGGATAATCCATCCCATGCAGCTTGAATATTCTCACACAGTTCCTGCAGATAGTGCCTCTCAAATGAAAAACAAAGGAAAGATAGTTGGAGCTGGAGTGACACTAAGGCTTCTGGACATGTGACGTGTGACACAAACCATTCAAAAGCGGGACTCGTCATTGAAGCTGACCCACCGCTATTCGGAGTCCATCAGCATCCGTCAGCCAATGGTGTTGGCACAAACTAGATGACTCAAGAAGGGAACCATTGCTCACTGTATGCCCCCAGTTGTGACTGTTGGGCGAGTCAGGTACAGCGTTAAAGCCCTTCCCTGTTTATGTGAAACTCGAATCATTCACATAGTTTACAATGTCAAGTTTCATTCCTGTCGGTTCTTTCGGTTCCTTCTGGGTGCAATCATTTGTGCAACTGTGCTGTTGATCATGTGTGTCAAAACTAATGTGCTTAGTAATTAGTCATGAAAATCCCACAGATAGACATTGGATTGAAAAATGCTGGAAAAAGTCTTTTCAGTTTTTTGGGGTTTTTTTTGCATTTATTTTTTTCCCTTTATGAAAACCGTTGAGGTTTTGAACCTTTGTGTCCTTTTATATAGTAAAAAGGTCATAATTCATTATTACAAGGCTTTTTTGAGCTGCTCTTTATCCCTTTTAATTAAGTACAATTTATATTGTTCTCTGATGTTGTACATGGAAGATGTGTGACTTTGGTTGAGGCAAAAAATGCCCAGATGTGGTTTTACACACCCGTTTACACCCTGTGATTTGGCTCCAGAAGGAAATGTCTGTTTTCCCTTTTTTGATGAGCTTGTGAATAGCTTGAGCTCTGCTCTGATTTGCTTGTGATCACACAGAAGCGACATGACAAGCAGTATACTGTTACAGCTAAAACACAAAGCAGATTAAAGTCTCTCCAGTGTTAAACGCTGAGCGAAGCTGCTCCATATTGTCCAAGGTGTAAGAAACTGTCTGAAGTGAAATGTTGAAGAAAAAGCTTTGAATAAACTTGTTCAGGATCTTCTTAAAGATGGGCGTTAGCTTGTTTTGTAAATTTTCTGTTCCACCTGAAATGGTGCCACAATTACAGTCTATACAGTGTACTGTATAAGCTTACGCAATGTAGGTGGACATAACATAACGTATCATTCAATTAAGAAGCTGATGAATAAGAAACCAGCTTAGATCAATCAGTCAAAGATAAACAGCCGTGGACATTGACAGTCCGGTTCCTTGGAAAGGGCAAAGGCAAAGTGCCAACATCACTTCACAGCCTGGAACGTTGGATTACTCCATATAATTCATAATTTTTGTCATTTGTTTTTTCTGAGGTATGTAAATTTTGAGGGTGGCACATATGAATTAGTCAGTACTGTTACATGACAGTTTAGCATTTTGGAATCGGCCTGTTTCACTGCCCTCATTTATAAATGCAAGATTTGTGTTTGAAGGAGGAACAACACTGCTTGAGGTCCACAGTATGTCAGTTCCGTATACCAAAACCCCCCGTATTCTACTGTGTCTATGTTTTCCACTTTTAAGTCTGGTAAATAATAATCAAGGTCTGTTCTGACTGTCCTGTACTGTGCTTTATTCAAGAAGCACTCAGAGCTGAAACTCCTTATAACTTCAGTGTGAGTGGGCGGGGCTAACGCGCTATAGGCTGAGTAAGTCAGTATGCTGTGGATGAAAGGGTTTGTTTGTGTACTTTGAAACTTTGTGTTACATATGTGTTCAAACTCCCTGATTTCCATAATCTGGGCCAAATCATTACCAGGGATGCATGTTGATATTTGATACTTGGCAGACAAGTGGTAAAAATATTGGCGTTTGATAGATTAGAGTTTAGATTAGATTAGATGTTTCAGACTGATATTTGATTATGCATTTATTGTGCTCCAAAAGAGCAGAACGTTTAGGTGATGCTGGCCTGTTGTGCTAAAATATCTATATGTTGAACTTTATTGGTCAAACTTTATTGACATAAGGAATGTGTGTTTGGTTACAGCAGCTACAATTTGTTACACATTTGTAACATCATTAACGTCCTTTGTAAAACTGAGTAACATCATTTTCAAGCTATATAAATTTGATTTTTTCTAAAAAATAAATTACCGCATTCTCTGCAATTGACACACATTGGCACATTTGAATGCACACTTGCTGTTTATTTGCTTTATTTTAGCATAATAATTCACAAATTGTGGCCTGTGCAAAAGTTATGGTACATTCTATCCAGTATTTTGTTTTATTTGTTTGTGAATATTTTAAACTCAAAATCAAAATTGTGCATTACAATTGGTCAAGAAATGTCCTATTCGAGTTTGAGAAACTTGTTAAACATGTAGTTTGACCAGGTTTGCTATACTTTGTATTGTATCTGATTTGTAGTTATATTTCTCCACTACGAATTCAGGTAAATAAAACATTTAATATCGTGTAATATGTTTGTAAGGGCATTGACCTCTGCTCTGGTACATATGTGCACTCCCATGCAAATATAGCCCGATCCCAAAGTGCAGTGGTTTTTACTGATGCTTCTGTTTGAAGCCGTCAGTGCTGAGTAGAGCAATATTGGCTCCTTGGGGTAAAAGATTGCCTGCTCCTACAAAACTTTAAAGACATTACAGGGAAAATCTTCCTATACAAATTCACTGTATAGAAACAGTTATCTGTTTGTTATAACATTTAAAGGCCAGTTTTTCCAAAGGTTTACATGCAAAATATTCCTGAAATCAGCCCATGATTCCCGTGCTGGTACATCTCCCATAATTACGGGTTGCTGGAATATGTTGGTGACCGGTGTTTTGGGAGTCATTTGTGCAGAAATTCAGATCACTCCTAAGAGTTCACAGACCATATCTCATAAATGTCAGTTGTTCCAAATAGAACAATGTAAACGAAACAAATGCCAGTGTGGGAGGACGCAACCTTCATTTATATATATATATATATAACACTTCCTTTGAAAACTCTATTTTGGTATTTTACCACATGATTGTCTTTGTTCTCCGTTTCATTTTGTTGTGGTACAGAATCATATGGGAATGTTTTGAAGTATAATAGAAGCCTACATGAAGGGTAAGTTCAGGGAGGGGGAAAAAAAGTATTTCTGGAATGTTAACAAGTGTGCTCTCATTGTGATTTTTTTTTTTTCCCTCACATGTGGAAGAGTACCAGGGCCACGAGGGCTACGGAGCAGCTACGCTGGGGTTTTGTTATTCTTTTCCTATTAGTTTGATGGAACGGTATTGTCAGGTTTATTAAGGCAGTACTTTTGGAGTAGAGCCAGGTGTAAAATCCTGAATTTACGCAGTCCTGTGGGACAGTGGTTTCCCAGAGGCATGCCAAAAATGTCGGGGGTGCATAAAATGTTAACATATGACGATTACATTTCATTTAGTCTTCTTTTTTAATACATTGACTAGTTTCGGTAGGTACTCTTAGTGCCTAGTGTTTCCGTAGTGCTTAGCTGTAAGCATTTTCCATGTGTGTTAGTGCTGTGACAAGCTGTAGGGCTGTTAAAACTAAACAAGCTCAGTCAAGTTGGGTTAATATTGAACATTTTCTGGATGTTCTACTTTCTCTCTTTAATTTCCCAAGAAATACTCATGCAGAAATGACCAGCCCTACATTCCTTCACTCCTGAGAGGATGTACTGCAACCATGTAGTTAGGCTCAGAATGGAAAAATACTAATGCGTTGGCCTGTAAGGGCGTGTCTAAAAAGTGCACAACCTGTACAACTGCAGAGGTTTACATTTCGACACTTTAAAAGGAGGATGTAGTGGTTATTTAGGGTTATTATCGGCTTACTGAACAGATGGTTGTTTTTCATTGTTTATTTTTCAGCGCAGATTCTCTCACACATGCATACGTGCCCCCATGCAGGGCACTATATACTTTTAACTAACATTATTTATTCAGTATTATTTGGTATTTGTGGAGTAAAGTCTCATTGAATTGTAACATGATTGAAAATTTAATGGGCACTGATTATATAAGGCTAAATGTCTTACAATTATTATGATTATGTGCAGATTGTATGTATAAAAGAACGAGTTTGCAGCAGGTGGTGAAATGTAGGGGGACTATATGGAGAAGATCTGAAGAGCAGTTTGAGAAAGAAGTTCTTAGCTCAGGAAAGGGGGTTCCAGCTGTGGTGAGACCTCCTTGAGTTGACAAGGCTGAAGTTGGCTTTTTCTATTTGCATTTTCCCCATTCCAACTTCAATGGTGCAGCAATTTTACTCTGAGTCACCATTTAAGGTTCAACAGTGGAACTTACACAAGAAGCTGGTGAAAAAAAAAAGCTGACTTCAGCTTCATTGAAGGTTGGAGCGAGATGGTCAAGGAGGTTGCTCTGATTCTGCTGAACTTAACATGGTAACATTCAGTATTGTTTTGTCCTGGTTGCTGATGTTCATAATGACAGCTGGTTAATACTGCAGCAGCAATTGTAGCAAAGTGTGCTAACACACAACCTGGCTAACTTTTAATTACACTGCTTGAAGTTCAAACATCCACAGTAGTTTGTGTGTGATGTACAGCCAAAGGTACGAGTGTACATAACCATTCTTTATTCTTTATATAGTCACTTTAAGCTCTCACCCATAATGTACTTGGCATTTGGGCTGACTTAACCTTCAGTCTGTGTACAGGGA
The DNA here is from genome assembly GCA_024036415.1 of Prochilodus magdalenae. Taxonomy (NCBI): domain Eukaryota; kingdom Metazoa; phylum Chordata; class Actinopteri; order Characiformes; family Prochilodontidae; genus Prochilodus; species Prochilodus magdalenae. The sequence continues at coordinate 363,159 of JAMWET010004934.1, forward strand.
TTTTATCAGTGCACTGTGAGGGTCCTGCAGTGGTGCCGTAGTGAGACTCCACCTGCCGAAGGTTAGCTAAAAATACCTCCTTTCCAGCAGAGGGTAAACAGAATGTTGCACGCTCAGTATGGGAGCATGTGTGTATGTAGGGAGAGACAAAGTGGAAATGGTTCTCTGTGTGTGCGTGACATGAGGTGGCCCTGATGGTGTCCCTCTCAATGCGTGTGGAGAAGGGCGGGGGTGGTGGATTAAATGAAACAAAAGAGAGGAGCTCGGCTGAGCAAACTGACAGTGCATTAGTGATGTACCAATATAACTTACTTCCCGTTCCCTTATTTCTCCTACCAATACCAAGCACTTATCCTGACTGTGTCTAAACCTGTCTATAGGTGCCTCTGAACACATATGTTTATACCGTTTACGTTTTTACGTGTTCTGTCTAATAAATAATACACATTAAGCTTGACCGAATGGCCATTTACTGGTTAGAGAATGTCACGTTTAATGTTTTCAGAGCACGAAAAGGTGCTGTGCTGATTAACACGGTCTTTAATTAATTACTTAATTAAATCTGATGGATTAAAATCCTTGCTGGTCATGCCACCTCTTGTTTCAGAATGAGCATTTTTACTACTGCTTACTACTAAGCGTGAAATAATCATACACTGTTAACAGTGATTCCTTTAAGTTCGATCTACTGGTGTGAATACAAGCATCATGCCAGGAACTGCTTTATAACAAAGAGCCAGTATAGGGGGCAATACTGATACCTGTGCATCCCTGTCAGTTATGATAAATTACATTGTGATGTACTTTTATGAGTGTGTCCTGGGTAATTTCAGTACTTCTACCACAATGCTATGCCTATTTGATTTATTTATTTTATAAGTTTCCTCTGAAATACGTTATGTTGAACCAGTGGTAGTTCTAGTGCTAGTTTTTCCACACCCTTTTGTGTAAATGTGGCACTCCTGTTTGCTGGTACACGTTGTTCCTGCCAAATTGTCAGAAAAAAACTCAGTTGCTTACATGATATTGGAGAATCTGAGAAATTTGACACATCAGACATTAAATTTCTTTCTGCAAGATACAGTGTGTTACAATATGGATGCAAGATAGGAATTCTCACCAGATGACTTAAACAACTGTATCTGGAACAAATGTATCAATGTAGAATAATTGGGGTTACTTCCTAGGGGAGTGCAAAACTTTTATTGTAGTGTAATCTGTGCTAGAACTTTAATTTAGTGGTTCCATTGGTTTCAAAGAATTAAACAGAAACACGGGTAGGTGCTGTGACTGCTGTTCTGAAGTGATTTGGGAAGGAAATGAGGTTGTTCGATGTACTTGTTGACTCACTTCTGTATTCATATAATACTTCTCTGTCAATCCAAGCTAAAGGCGAGTATGTCTGAATTCAGGGCCGAAGCCATTACAGATCAGCAGTTCTAAAGTTCGTAATCTTGTCTGTGAACTCCAGATAAGAAAACGGTATTTAGAGAAACTTTAAAGACTGAACTTCCTCAACACAGTCCTAGCTGTGTCCAAACACCAGTTTAATCCAGTACATTTCTATTGTTTTATGCAGTGACGGGCAGCATAGCTCACTACTACCAGCATAATGTTTGTACATGCACATTGTGAACTGGAGCTTCTTACTTGTAAGGCCTTTTCGTCGTTCACCGTCTCGTCTTACTACCTTCCAGTGTTGATGATAACTGGTCAAAAAAATGTTACAGAGATGGTGGTGAATAATGGACAGATGGAATGTACAGATTACACTCACGATTGTGGTTGTTGTAATGATGTCTGATCTTTAATTTTCCATGACGTTAAGGACAAGAACAGGTAGCCAAGCAGAAGCCAAGTCAAATTCTGTGAGACTCACAGAGATGGTTTAATTCAGCATAGCAAACAGCCTGGCTAAAGCATTTGGGAAATGAAACTGAAACTGTGGAGCTCTTACAATATTCATAACTTGCATTTTATTATGTCTTAGTTCCGTTTTGACCTTCGTTACGTCAGTAATGGCAGATGTGGTGTTTTTCACATTAGTTTGATTGTGTATTTACGTTCCGGCTGTGCGTATGATTGGTAACAGACATGACACTTAACTGTTAAATTAGTTTGAGTAGTTTCGGATTTCCTAACTGTAGATAAATATAACCAAGTTAACTGTCTTTTATAGACTGTTGTATCAAGCAGCATAAAGTTGCATGGCGTGCTTGGTTTATTTACTTTATTACTTTATTGTTGTGTACAGTGTAGTACCTCCTCGCTCCTGAAGGGGCCATAGAATGGAAAACTGTGTTTACATCTTCGTACCTAAGCAGTGAGAGTTCAGGATCTGTATTGGTATAAAGTTCTGTTGGAGAAACTTTGTGTGAGTCAAATAGACCTTATAGCGGTTCATACTTGTAGCTCTAAAGAGCCAATACACTTTTAGCAGACAAAATATTAAAGAGTAAAGTTTGAATCTCAATTTCATAATCAAAAGTCATGTTGTCCCTCAAAGCATGTTGATATTATTACATCCCTATTAAACCCCTCATCACGTCTCCTAATCTGGTCTTCAGGTCTCCTGATGCCTATAGAGAGGAAGGAGCATGGCCGACCTGGTCTTAGCTTTACACTGTGCACATGTTGTGCTTGTTTAGTGACCCCGATGGGGTCCGGCTGCAGTCACGCCAAGCTCTTCCATTCTTTTTGCTCTTCCATTCATGCGGAGCGAGAGTGGAAGCCCTTTAATGCGCTCCTAATAGGATTGGCGGACAGTGGCGGAGCACCTCTCTCGCTCTCTGACATGGCTCTTTCTCTCTGTTCCGCGCAGCTCTAGAATGAAGATTGTCACTTGTGTGCTTGAACTGTGCTCCAGAACGGAGCACTGAAGATCTGCTGCTACACCAATCTGCCTTCTCTGAGCACCGCCAGCCAGAGCCCTCAGGATGGACGAGCACACCAGCTGCCCCAACGTCAGCATTCCCTGCTACAATGAGCAGAGAGACAAGAAAAAGCGCTACACTGTAAGTGATGATTACCTCACTGGGTACTACGCAAAAAGACCTCATTATTTATATATTGTAATGAAGACTAGTATTAGTTTTACCTAATACTGGGCAAGATGTTATCAGTCCTAGAGATTGTATAAAACTGCTGTAACATAGTGCTGATGTTTTAGCAGTATTGATTACCAAACCTTACTTAACTAAGTAAGAAATCTGCTTTTTATTTCAGGTTATTTCTGAAAGAACTTGTAGAAATGATAGTGTTCAATTTCCTGTGTAAAATGCTACACTGGTATCTACATCTAGCAGTCTAGTTAACTAGTACCATGAACTTCATTAATCCGACATGTAATTAAATATGATGGTTAAAGATCATCAAATGCCGCAATACATGTGGAAATAATTTTGTTGCAGAGGTTTTACTATGTACTTGTCTTGAATTAGTTTAATGATAAATAAATATTAACTACTGTTCTCCTGTTGTCTTAGGTTTACAAAGTGATGGTCAGTGTTGGAAGACATGAGTGGTTTGTCTTCAGGAGATATACAGAATTTGATAAACTGTATAATACAGTAAGTGAAACACGTTCTGTTTCTTCTGATTAGTGGAATATTTAGGTTTCACTATACCATTATGATATGGCTTGAGATTTAGAAAACTGGGGCAGCAAATGCTTTATGATTAGAGTGTTTTCATTCATAAGTCATTTTTATTTGTGCATGTATCAGGTTTTATTATGTAACAGGTTTTAGCAGTTGTATCTAGTGAAAGTGCGCATATGCCCCAAAGCTAGCTTGTTTTAAAACCCACCCCTTTTTTGATTTTACTACAGTTGAAAAAACAGTACCCTGCCTTGAATTTGAAGATACCTGCTAAGAGGATATTTGGTGACAACTTTGACCCAGGTATTTATATCCATAGAACATATACACTTAACAGTGCAACATGGTAGAAATAGCATATATGAGCTTCCACTCCTATTGCCCTGTGATTTGGTGACTTTGCCTCATTTAGTGAAATGGGGGTCATGTGAAATTGACAAATAAGATTATCTGTCACGCTAGTCCATATTGCACATGAACTGTTTAAAGTTAATGCTTACCATTTTCTGATCACGTTACATGGTCACATCTTGGCATATACAGGATAATTCATATATAATGCATTGATATATTGAACCCATTGACCTGTGCAATTGTTTGGAGCTCATGCAAAACCAGTTATACTACCAGTGAAACGGTCAGTTTCTCTGTCATTCTCCAGCCACCAGTCATGTAATTGAGTGCATGTGTTGGCGATTTAAACATGTGCTTAAAGGCTTGCATTAAGTACTTAGTAGTACCTGTGGTACTGCAGTCTCTTCCAATCAGTGTTGGTTAAGCAGCCATTTAGTGATATTAACATTTAGTGGGAACTTAAGTATTAAATGGAAAACAGTTTACCAGTATTTAGAAAGGACAAGAAACAATGTTGGGCATCATTCACTGAACTTTTTCCTTTTTTTATTTTCTTAGAAAGATCTAGAAAAGGCCTGTGGGATGGATGAACAATTGTTTGCACCCTTGTGCTTTTAAGTGTTTGTAGATGCTGTTCTTAAGAATAGGAAAAGACTGTCGGAATCTTAAGTGGGTTATAAGAAGACATTTCTTCCTCAGAATGATTTGTGAATGACGCCCATTGACTCTGAACACTTGCTGTGGAAGTCAATAAGAAACTGCTTTAGCACATTACAAAAATAACTTGAAGAATAATCTTATCTGTACAGCATCTCTTAATGAGAAGTACAGGTTATATTGACTGGAGCTAAGAGTTCTTTTTTTTTTTTGCTGTGTGCTGAAGTAGCCTCCCACTGGGTTGCATTATACAGTGGAAGTTTGTGAACCCTTTTGAATTTTCTATATTTCTATGTTAATGTGGACTAAGGAAAATTATCCATATTACATATCAGTAAGTGGCCAAAGTAAGTAAACTTTTCTTGGGTTTGTTGTGGTCTTGCACAGCAATCACTGCAGCTGAACATTTCCTGTAACTGTTGATCAAGACTTGGCCTTGTCCTGTCCTGAACACTAACTTTATTCTTCTGCATTATTCTTGCATAACCTACATCTTTTGAGATCAGTTCACAGACAGATGTCTTGACATTTTCAGAATTTTAGAATTTGCTGGTATAATTGAAATATATTGTTCCATCAATGATGGCAAGTCATTGTGTCCCATATTCAGCAAAACAGTTTCAAATCATGATACTACTTCCACCATGTTTTATAAGGAATAAGGAATTGGGTTGTTTGGTGTTGTTTTCCTTTCTCTGGACCTAATTGTTTCTTCTGCTTCTAATATAGTGCACAAATCATTTTCCAGTGGTCTTCTGGCCTGTCCATGTGATCTTTAGCAAACTGCAGATGGATAATATTCTTTGTGGGAGCAGCGACTTTCACCTTGCACCCCACGCCATGTACTTCGTTGTTGTACAGTGTTCTCCTGATGGTGAATTAATGACCAGTAACTTTAGAAACTTTCAAGGCAGCTTTTAGTTGCTTACAAGTTACTCTGAGATTATTAGTGGCATTACATGCCTTTCTCTTGGGCGGGAGCTTTGTTGGTTGACCACTGCTGGGAAGAGTATCAATGGTCTTACTTATTTCACCTGTTTGTACACAGTCTGTCTGAATGTGCTGACTGTGAATTGGTCAGAGATGGTTTGGAACCCTCTGAACTCTCCTTTGTTTGATACACATGCATGATACACTTCCACATAGATGTATTATGAAGATCTGAATTTTAATAGATCCATTTTATGTTAAATGCAACAGGGCGGCTGTGCACACCTAATCAAGTTAGCTGCTTATCTTAGAGGTTCACATACTTTTGCCACTATCATATGTGTAACATTGGATCATTGCCTCAATGAACAAAATACCAAGTATAATATTTATGTCTTTTGTTTATTTGGGTTTTCTTTGTCTACTTTTAGAACTTATTGTTTTCCTTATGCATATATTGTTTAAAATGGTTCACAGACTTCCAAACACCACTGTAAGTGTATTTTGAATCAGCGTTTTTTTGTTCTTTTACTAAGCTAAAGGAAACACATAAATTGCTGTCAGTGTTAATCAACCATATGCCATAACCATAATATTTCAGAAAGTTGTACCATCTGTAAAGTAGACTTGTGATGGTTCCACAGTAATAATTCTATACATGATGTCTGACTCTTATGATGTGCCTGCAAGGTATTCCTCTATATCAACAGATTTCTAACTATTGTGATTGACATTCATTTTAAAGGATTGATATGTTTTATTTGATCCCTATCAGAGTTTATTAAGCAGAGAAGGACGGGGTTACATGAGTTCATCCAGAAAATCGTGTCCCATCCGCAGCTCAGCAACCAGTGAGTTCATCAGGCAATTTATACAGTGCTTCACTGCCATTAATATTCATGAACAGTCATGGTGACAAGTCCACCAGATTTATGCAAATGTCTGATATCTTTTAACAAGTTTGTAGTAGATGTGCTCTGCTGGGACAAACAAAAACATAATTAAAGAGATTTTTTTTATTGCTGTTGGGACTGAAATGACAAGATGTAATATCTCCAGGCTATTTTTTTCCTGTAGCTTTATTAATGTGAGCTCATTTTACTCTAAACAGCAGTGGCTTTGTACTGTCTCAGTCAGACTTCTAACATGTGACTGCTCTTCTATTCAAACGCACAGCCCCGATGTCCGAGACTTTCTGCAAATGGACAAATCGAAAAACTTCTCAGATGGCTCAGAAGATGAAGATGAGAAGGTTTGTGATGCTTCATATTCATTTTATACTTGATCATTTGTGTATGGTGAACATACAGATAGCCAGTGAAATTTAATGGATCTTATTGTTATGTGCTTCATTGATTATGGATTGTTGTTTTTAGGCAGTGAATCCTTATTTCTTATAAGGGGTTATAATAATATAATTGATAGGGTTAAATGAAAATGTGTATCATTATTTTCATCTTTATAGAATGGCTCTACCTCCAGAAATATTAACCTGGGACCGTCTGCAAATCCCCAGTAAGTGGAATTTACTGCTGAATTTTTGCCATTTATGTTGCTATTATACTCCTGACGTTAATGAATGACAGGATACCGTATGCTATGGAAATGATCCACTTTTACTGCATTTATGTTTTTCTTCCCAGGGCAAAACCCACTGACTTTGACTTTCTTAAAGTTATTGGCAAGGGGAGCTTTGGAAAGGTACGTGTTCGTTATTTTGTATGTATCCGTGTGAATAAAATGATCCACAACTGAATGTAAAAGAGCAAGTACACTATATTATATGAAGTGTGGTGGTATCAGTTCCGTGGGTAGTGAAAATCTTTGTTTAACAGTAAATTATTTGTTTTAGGGTTTGCAGCTAATAAACGATGGGTTTTCCTACTGAGAAGTGAGAATCTCACAGGTCTGAGGCTATGAGGCGTTTCTTTTTCAGATTGGAACTGTTCTAATCCACCATACTTTCTTTCTCATGAAAAGGTTCTCCTTGCGAAGAGGAAACGAGACGGGAAGTGTTATGCAATCAAAGTCTTGCAAAAAAAGGTCATTTTAAACAGAAGAGAGGTAAGTATCTACAATTGTGAAACAGTCTTTTGTGAGCGCTAGCTGTGTAAATTGTGCTGCTGTTAGTAATGGTCAAATATATACAGATTGCCATTTAGCACTTTCATTTAAAATGTGTATTACATTGGCTGGACACTTTAGGTACATCTCCTTATATCTACACTCTCCAATTTATCAGCTCCACTTGCAGTATAGGAGCACTTTATATATATTCTCTGCATACTTTGTCACCCTGTTCTTCAATGGTCAGGACCTCCGAAGAGCAGATATTATGTGGGTAGTGGATCATTTTCAGCTCTGCAGTGAAACTGACATTGTGGTGTGATAGTGTGTGTTGTGCTGGTGTGAGTGGGTAAGACACAGCAGTGCTGCTGTAATGACCTCAAAGTCACTGCTGGGCTGAGAATTGTCCACCAACCAAGACTATCATGCTGGCAGCATGTTGTGGGCAGTATCCTGTGCCAACTGATAAAGGACTAGAGAATGACCAGCACAAAATGTGCAGTAGCAGATGAACTATGATCTCTGACTGTACATCTACAGTGTTTAAACACTCCAGAAACACTGCAGTGTCTGATCCACTCACACTAACACAACACAACCACATCTGTTGTGGTCCTGAACATTAAAGAACGGGGTGAAAAGGGTTTGAAATGTGTGCAGATAAGTGGATGACCTTCAGGCTGTAATTGTAAGACTACAAAGGTCACATATATGGTCATTGAACCCGATAAATTAGTATCTGCAAAGAGTGTAGATACAAGATGTACGTAAGTAGTCTCCAAAATCTGCTCGAAAAGGGCTACAGACACCTGTGCCATATGAGGCATTGAGGCTTTGTGCTAAATGGCCGGATATCATTTACTTTCAGTGTAATTTTTATTTTATTTTATTTGAAATGAAAGTGTTTCTAAACCAGTTTGGGTAAAAAAGAAAAATCTACTAAAAGTCAATTAGGCTGTAAAGAAATTAAGATTACAATTTCCCAAGACAATTTATGAAGAGTGCGCTCATAAATACATTGTAAAATATCATAAATATTTTGTTGAGGGTATAAATTAATTCTAACAAAGTCTGCATGCCTTTATTTTATGATTGACGTTTATTCTTTTTATTACTAACAGCAAAAACACATCATGGCAGAGCGCAACGTGCTGTTGAAGAATGTGAAGCACCCTTTCCTAGTTGGATTGCACTACTCTTTCCAGACAACAGACAAGCTATACTTTGTCCTGGATTTTGTCAATGGAGGAGAAGTGAGTAGTTTGAATAGTGCTTGTGTGGAATTTGGTCTGGTAGTGAAAACCCACGAGTATGCGAGTATTGTCCGAATGAGGCCACAGTATTGTAAATGTCTATTTATAACAGTGTGGCCTAATTTGCTGAACACTGACTTTTCTTAACATGAAATCACATGAATATAAAGCATTAAGTTGGTGGTAGTGATTTTAGTGTCCCCAATGGGGCTGGCCGGCTTGACTGGCTGGTACAATTTTCCTGTGATGTTAGTCTGAAATATATAGTATTTTGTAAAAACACTCAATCCACTTTAGTCTTCATATATTTTATGCTGTATTTTGTATCAGTTCAGAAGCAGCCATCAAAATTAATTAATTTAAAGTGATATTGGTTTTATTAGGAAAATGTTCAGTGACAAAAAAAACGACTAACCAAAAAATGCTGTTTGCATGTGTGTATTCAGTCCCTGTGGTGTGGTAACTCCTAGTGTAGACAAATTAAATGTATTGTCGTAACGAGGACACACGTGGCCGGTACCTGTAAATCATTAAAGAAGCTAGATAAAAGACGTAATTCGTTCCAGTACCAGTGATAAGCCTGTGAATTTGAACGAAAGCTCAAAATGTTACGACCAAAACCTTCTATATAAAAAAGAGATAATATTTTATAGACATGGACAAGAAAATGGAAAAAGCTACAAAATAAAATAAACAGTTGTGAGGACAATGAAGCTTCAGCCTACCACCCAGTCACTCACTAGACAAGGCTATCTGTAAAGCTCTGCGTCAGACCAAGAAAGGAACTTGAGGGAAGCTGCAGATATACTGCAGTATTCAAGTGTGGAGTTTGCCAGAAAGCATCAGAGTGACACCGCATCAGCTGTTTGATTCAAACAACCTAAAGAACCTTGAGCTAATCTGCCAGGAAGAACGGGTGAAAACTTCTCCCAAACAGTGTGCAAAACTGGTAGAAGCTCACCCTAACAAAGCTGTGACTGTAACACAAGGTGGTTCTACAAAATACTAGTCTGAAGGAGCAGAATACTCGTGCAAGCAGCATGTTTTGGTTTTTAATGTTAAAAAAAAAAAAAAAAGCATTTAGATGTTAAATTATTAAATTTTTGTTATCGATTGATAACAGCCCACAATTCAGTACATCCTTGGTAATTCCACAGTGTACCTCTTAAATTAACGGATGGTTAAACAGTGTATTGTGTGGGGAAAAAGTCCATTATCTCTTTTGAAGTCCAGTTGTTGGTGTTGAAGTAGGTGTTTTTTTTTGTTTTTTTGTTTTTAAACATTTTGCTAATTTCCTGGTCCATGCAATCCATATATAGAAGGCATTCCGCAACAGTTGGTTTTGAATTAATTCATATACTATATATGTCCACCTCCTTATGCTATACCAGTTTAACACCACCCACTCATCTTGAAGTCAGGATGCTTTTTTAAAAGAGTTACAGCACAGGGCAGCCAATCAGAACAGAGAGGGTGTACATATGTAAGTATTCAAAACCCTGTTTAATTTTAAGGGGTAAAAAGAGACATTAGGAAGAAAAATAAAACACCCTAACTTCTTGACCTAACTTCAGCTATTAAGGACTCTTTACTTTATGGTTCATTACACTTTTAAAAAGCTCTCCATGCTCACAGTTTACATGCCAGGTTCATTGAAGGGTTCTTTATAGAACCAAAATTGGCTCTCGTATGATACATACTCCATAGAACCCTTGTTGGCACCTTGTTTTTAGTTTTATATGTTGACCACATTGACCGAATGAGAATCCAGCAGTGTGGGGTGTGACCTCCAAGGCTGATCCAAACTGTAGATAGACTCATTTGTTGGATTGTCTTTTTCCTGTGTGTAAACTGGGAACGTCTGACTTGCTGTCATTGCAGCTTTTCTTCCACCTTCAAAAAGAGCGAACCTTTCCTGAACCCAGGGCAAAATTCTACATCGCTGAGATGGCGAGTGCACTGGGCTATCTGCACTCTCTCAACATTGTTTACAGGTTAGTAGTCCCTTGCACACTGTTTGTGCATCCCTGTTTTAGGGTTTTTACTCTAAGATTGTCAGATTAAATTCAGACTGATTTTTATGATGTCTTTTTCTCTTTAGTAAAGAATGTTCCAGAAATTAAATACAAACCAGGCACCATTCAGTTCTCATTAGTAGTAACTGCTAGCCTGTCCGTTCCCAAAATAACTCAGCCTTTGAAGACTTCCCTAATTTACAGCCTATGGCCACAGTCACAGCTCTCGTCAATGTAGTGCCTACAGCAGTAAAGAAAACTGACATGTGAGCTTGATTTATTTTACAAGGGATTGTCCCCTAAGAGCCTTCGAGGTATTTCATGAAAGTCAGATCGTATGGCTATGTTTGTTTGTTTGTTTATATTTTTCCTCTCTACTAATTTGAGCAGTTTTATCATAAACAAGGTACTGTTTAGTTGCTGAATATTGGAAATAACATGAAACAGTGTCTGAAAAAGTTATGCCATAATTTGTGTTATAGTTAATTATAGTTCAGTTTCATTCACATTCAGATAGCAAGTTTGTTCACTGTAGAAGGGGTGTGTGTGTGTGTGTGTGTGTGTGATTTGTTTCTATGTTAGCTTGGCCCCTTCTTGGATATATGGAGTTTTAATGAGTCATTGTGTGATTGTAGTAACGTATTGTTCTATTAGTGTCTGGTTGGTCATTGTAGGCTCATGGTTTCCAACCACATGGTGTGAGGAAGCAAGTCACATGACTACATTGTCAAAATTGTACACTGAGTTCAGAGAACGGTTTAAATACCTCTGCACTAGAACTTGAAACATTTGTTGCAAAGATTTAATTACATTCAGTTTGTGATCACTTACTGGCCAGTTTATTAAGTCTGGAGCAACAACATGCATCTTTGTGTTTAATCGTAGCAAGTGTTAAAGTCAAATGTTGGTAATTCATAATAGATCACCTTTCATCAGCAAAAAAAATTGTGGGGATGGCTGTGATGAGCCAAACCCTGCGGTATGCTTTACATGACTGCAGAATTGCGGTAAAGTGACAACCGCCACAGCCCCACATGTCTATCCCATTAATACAGTGGGGCAGTTAAGACATTCAGTATTTCAAGTACTAAAACAAATGAAAGCTGAGCATTCTCCTTTTTTTTTTTCTTCAGGGATTTGAAGCCAGAAAATATCCTGCTGGACTGCCAAGTAAGCATGTTGCTTTTGTTTTTTGTTTTTTTTAAGTGTCATTGTTAATTGTTTGAGCCCGGAATCTGAGGAACAAAGCTGTCACAGTTCCTAAGGTTAAGTAAGAAGTCTTAATTGTGAGACCATTGATAAGAACTAGAGTCATAAGAAGGATTATCGCTGTCAGAAATGCCTAGTTCCCAACTAAACAAAACACATTGCTAACTCTTGAATGTTGAAGTAGCATTGTCTGTTATTAGATTAGGTTTTAGTTTCCTGGTGAATCTCATTGTGAATGTGGAGAAATAGGCCTGTGGCCCAGGATCTATTCAGTATTCTGCCTAAACAAAAGGTTCTTCAGCTGTGAGGAGAATTGACTTTTTGTGTGGTGAAATCTCATCTTAAAATGCCTGTTTCCTGTCTGTTAAGGGGCATATAGTCTTGACAGATTTCGGGTTGTGCAAGGAAGGGATCTCTCAAGCAGACACGACCACCACATTTTGTGGAACACCTGAGGTAATATCATCATGATTGCTATCAATAGCAAAATACTGATATCGCCTGTAAACTTTGTGACTTCATCTTTTAGCATTTTTAAAAATGCCAGTTTCATTTTAAGATGGCAGTATCTTTTACTTTGCTGATAACATATGACAGCATACTATCGGTTCCCTCGAAAGAAATATCTATAATGTGGTGAGTGTGGTATGAAAACTTGGTAATTGTTTCTGTTCTTAGTTCCATTGTGTAATGAATACTGTTGCCCAAATTGGCCATGCCAAAGTATTTGCAAAGCTTGTGTTTAATGAAGCACAGCATGATGTTATTTATGGAATGTGTTCCTCTAATACAAATTATTTATATGCAGAAACATTTTTAATACTTTCAGTTTACTACCTTTTGCGTTCTAACATAATTCTAACATAAATTGGATTTTTTCTTGACAGTATCTGGCTCCAGAGGTACTAAGGAAACAGCCATATGACAATACTGTGGACTGGTGGTGTCTGGGCTCTGTGTTGTATGAGATGCTCTATGGCTTGGTAAGGATAAGTTGCCAGTTTCTTTGTTTTTGTTCATGGTTAGTAATCTAATATATTTTTGTATATTAATCTACATTGGTTCTGCTGTCCTCAACAGCCTCCATTCTACAGTAGAGATACACATGAGATGTATGACAACATACTGCATAAGGAGCTACCAATGCGACCTGGTGCATCTACGACTGCCTGGTCCATCTTACAGGCTTTACTGGAGAAAGACAACACCAGGAGGCTGGGATACAGGGACGACTTTGTGAGTTTCTACTGTGTTTTTAATTAGCAAGGTCACGCAATAGATTTTAAGACACATGCTTGTTTAACATTCCCTGCAAAATCATGAATATTAAAGGAGAGTTCCACCTTTTTTTATGAATTATTTCATTGTTGAGATGTAGACAAGGTCATTCCAGGTGGTTTGGTTTGAATTAGTGGCTTGTTCAGATCTTGAAACCTTACTCTGTTAGGTCGTTCTATACTGGTGTGGGGTGTGTTCTCAAAGCATGGGTTCACTGGTCTGCCTAAACACATCTCCCCTAGGTGCCATTGGGCCCAAGCTGTCCAGAGTTGGTTCAAGGAGCATTACTGAAAGTTCTGGTGTGGCCTACACGTTCGCCCGAAATATCATGCCTCTTTCAAACTCCATAACACATGTTGCCTTGCCACGAGCACACAATGTTCAGTCTCACTCACAAGTTATACAGGTGTGACAAGCTATAACCTGAGGTAACACGTCTTCATATTCAATTTGCATACTTCTATCACATGACTCTTGGTATGTCAGTGTAAGTTTTATTTCCCCCAGAACTGTATATCTAAACCAGGACACCTTTTAGTTTTAAAAATATCAGCATGTTGCTGCTGGGATCTTATTCAAATTAGAGTATCATTGGTTCAGTGAGGTCACTGCCATGCAGTTTAAGCCGTCGGTCAGACAGGTGCAATAGCCCAGTACTCTAAATGGAAAGAGATATCTGGTATCTTGAGTCAGCAGTTTTTAACAGCTTTTTAAAGTGTTCTTGTTCCATTTTTGCTAAGGTTGATTTCCTTAGACCTGTTGTAGACCACAGACTTGGATGTAATGCTACCTGGCACCTTTTCATAGGCATCACTCCTGCGTCCACGCCTCTTACTACATTTGTGTGTTAATGTTTATAAAAACTCACTCGCTTTCTTATTATGTATGCTTATCCTTCTGCGTCACGGCAGGGGTGTGGGTGCTGGAGCCTGTCCCCCTGCTAACTGCTGATGGACAGGCCACCAGTCCATCACAAGGCACCCACACAGACATTCACACAAACAAACATACACCGGATCCCTGAATAAAATATTACAGTGATGGTGGTAAATAATGGAGAGAAGGGAACATGTAGCTATTTTTAGAAGGAATGACAGTGTGGCTAACACAGCAGCTAAAGCTTAGAAAACAGAAACTGAAACTAAGGAGCGGTGACACTCCTCATGATGAACACCAGGGTGCGTGGAAACAGTTCTCTTAATGTCCAGTTAATCACACTGTAGTTTTGTTGTTTTACATCAGTAATCAATTGATATTAGTTCAGTGATAAAGATTTGTGGAAAGTCGTTCCTTCATTTCAGATAGGAAGTTTCTGTGATACAGCCCCAGAATATCTTGGGGAGTGTGGACCGGCACAGCTTCTGCCTCCATGTGCAGGAGGACTCGTGAGCGTGTCGGGGTTGGGTTTACATGCGGAAGTGAGAGTGTGAGACAGGGTTATTCAGAGAATGAGAGAGGAGACATTTAAACACTGTCATGGCTTTACAGAATAAACAGGTCATGTATTTTAACGCAGCATTTACTAAATCAGTATAAACCATATTGCTTCATTCTAAAAATGTACTTGTGCATTATAAATATATCTGTATACATGAAGTCAATATACCACCCAGCTCTAGTTTAGGGATGTACTACAACACTAAATCAGTAATACCCACCTGATGGATGAGTAGCTGGATGTGTTTGGTTGGTGAAAGGCCACAATGGATCTTTTTTTTTTCATGCTGTAAATGTGTTAAAGGGGAATTCTGAGTCATTTAGTCTTTGAGGTGTAAACAGATAGATCCAGAGTAGTTTGGTGTGAAATGATTCATTGCAGAGAAACTTCAAGACTTGTGATTTCATTACAGTGATGCTGATGGAAAGCAGGGGTCACCATGTCTACAATACAAATATAAGCAATTTTTTACCATCCAAAACCAGCATCTTCTGGCAGGGGTCACCATGTCTACAACACAAATATAGGCATCTGATTTACCTTTCAAAACCAGCATCTTCTGAGAATTTTATATTTAATGATAATATGAAGTTATTAAAGTCATGGATTATGTTTTCTTTTGGGGGCTATTTTGCCTCACATCTGTTTTGTCTCTGCATGTACCCCTCTGAAGTGAATTAATTCAAATAAAACAATTAAAATGCATTTTAAGCTAAAATTGATCATGAAACGTGTCAGATCATAAAAAGTTTCAGACATCAGGCAGTGTATATATCCAACCACATCATGTCATAACTTGTGGTGTTCCCCTTTAAGCATACGACTGAGTAGGGACAGTAGCAAGAGGAACTTCAACCCTAGGAGCCTAAGAGTTGATCAGCGCAGCTGTTCTTTGCTGTGAATCGAATCAGAAACTTTCAAGAGAGAATTATGATGCATCTAAGACTTGATTATTTTTTCCACCATTAGTCTGGATGTACTTGGGTGTACAGTGAACATTTTAACCTGCAGCTCAGAAACAAGGTGGGGTTTTGAGTGAGTGGGTGTTGTACGTGCACATAAAGATAATGTATATGATTAGACAGAGAGGCTGGTTGGTAGTTTCTGGAGGAGGTGCAGAAACTGCTGCTGTTATACTGGTTGTATGTAACACCCCCTGGTGGATGGAGCTGAAATACAGATTGATGGTCTACAAGTCTACATGTCTAGTTCTTTACGGCTGTGTTTCTGTTAAAGCATATTTACAGTGACTATATTCTAAGGTGGCTATTGAGCAGTTCATCAAACCAGTTATGAGTGAATGCTATATAATGATACCAAAACAAGCACAGCTTACACAGGCTCCAATCTATACTGAAGCCGAAATTATTACAGGAGTAGTTGACTGGTGAAAACACTTCAGAACTGTAGATACATTTTATTGTAGCTGAACCTGAGGTTCACAGTATTGCAGTTGGCTAGAGAATATCAGACTACACAGAAATATGCAGAACTTTGCATTTACTGGTCAAATTACATGCTTTGTTGACTAAACCCATCCACAAAAAACACACTTCCACATGTTTTCATGCCCAGTTGCTGTTTATTTGCTAATTAATATAACAAAGAAGAAAAATGCAGTTATACCACATTTTATATTTAATGTTTTATTTTTTCCCCAATATGATAAACTCAACAAATACATACAAACTGCACAAAAATTTTAATTACGATGCCATATTTAAAGGGTAACCACCAATTTTTCACAAATTAATTCAGAGTGGTATATTCAATCAACCAGAGTTCTACAGCACAAACATAGCCATTTCACCATGAAACCAATCCAAAACCACCAGTGAACCTACATGCTTTTTTCTATGAAATGCTGATGATGGTAAAATACCATTGTTTTGTGTGTACCTCTCCACTGTAGATGGATTAAAAAACATTTTAAGCCGAAACCTCACTTGCAGGTACCTATGGATTCTATCACCACCATTGATTTACTACCATTGGGGTTTCTCTTCAACAGAGCATTTTACACCAAACCACTCTGAAAGATTTGTTTACATCCTAACCTTTTGATTTTGCAGGATTTTAGAAATCTGTGAAGTTCCCCTTTTAAGTGTGTTCTCAGTAAATTATGTGTCGACTTTTTCACACGTTGTTTGACCTGAGGTGTTCAAACTTTTAGCATACCACTGTAGGCATATTTGACGATTCTGGGAGATAAAGAAAAAGATTGTTATATAATATTTTGACACCAATGAAATGATTAATATCTGTATTTGTTTCAGAATGAAGTTAAAAGCCATGACTTTTTCACTTCAATTAACTGGAATGACCTTGAGCAGAAGAAGATTCCACCTCCGTTTAACCCCAGTGTTGTAAGAGACGTCCCAACCTTTTATTTATTGTATCTGTTCTCATTTTACCAAATCTTATTGTGTTTAAAAGCATCCTCATAACACAGTACTGTTAAAGTGACTGCGTTGTTCTAATCCAGTATTTCCTCGTTCTACAGGAGTCACAGTATGACATTTCGAATTTCGATCCAGAATTCACAGAAGAAATGGTTCCCAATTCAGTGTGCATCTCCACGGAGCACTCCATCGTTAATGCCAGTGTCATGGAGGCCGACGACGCCTTCCTGGGTTTTTCCTACGCTCCACCCTCAGATGACTCCTTCCTGTAAAAACAAAAAACAAACAAAAAAAAAGGATTGCGACTTGAGAAGTGGCTTTTGTAGTACTCAGTTTTTTGTTTTTTGATGAAAGGGAAGAACATGCCTAGCAGAGAAGCCTGACCTTTGGGGTTGTATTGTTTTGCTGACAGAAGTACATGGACGTTTTTGTGATGCAGGGTATCTGAAATCTTTATTTTTATCTCCAAACAACAGATTTATATTTTGTATGGAATCTATTACCTTCCATGAGGCATCACTCAGGTGTTGCTTATCTTTTCTTCCTCAGATTATTTTATACGGTGGCAGTTATTCTGTCAGGGATGCCTGAATACGCCCTTTGCTTGAAAACAAAATGCTTTTGTCGTATACATTCCATTTTCATGTCCCCTGACACCTAGATCTTTGCTAATGACATGGACACTGTGCAATTGTGACCGAGTAGTTTGACAGACTTAAATAATATATATATATATTCTGTATATATATGATGGAAAATAGTTACAGGCTTTTTCATATGTTAAGACATTTTAATTATTTTTTTTTTCTTTACCAAAGATGCCATTTTTGTAATAACCCTCATGGCATAATAATGTAAGACTGGACTGAATAAAAAATTAACTAATGGTGGAATTTAAATTAGAAAGTAAAAGACTTGCTTTGTGTTTGTGCTTATGTGAACTAATGAGTACAAATAAAGTCTTTTTGTTCACATTCACAACATTACTTGGTTTTAAACTGCGGGTACATTTTCCTGTTTGTTGTATTACATATGCAGGTGTTTCTGCAACTACAGGCATGTGTGGCTCTACATCTTGTGCTAGAGTATGTAACAAAAAAGCTATTGAAAATTGCATGCATTTTTTACATTTTGACCCTCAAATTTGTCTCTGCAGTGTGTTTAATTTGAATGAATTTGCCATTTTGAGAAGGTAAATACATGAAATACATTTTTAAGCTTCATCACTGTAAATGGCAAATACACAGTCAAGTCATGTGTTATGACCACTTCCTACTTTCAACAGCGGAAGCTGTTTGTCTGCGGCTTTCTCTGGGCCCACTTATCCATGCGGAAGGCTCTCTCAACCGACTTGGGTATAAATCTGTCCTTGCAGATCACGTACACCCATACCAGCTGATTGTCTACCTTGGGGGCGGATGGCATCTTCCAGCAAGACAATGCAACATGTCACATGGTTAGAAATATCCAACATGATCAAGACTTCCAAGTACTACCCTGGCCCCCAGACCTGAACCCAATTGAGCATCTGTGGGACTCTGTCCAGCAGCAGTGGGATGCACTGTAGTCAGCATGGCTCCAGATACCTGTGACAACCTACCAGGACCTTATTGAATCACTCCCAGCCCGTCTAGTTGCTGTCCATGCTGCAGACGGGGTGTTCCTCTGGATATTAGTCATAATATTGTGACTCGACTGTGTACAATGACCTGTTACATTAGCTTTATCAGGCAAGTTTAATGTATTAGAATCAAATATGTAAGAAACTAGTTTAAAAAGTCTAATACAGAATATATGTGTTATAATCTGTAAGACAAGGACATGTAGAAAATATTAAATATGCAAAGATGATTTTTAGTGTGTGGGTCTCTGAATTTTTGTCCAACCCCTTATTTTAGCTATCACAAGATGAGGGAGAGATGGGTTCTTGTACTTGAATTCATGGCAAAGCCGGCTATTATAAACAAAGAAAAGATAAAACTACATTTAGAACAAAAACCAAGAGGAAACCAAAACAAGGAGCAGACACAAAGAACAAACTAGTGGGCATAACTACACTGGCAATGGCAAATCAAGAGATAGGGGGACTGAACAAGAACCAACTGGGAACCATGAAGGGGCAGGGCAACACATGAGCCTCAAGTAGGGCTCTCACAAGCACATGTGAGAACAGCATGGGGGTATTCCACAAAGAGGGATTTTCCAATTAGCCACATAACTTAAACCCAAAGTTGAGAAGTATCCAATAACGAAGTCCATCAGCTTTTGTCCTATTGGTCAGGCTTGACTTTGGGTTTATGTTATCTGGCTAACTGAAAAAAAAACCCTGCTTTGTGGTTTGGTGTGGAATGGATTATTTACAGTGGTGGCTGGAACCAGGGGTCTTCATGTCTACAACACACATTATTTACAAAATATTTTATTTAATATCCAAAAGCACCGCCGAACTTCACATGTCCCCTGAGGTTTTACAGGTAATGTTAATAGTCATTAATCTGAGTATATTAATTTTCCCTCATGAATACATTTAAAGATATCAGTGTACGTCTTACCACCAAGCGTAATAGAGCTTCGGAGGCGCTTAACTCTTAACGCTTAACTACGTGTGCTTCCCATTACCACCACTGTGAACAAATATGCCTCGATGATTTCTCTCAAACAAAGCATTTTATGCCAAAACACTTTTTACATCTCAGCAGTTTAATTATTACGATTCTCTAGAAACTTGAAATTTCCCTTTAGGTACCTTTTGTTTGTATACATTTGGTAGTATTTGGAATATACGTTGAAATGCAGTTTATATTACACAAAATGTATCTCACAAATAGCTCAAATCTAAACATGTCACATAACAATGTTCTTCTACTCAGGACTGAACACATTATGATGTTTACATTAAAAGCGACTGATGTGCGCGTGTCGTTCTAGCACAGTTCACCGAGTCTGAGGTAATTTAGCCATAGCTAGCTATCTTAGCCTGAACTGAAAATGGACGACCTTCTTTCTCTGAAGGAGTCGGTAGTAATATACTTGGATAGAAGTGGAGGATTGCGGAAACTTATCGAGGCCTGCAGCTCTTTCAAAGGTTTGTTTCTGATAGAAAAACTGGTCGCTTTTACTTACCGAGTAGTGTAAAGCTCGCTAGTTAGCTTAGCACAACGGCTCCATTTAAACATATGCAGTTTACAGTGTTATGTTTTTAGGGGAATGCCGTAAAGGGATGAGTTCCAAAGTACAGATATATAAAATACCCGACGGCTATTTAAAATGTCGGTGATGCAAGACTGAATTTAGCCTCTTCTTAAACGGTGCAGCAGTTAACTTTACATTCTGATGCCATTTAAGGTGGAACCAGGCGAATAGGAAGCACACGCGTGCCTGTTAACAATGTAAACAGTAAAGTGGTCTGGATGCTACTTTACAGTGGTGATGATGGGAACCAGGGGTCAACCTGTCTACAACACAAAAATTACCACACGGCCACACTGACCCTCAATCTATGTGTCTATTCCACAGCCATACTGACCCTCACTTTTCTATGTGTCTAATCCACTGACCCAGACTCCTCTATGTGCCTAATCCACAACCATACAGACCTGCACATCTCTGTCTATTCCACAGTCATACTGACCCTCACTCCTTTATGTGTCTAATCCACTGAGCCAGACTCCTCTGTGTCTAATCCACAGCCATGCTGACCCGCACATCTCTGTCCAATTCACAGTCATACCGATCCTCACTCCTCTGTGTCTAATCCACAGCCATACTGACCTGCACATCTCTGTCTAATTCACAGCCATACGATCCTCACTCCTCTGTGCCTACTCCACAGCCATACTGACCTGCATATCTCTGTCTAATCTACAGTCATACTGACCCAGACACCTCTATGTGTCTAATCCACAGCCATATTGACCCTTACTTGTCTACGTGTCTAATCCACATCCATACTAACTCGCACATCCCAGTCTAATCCACAGCCATACTGACCCAGACTCCTCTATTTGTCTAATCCACAGCCATGCAAACTTCCACATCTCTGTGTCTAATCTACAGTCATACTGACCCTCCTTTTCCTGTTTACACATGACCATGTAGCCAGACACACATCCAACATCATCTTCAAGTTTGCTGATGACACCACCATCCTAGGCCTCATCACAGATGGAGACGAGGCTGCCTACAGAGACGAGGTCAGAGCCCTGTCAGAGTGGTGCTACCACAACAATCTCTGTCTCAACATCAGCAAAACTAAGGCGATGATCGTGGACTACAGAAGCTGTAGAGGGGTGGTCACTCTCCCCTGTACATCAATGGAGCTGAAGTGGAGCGGGTCAGGAGTGATAGGTTCCTCGGGATACACCTCACCGATGACCTCACCTGGTCACTCCACACCAAACGCCTCTTCGTCCTGCAAAGGCTCAGGCAGTTTGGTCTGCCTCCTGATATCCTCACCAACTTGATTTGGCACGTGATTTGTTCCCCCCACAACCGTCCGTTTGTGAAGGGTAGCAACTCTACACATCGCTGTCTGATATGGCAACTGTACTTCCTACGGCCACAAGGCCCAGAAGAGAGTGGTGAGGACAGCAGAATCCATCACAGGCTTCAAACTTTTAGACTTGCAGGACATCTACCCACTGCCTGAGGAAAATCCAAAAGATCCAGTTGGACTGTAGACAGCCAGCACACGGCCTGTTCACCTTACTGCCATCAGGCAGAAGGTACCGCAGCATCCAGGCCAGAACAAACCCGCTACTGAACAGTTTTACCCACAAGCCATCAGGTTCCTGAACAAGCTGTGAACTTTTCACTCACACCACTGCGCTCGAACACTTTATTATTAATATTCTTAATCACCACTATGGACACTGAGTCACTTTAAACAACAGACATATACATATTTATAATATATCTCTGCTCTCTCTCAGACTATCCTTGTCTAATAAATGTACATAAATGACCTGACATGTTGTGCAAACTTGAAACTTAATCTTGAAACTTGAAACCCTCACTCCTCTACACGTCTAATCCACAGACATACTGACCTTAAATTCTCTATGCATCTAATTCACAACTATACTGACCTAAATCGTTGGGCAATATTTTGCCTCACATAACCCTGCATGTACCTCTATGCCATGAATGCATTACAAAATGACTAAAATACATTATCACAAAAGTATCATAAAACAAAGTGTCAGAACCATTTCATGTTCTAACGTTCTGTGAGGGACTTTTAGAGTTTGACATTTGGCTCCCATCACCACCACTGTTAACAGTTATGTCCTGTTTTGTCTATATCTGAGAATTTCACACCAAACCACTTTTGAACATTTTAATTATGTTGAATTTTTGAACAATCTGAGGTGTTCCCTGAGGTGCGTTTCATTTGAATTGTTTTTCAGAATCACAACAGGTGGACGCAGTATATCGCTTCAGTTTTGATGTTAATCCTACTGATGTGGTTGAACTGGATGCCAGGCTGGGAGACTGCATATTACATGACCCCCTGAAAGCCACTTCACTTTTTCAGTCTGTAAGTTTCAGACAGGGGAGACTCCATAGGGGATGTGATCACTTTTCTTAAAAGGGGAATTCCACACATTGTTTCATTGTTTTGCATTGTCCACTCAATGAGATGTAAAGTAATACAGAATGGTGTTACTGGTAAAGGCATTTTCATCATAATAGTGATAGGAACTAGACGTTGTGATGTTTTTAAATGTAATATCCATAATGGCAGTAAATATAATATTATGTTTTTTTGGGTGCTGTTTTGTTGTACAACACGCAGCATGTATCCTTACAATATGAGTGGAACTCCATCTCAAATCTGTCATATGAGACGTAAGACATGCATCAGACAATGCATTCATAAGCATTTCATGTGATAGCTTACTGTGCCTTTAGCAGTGGTGGACCGTGGCTAATTTATGTTTATAGAAAAATATATATATAAAACATAAATTATGTTTATGTTTATAACTAAATTGTAACTAAATTGCAAATAAATCTTAAACCAGAACCCTGATTGTTTGCAAAAACATTATTTTATAGTTCTAGCTAATGAAAACTGTTCTCCCTCAGTGTTCTGTGCTTATGATCATAAGAGTGGTGTTTCAGAAATGACAATAGAACATTAGAGCCATAATAAATCATGGTGCTTTTACTTTCCATAATTAAGTACATTTGAAGGTAAATACTTTAGTACTTTTACCCAAGTGGGGGTCTTAAATGAGGATTTTACTTTTACTGGAGTACTATTTTACTTTGGGTATCAATACTTTAACTCAAGTACATGGTTTGTGTACTTCGTCCACTACTGGCCTTTAAAGGCATTAAATGTTTCAGATGTCAGATTCATATCACTACCTGTGTGACCAGTTCTATTTAGAATTTCTGGCTTAATAGTTTTGTTAGCATCTCACTGATGTAATTGCGTCTGTTTCAGCAGAAGGTGTGCCTGTTGTTTTCTATTCATTATAGGCAATTTACTTGGAATTTGCCAGTTGAAAACCCCCTTGTGATTTTTGGCGTGGAAAACCCTTTCACTCTGAGATTAATTTTTTTTGTAACATGCATTTACTGTCTCACAGGTTTGTTATCTGGCTATAAAGGCATTGTCACTGATTCAGCATGCTGTTACAGAAAACCAGGTAGGGATGAAACTTTCTGTACCTACAACAATAGTTGTGATTAGAATGTGTTTTTTTTAACATCATGAACTTTTTGGCTCCTTGAGGTTAACGTTGTTTTGAAGCCCACACATATGCCACCATTTCCCCGCTACTGTCTGGATTTATCCGAGTTCCCTCGTGGGTATGGTCCAATGAGGCCTCTGGAAATGGAGGGTCTTGTAATTGCCATGACTCGTGTCACTAAATACACCCAAGGGGCCAGATTCCTCTGCACAGAAGAAAAATGTCCTTGCTCCAGGGGTAACCTTAAATACCTCCCTCTTAGTGTGTTTTTGTAGTACTTCCTTTGTCTCTTGCCGTAGCTGTTCTCACTTTGCCACCAGGTTTCCACCACATTAGAGTACATGCCCCAGGGGCCACAGAGTCTGCAACTATCAGGAGTGACTTCATCTGCTTTCTCTGCTCTTCACCACTCAGAGAGGATGTGAAGTCTCGTGTTTTGGGGGGTAAGAAGCAAATTAATGAGAATGGCACTTAAAGAGCTGAAGTTGAGTTCATTAGAGATTAATTACAGAGACCATCTATATCACAGAATAATAACTATAACTCTAGTCGTGCAAAACTTTAAAATTATATTCCATGTACATGTTGCTTTGTCACTGATTCCCATTGTTTATTACATATAGATAAGCAGCTGGTTGAACTTGTTCATATGAGAGCACTGGGTGTGCTAGGAATCCATGGCCCTTCCTCATTGAGATTTCAGTCCGTTACTCTGTTTTTGAGAGGTAAACCAAACTAGTCAAATAAATACACTGACATGGCTACCATATAGTCATATAGTCCCTTTTTATAGAATTGTCTTCTAGCCCTCTGGTCTATTTTAGTATATGGTGTTAACCTAGCGACAGTTCAGTTAGTAAACACAATGGTAGTGATATGGCACACTTATTATCTGGTTGCACAGAAAGTCAAAACATCTGGGTTAAAAGGCAAAGCATATTGAGATTTACTTGTAAGTTGTTCAGAATCAGACCACATATAAATAATATGTCTTTGAAAGTGTATATAGAAATATTATGTATATTTTAATAGTAAAATATATATATACTAATATGAACAGTTGGTCAAAGAGGCTTTATCCGGGTGTCATCATTATCAGTTCATAACATTAAATATAAAACATCAGTTCATAACATTAAATATAACATTAAATATATATTAAAAATATCATGTTTAAGCAGTTTAGGAGACAAATGAAGCCCTTCTATTTTCCATGGATTTCTTTTCTAAAATTCTTTTTTTGGCTATGACGGAATTCGAATTTTGAAACTGAATAAAAATCGTCTTTATTAAGACACATTTGAGTATGAATTAATGTTATTGTTGAAACCCGTGAAGGCACATGTGAAACGTATTAGCACAAATGAGTTTGTTTGTACTGTTAATGAATGAGATCCAGTGTTCCTCTTGGGACCTGCATAGGCTGCAAGCATTTTTTCCATGAGAACCGAACAACCCTAAGTGTATTATTTTTGGGTTTTTTTGGGCAGATGAACTTTGCAACTCTATGAAATTTGGTCAGGTCTATCGAGTGGTGGGGATACCAGCACACATACACCAGTGGCCCAACATCACTTGGAGCATAGAGGCCTGCAGTGTTCAAACAGTCAAGCCTGAATGTGAGGCCCTTTTTGACACTGGTAAAAGTATACACACCTTCACACTCAGAGTCAAGTCACTGATCTTGTACTGCCTCCCTTCACCTTACACACAGACCCTTGTCTGATCAGCGACAACTTCCAGGCATTGCATGCTGCTTCAGCCTGTTCCCCGTGGAGATTCTCTGCTATTATAGCCAACTCCTTTGGATCTGCTGTACTCCCGCCTGGCCTTTACAGCACACTGAAGTTGGTGCTGCTTCTCAGCCTGGTGCAGACTGAGGGGGAGAATCCAGATGCACACAACCATCTGGATGTTCTAGCGCTCACCAGCGATGCACTCATCATCGATAGGTATGACACATCAAGCAACACATTTAATCTTTCCAAATGAACAACAGTAAGGCCACCAGAAGATGAATAATTTTGTAACCTTCAGCTATATTTATGTAGTGTCGGGACAACTATCCCCAGTCAGTATAATTTATATGTACAGGCTTATGAATACATACCTTTTGTTCATATTAAGTGCAATAGATCAAAAGGCTTATAGACACTCTTTAAGTTGATATATGCACTGTGTGTCGTGTATATTAAATGACAAAAACAAATTGTTTAAATACTTGTAAGCAGTGGCATTTCTAACTAAATCCTCGGGTGCACCTCCTTTTACTTGGCTGGTAATAAAGTACTGTAGACTGTTTCACTTCACCTGTATTTTCCACAGAATTGCATATTTACATAAAAATGAGACAACAGATTTTCCACATAATGTTATATTCATTCTTTGTGCTGATTTATTGCCAGGTTGATGACATACAGTCTAGGTCTAGCCGACCGGGGTGTTCGTCATCCAGTTACTGGAGAGTTGTTTGCTTCCCTGTCCAGAGATGAGCATGGAGCAGGAACAGCCAATATCCATGCTGGTTCTGCATTGCTGGCCAATGGAGGTATCTGCCTGCTGGGAAACTTAACATGCTACAAGAAAGATAGGATAGACACACTCCAGTCAGGTACGATGTGAAAAGAAGTGTTGACTTACATCACTATTAGAACAAAAAGGCCCTCCAAGTTAATTTCTAACAATATTATCAATTACGTAGACAAGCTATAACTTTACTGACAACAGAGCACTCTGCAAGTTTAGTGCTTCCCCCTCTGTTTTCTCATGGTTCACTGTGACTCTGTTTCCTTAGTGTTGGAAAGTAGATCAGTGCCTGTCTTCATCCCAGGAAAGAAGTATGGAGAAGATGTTGACCAGCAACTCTCCTTCTCCATCCAGTGTAACTTTTGGGCACTGGCTGATGCAGCTGCTCCTTCCAAGAAGCCAATCAGACCCGACAGCGTGGTGTTGGGATCTGTGGTGGGTTCACACTGTCTCATGTTAATATAAAACATGTTTGTTTAGCATCATCCAACAGCAGGGATGTGACCTCATGTTAGGATATAATTCAAATTACTGTTGCAATAAGCCAGCAACTAGGCTCAAATCCCAGGCAAATTTATATTTTCCTGGAGTTTTGCTCTGTACAAACAAAATCAACCTTTCCTTTATGATTGCCATTTATTTCAAAAGCAAATTGCATTCTTTGGGGATGACAAACCTTTTAAGACTCATTTTCTTTGCTTGTTGTAGCCAGCTTTACATGGGAAGACGTTTCTGCAGATACCCTGTTTTTATAATACATTGAAAATATCATTCTAAATGTTTTAATTTGTAGAGTAATACATTTTTATTACACTGTAAGACTCATGTAAGGCTGATGTTTTTGCCACAGCTAAGACTTTTATTTAAGTGATTATGCTCCAGTAACCCACTTGTTAAGGTTGTACAAGTGAGAGCACAGGATGTGTTGGAAGTCCATGACCCTCCCTTCCTTAGATATCAATCTGTAGCTCTATTTTGGAGAGGTATTTCCTGTAAGACTATGCAGTACTGTGCGGGACCAAACTATGCAACCCCAAGGTTCTGCAGATGACCATTTGCTGCCAAAGGAGAGGTAATCCTGAAAGAATGTTGCAGCAGTTAGGAGGCGACCCCACCTCTATACATATTTAGTAACAGGAAAAAAAGACAATTACATCTTTCCTGGAGAGCTTCCTAGTTGTGCCCTCATATGCTACTCTATTTAAGTCTTATGTTTTGTAGTCTAGGTAGATCCAATAACAAAAACTACAATTTTTAAACAACTTTTATGTCCCCAATACTTCAGTGCTCTGTGTGGATAACTAACAAATATTATTCATCAAAACATTCACACAGAATTTTATATATCTGACTGCAGGAGATGGGTCCATTACCTCCACAAGTTGCAGAGGCGTTTGGACTTTTGATCCAGTGTCGTGAAGCAATAGGTCACCACCCACTCCATCCTATGACAGTTCACACCCTGAGGCAGGCCATCTCACCAGGAGAACCCCTTTACCCTGCCTGCATGCAGTTTACCACACAGGACTACAAAGAGGTTAATCCACAAAAACTGCCGTCCACAACTCTTTCAGTGATTGACCTTTCCAGTCCTTACAGGTTGTAATCTAATGATACATTGTCATTTGTAGAACTGCACAATATAGACCAATATCACAATTTTAATGCTACCTATAACATTTTTGTACATTTTCTGTAAATACCTTGATTTATCAGAACACTCATAGAAGCACTGATCTAGGCAAAGTATTCACAGCACATGTTGACTAGTTAGGTGACTTATTTGTATGTTGCAGCATCAGCATCAATAAATAAATAATGGCTATTAATTAAAAATAACAATATAAAATGAATATATATATTTGTTGCAAAGACTTCTCTACCCTCTACTTTAGCTACTGGCTTACGCACGGAGCCTGAAAGTGGACATGAGCCCTGAGGCAGAGAAGATGATCCATGGCTTCTACATGGCCAGTCGGAGGGTTCGCTCAGACACTTCCCAGGGCTCTTCAGTATCTGTCACTTCCATCAAACTGATGTAAGCATAGATCAAAAGTCCCTATGCCTAAACAATGAATATGTGTTGAAGTGTAAACTGAGTAGTGGAGTTGAGTGCTATTTGGCCACATGCTTGGAGTATTGCCTAGTTTATTCTGCAAAACAGCACATTCTTGATTCATCTGTATTCACTGTATGGTAGTTAGTTGTGGAGTTAATGTAAGCTGTGTTGTGCAGGAAACACAGAACTGAACACCATACAAGCACTTCTGTTCACCACTAGATGGTAGTCATACAACATTTACCCTTAGCTTGTCTCTACCCTCATTTAAAGGGCAAACAAAAGATTCTGCATAATACAATCACAGCTGTTTAATGTAATATGATGTAATAGAGAGAAATATGCACATCTTTACCATGGATGTAATAAGAACCAGTTCCTACGTAGTATCTGCAATACTGACAAGGCAAGTGCTTTAAAAATAAATTTTAAGCACAAACCTCCCCATGTTCATAATCACCCCTCATAAAATGTTTAAAGGTTTCCACAGAATATGTGAAATTATTTAAAAAGAGCTAATGCACAAAAAGTATGCAGACAAGGGGTAGTGAAAGCTACAAGAAAAACACTTGTTCCTGTGCTGTTCATTTTACCAACCATATAACCATTCACCATTATCAGTGTCTTTTAATTTTGAGTTACAAAGTTGAAAGAAATTCAGCATATTAATTGTGCATGAACTGCATTTAAATGTTGAATATCCACCTACTGTTTTACCAGGATTGCTCTTGCACAAGCTCATGCTAAGCTTAGCCTGAGGACACAAGTTTTGGAAGAAGATGCAGTTGTTGCAGTGCTGCTGTTCGAAAACTCAGTCACCCTTAAACACGGTAAAAGCATGTTCATGTCTGAAGGGACAGTTTTTGGCCTTTTTCAAATGCACTTACAGTCAACTTACTAGGTAGTCAAAGGTTAAGGAGAAATAGAATTTTGTGATGGCATAGAGTGATGAAGCAAAGAGACAATTAAATTTTTTAACTGAAGATTACTTTAATGAATGCAGCATTCTTTGGACAATTAAGAACTTGGTTCACAGTTAGTTCATCCTCTTTCAAGTCAAGATCAATGTCCTGTTCTATGTTCTTGAGAGTTTGTCTTGGGAATGCAGGGGCCTCAGCGCTCGTTATTCCGCCCGATGCCTTGTTTCTTGGTGATCTGCGTGACCTGGACTCCCTGCGCAAGCGAGACCTGACCTTGGAGGAGTTCCACCAGCAGATCTTGCACTTTGTGTACACCTACGCACCAGGAGCTGCAACCTACATAATGGAGGAGTAGGGTACATTGACTTGGTGAGCAGCTTAAATAATTAAAAAAAAGAAAATTCATACATGCATGAAATTAGAGGTTTAACATTTAAAACAGGTTACTTAAATCCAGCTTCATGAGCTAATCTACAGAACGCTAAAAATATGGATGTTTTATGATCAGATTGAGAATTCCTGTTTGTGTAATTAACTTCCTACACAACCGAGATGAGAATCTGTCTTATGGCTACATTTTGACCCCGCCCCCATCCCCCCCACCCCACACACACTGAAATGTTGCAAGCTGATTTACCATGTCCTTTGACATTCATGCTCAGGTCATCTTCCTGCTCCAAAAGATGCTCTTAATTCTGAGGGGATGGAAAAAAGGCAAATCAGCACTTTAGGTGCACGAGTCTCATTACAGACTCAACATGAGGTGTGGTATGACTGTTTTGCTCAGATAGTCACAGTATCAACAACCCAATCTGGTCAGATGGGTAAACGGCGAAAGTGTGAAAATCATCATGGCAGGTGTAGCAATTAATTAAAAAAGTACCAATTCTTCATAATCTGTATTTAACACTTTCCCCATGCAAATAAAGATGACTTACCATTGGTCACTGTAGTCACGCCATCATGGCCATCCTCATCACTAAAGGAAAGGGTAACAAGACAGGTAAGATTAAAGCTTAACCACACCAGAGCAGTTTAAAGCAAACTCCTACTGCCAAGGAAGCTCAGATAATCACAGTGTCAACAACCCAGTTTGGTCAGACGGGTAAACGGCAAAAACGTGAAAAATCATCATAGTCAGTACACATCTGCAGTACGCGAGAGACTAGTTTATCTAAAAAGGTTTCTTCTCACCTCAGTGATGCATTCTGCATCACAGCCAGCTCATATCTGTGGCCTCACTCAACTGAGCACTGCAGAGAAGGGGGACAAAATGGGTTCAAACGGGTGGATTTATACAGAAATTAAACTACTCCTAGATTAACACACAGAGTCTGCCTTTTTAAAAATGCATGACCACAAGATGACATCAGATAGTCACAGTATCAACAACCCAATATGGTCTGATGGGTAAACGGCAAAAACGTGACATCATCATGTGTACAGCATCTCATGGCCACAATTTCAACAAACTAAGTTGATTTACCATGTTTGTAAGCTGTACTCGGGTCATTCCTTCACAAAGTCACCTTCATTTCTGAGTAGAAAAAAAAATAAACAAAAATAATTTACATACAAGTAATTGCAGGCAAGTCCCTCATTTCTTCCCCAGTACTAGAGCTTCAGTGATTCTGGTATCAAGTGCTCAGATGTTCATAGTATCAACAACCCAATCTGGTCAGCCGGGTAAACGGCAAAAACAATATGAAAATCATCACAGCTGTAACAAATCACTGCTACGTTATAATTTTTCTCCCCAATTTGTTCACTTGTGTCTAACGCCCCACACCCTAATCCCCCCAAATAAATTATATTAAAATAAATACATTAACTTTCCAGTATCTTAAATATGTTACAAATATTAAATCATTGAAGGTCTTACCATATGATCTGCAGCCCAACAGCAGCAGCGATCATCTGACACCACTGCAAAGACAATACAAGCTGCTTAAGAACACATATGGCATCTTAAAACTTCAAACAAGAGACAGAGAACTTCAAAAAAAGACCACTGACTAATTAGCTCTTCTGTGATAAAGCTATTGATTTTATGCTGGTTCACATAAGCAGCACTGAGGACACAATCGATAAGTGAACCTGATTTCACTTCAGAAGTTGACTGATGAACTAAAGGCCAAAGGCCACATGTAACACAGCTTGAAAGCACAGCTCCCCACGCCAGCACAAAGGCCTTACCAAGGCTAGTTTAACTCAAGGTCAGGACCTCCACCAAGACTGCAGCCCCTCCGAGAGGGCTAAAAATTCATAATTTCCCCAACGTAGGTCACGTGAAGACCATTCCCAGACCAACTTGGCCTCACAGGGGACATGGACCTGGACATAGCCAGTGGACAATCTGACCAACAGCAGGGCAAATAGCAAAGGGGCAATTTATCAATGTAAGTGGGACACCCAACTGCCAACATGATTTATAACAGTACTGCAGGGACATTTAACACTGCCTGTTGAACAACTTGGGTCATAATTCCAACATTATTTGATAATCATAATTAACAGGTCACCCACTGCAATGCTCAAATTTGGCTTGCACATGCTACTGAGAGAAATGCTAGACATGTAGAAAATTCACAGCATACATGCTGCGAGACTGATGCAAGGCATCATGGGAAACAGCAATCTGTTATTAATGCCATCTAATGTAACTATTGTTTGAACACAGATCACAATCCCCCTGCCTTCATGCTCTAGTCTTATTTTCTTTTCATTCAAATTTTCTTTAAGATCATCTTATGAGAACATTTTCAGTATACAGGACTGACTGGTGTACTGATTTGGAGTACTGGACAACATAGAGATGTATAACATATCTGGGCATTTTTCACTTCAACCCAAGTGACTAATGTAGACAATGCAGAACAAATCTATTTTATGGCATATTTAAAGTTAACAGAAAACATCCTAAAAAAGGCTGTTTAATTGCTGGTTAGTTGGTTGTTTTGATAGGAGAGACGCATGTTGCTTTGACATCAAATCAAATACATTATTGGCTTTGGATAAGCCTCCAGTAATGCTTAGAATTTGTGGTCATTAGCTCACGAGTTGCATGTTGAGATGTTAAATGAGTGAAGGGTATCGAACTAGACTGCTTGATTGCAGTCTCACATTTACACCACAAGTAATAATCCAACCATCAGCTGCAAAACTCCATATATAACATTTACAACACTAGCTGGGCGTAGAAGCCACAGATTCATGGCTTTTGCAGTTACCTATATACAAAGCAGGGGCCGTATGCGAACCAGCCCGTTTCAAGAACGAATTGTTAGCTATATGAATGTTTACACGGTTAGACTAATCCCCCTCTGATGGAAGGTCTTTATGGATATAGAACTAAAAGTTATATACGAACTAGCGAAGAGTTAAGACCAGTTGGGCCCGAGCCTTTGAGAGGTGGGAAGAGAAAACGTGATCACCACGTGGTCATGCCTCGGCACAAAAGATGCAGGGCACTAGCTGGGTAGGTTTTCTTTCTCACGTTAGAAACCTACTTCTAAAAGAAAACCTAATAGTCGCCTCCAACCGATTAAAGTTAGTTAGTTAGTTAGTTAGATGCCCAGCGCGCTGCTACGTTTCTGTTCTCTTAGTGACTACAGCTCGGAAACGCTCAAAGGCATCTTGAAAGCACCACAAATCGCTCAGCAGTAATTAATCTCACATTTAAATAAATCTATAATCTACTGAAATCCGTGTTTACCTGAGCAGACGGAATTACAAAAATAAGCAAATCGGCTTTGGAGAGTCGGAGCTCCCCAAAAAGTCTCCGTCCAGGCGCCCATGCTTCTCGAGAGAGAGAGAGGGTGTTGCGCATGCGTGTTTTATTACGTCAGCAGATCGGCGACTCCACGGGTACGCATGCGCATTATCGCGCAGTCGACATGGTGGGAAGACGTACTGTATAAAAGTCACAAAAACACTTTTCTTTCAAGACTTTAGCGTTTGTAAGAATGTTTTACATCCATGTGTAACCTACATTGTAAACAGTGCTGTCAGACAAAGTCAATATACGAAGGCAAAACGTAAATAGTTTGTTATTAATAAATAAAAACACCTAATAATTGGGGTTTATTTGGTTATTTTTTGGCTATGAAGCTTGTAAGGAGTAATAAAAAATAAATAAGCAAAAAAATACAGTACAGTACATTTTCTGCAGTGCTGTCTAATACATGCTAGTGCAGAATAATACTGAAATCTAATGCAGAGACTACACTACCCACTCAGATAAAAAGAAAATAATGTATCTTGTGAGTTACAAACGCTGTCACTAGGTTGGTACCCTCAATGGCAAATCTGTAGTTTGGAAAAATAAGTCTGTTAGCTGTTCTGTTTGATGAGTTATGCTGACTCCTTAAACCCTGGAATGTCCAAATTTGCAGAGTTCACCTGGGAACATGAATGTGGTGTCATATCCCAAATTGTTAATATGCCCCTTCAGCTATGTTTTTTTGTTTATAAATGTAACTGATAGAAAAAGATATGACATAAATTATTAGATCTGCCATTTGATACAAGTCATGTTTTATGTTCTGTTAAATTAAATAATAATACACACAAATAAAAGATAAATGAACAGTAACTGTGCATTACTATTTGATTTTTCCGTAGAGGACGTGTTCACTTATTTTCATTTAGAAGATCAATAAAACATGCATCTTATCATTTGTGGGTTTGTATTTTTGAGGGTACATTTACATTGTAACAACAGAAGGGCCTTTAGAAAGGGGTCCTATATAGCACCTAAAAGGGTCCTTCTGTTATTATGATATCAAGCTTGTGAAAATAAAATAGCCATATCATTTTGGTTCAACATTTTGACATGGGTACTATATACCACCACAAATGTTTTTTTTGTTTTTTTTTCATTGTTCACACTTTGGGTGACTGAAATGGACCTGGACCCTTTTATTTTACAACACAGCTATCCCACATTTTTAAATTCTACACACTAAAAGATGTTTATAAACAGAAAATCACTTACATCCTGTCTAAACCTTTACCCTTTTCATCTCTAGACTTGGGTGTAAGCCAAATAAGCCGTATATAGGCCCAAATTATTCAATTTATTAGGATCAGAATCTTTTTTTATTCTTAAAAGAAAAAATGTAATATACGGATTAGAAAGCTTGCTGTGGCTTGTAAAACGTGTGTTTTTATATGAGCCTATATTTAACAGATAGTGTTAAAAAAAATAAAATTGCTTTTATTTTTAGAGTAATTTTGAAAAAAAAAACAGAAAAAAACAATTGCAAATTTTAAAACATCAACATTTCTTTGGTAGTAAATCAATAGACAATGTAGCGTTTTTATTTTAATTATTATTTTTTTTATTATTATTATAATGACCTATAAACCATTAAAATAATAATATCATATCCAAACATATTTGTATCTTTTTTTGTTGTTGTTTTATTTTTCTCACTTTACAATCCACAAAATACACCGACGACCACTGATGTGTGGGGGAAAGAAGAAAAGAAAGGAGGAGGAATAGAAGCAGAAGAAGCTGGGCTTCCACTGGACCTGCTATTGTCCAGACTCTGACAGACCACTTCACATGACAGATGTGATGCCGTTCACACACATGCATTTAGTGCAAATATTTGAACCGAAAGTGCACAGCCAACAAGTCAAGCATGACAGCTCATTAGAACAAAGAACACAGCTCAGCTACGCGGCGAGACCTCCAGCGAGACACAGGGACTAAGAGCAGGGGAAACAAATACAAACACGCCTTAAAAACTTTATTTACAAACGTGACAGAGCCAGGACACCAGGTTTCCACGCGCGGTCAGCAAAGCAGAAGAACGCCACTCCGTCCTTTTCTGGCTCCACTGCTTCTCATTTCAAGTTGGTGAAAGAATGAAAAGAAGGAGAGAAATGACTGACAGCTTGCGTTCATCTTCTGAGTGGGAGTCAGAGCTGTGACTTCCGAGTGGCCGGTGCGTTTTTGCCTCCTGTTATAATATTAATCATAATAATTTAAGCCTTCATTTTTTTATCGTCGCCTCCTTAGAGTCTCGTGTGCAAATGGTTCTATGTCTGAGATGATGAGGACGCTCCTTGGTTCTCGCTGTGCCCCGAGTTACTCAGGAACTGGCCGGTGGCACCGATGTAGAGCCTGGAGCGCATCGGCCATTTCTGCAAAACAGAAGGTGGTTTAATGTCACCATTTCTACATGATTATAGGGCTAAAATGTAAACAAGCTAGGAGTGGTGTTATGATGTGGAAAATGCTGGCCTAGAACCTAAGGCACGGTTGCCTACAGTGAAAGTGATGGTAACCAGACGTCTGAAGAGTTGAACTCTGTTAACAGGTTATGTGGTTCTGATGCATTCCTCTTATAGTTTATAAGATTGGGGCCTAAAATGGTTATTTTATAACAGGTTGTTTTTTAAAAAGATGGTTCTTTAGGGGTTCTGTAGTCAAGAAATCGTTCTATAAAGAGCCATAAACTCTCAAAGAACATTTTGCATGATTAAAGGGTACGTTGCACTGTGGAAGCCTTATTCAGACTGACTGAAAATGTGCTCTATATGGTTCTACATAGATCATTTAAGCACCAAAAAGGGTGCTTCTGCTGTTATGATGCTGAGCTTATAAAAAACAGATTAATCATTTTGGTGCCATATAGAACACTGGTCAAAAATGTTCTATATAGAGTCAAAATGGTTATTTTATTTTTTATAAGCTCAGCATTATAACAACAGTAGCACCCTTTCTGGTGCTATATAGACCCCCTTTCTAAAAGGATCCTTCCGTTGTTATGATGCTAGGCTTATAATAATAGAATAGCCATTTTTTGTTCTATAGAACTCTTGTCATCAACAGCACATTCTCAATCAGTCCACAATGCAAACCACACTTTACTCATCCAAAGAGTTCTTTGAGAGTTCAATCTAAAACCACTAAAGTATGTGTCATAGGTACACGCAACCTTCTGGTGTACCTGTTTGTATCTATTTTAACATCAACATGATGAATGAATATATAATACACATGTAGACACGTGTAGGTTCACTGTAAATAAAGTGTCTACATGCGTGTGGAAGATATGGTGTCCCCTGGTTTCCATCACCACCACTGTAAAGAAATTTGAGTCGATATCATAAACCATTTCACTATATTCCATTTCTAATTCTACATCTAATCACTCTGAATTATTTGTTTACATCTTAGCAATCAGTCAGAAACACACTTTTTTTTTACACTAAATCAGATGCCACACTTTCTTCCCGTTTGTGGTCATCAGAGGTGGACGGAGGATTCAGACATGAAGCTGTTGTTACTGCAGATAGTTAATCGGGAGAATGACTCAGGGTTTTAGCTCAGAAAGTTAGTAACCTGATTGCTGTAAAATGTTAAGTTTATTGAACATCACATACTAAGCTAACAAAAAATAAAACACAGATTTTGGTTTAATAACTAGCTATTAAAAGTTTAATAAATCACAATTTAAAGGCCACCAGGTCACTGGACCATCTTACAGTGCTCCAGAGAACCTCTTTAGAACCTTCATATAGGGAACATAATTACTCTGTTCAAGCATCAGTCAGTCCATAGTCACTGAAAATCGAATTAATTTGTTTATTAAAATATTTTATATTATAATATTTTATTATATATATATATATATATATATATATATATATATATATATATATATATATATATATATATAGGGCTACAAATATGGACCTTTTACCTGGAGAGGTGCCTGTAGTCTAGGGCCATGTTGTGTTTTCACATTTACACTGTATACATGGTTGTGGGAACTTTTAAATGCATATATCAGCTCAAGTTTAAAATATTAACAAGATGGTTGTTTCTTTAGTTCCACCATGTGAATGAATGAATGAATGAATGAATGAATGAATGAATGATGACCTTTTTTTGTTTTATTATCATAATCTTCCTTCCTGAGCATTTCCTAAATCATTTCATCGCTGTCCAAAAAAAACATGTATCTCCATTTTTGTTGATTTTTACTTGTATGCATCATTTGAGCACAGCAGCTGCTGTTTACACTGTGTGAATATTTACTGATGAATGGGCCAACAGAAATCACTTGGAAAAGTCTGGTTCCATTGACTCACATTAAAAAAACATTATACATTTTTGTGGATACTTGTTTTTCTGTGGACAGTGGTGATATGTTAAAGCTGTACATGCATTTAAGATATGCACCAGCTGACGCGAGTAAGGCATAGCACGCAAACCATTAATGCGCAAACACAAAAACAGGCGTGCGCAAAACATAAAACCCAAATGCGTGTAAAAACAGTATCGGATAAAGTTCAACTCACTTTGACAGGATGCAGGTAGCCGTCCCCTTTGAGTGACCTGAACGCCTCGTTCGTGTGTTTGCCCGCGTCCCCATCCTCCTCCCCTTCCTCCTGTAAGGTCCTGGTCAGATGGGCGATGTACGTGGTGGCCAAAATCAGCACGTCCAGCTTGGACAGTTTGGTGTCCGGCGGCACGGACGGTAGAGTCCTCTGCAACTCCAGGAAGGCGTGGCGCAGCGTCTGCACGCGGCTCCTCTCGCGCGCGGCGTTGGCGGCGGCCGGTCGGCCCCTGCCCACGAGCGCGGGGGCCGCGAGCCCTCTGGAGCGCCGTCGCTCAGCGGAGTCCGGGCTCGGGCTGGGACTGGGGCTGCACTCGGGGCTCTCGGGCTGCGGCTCCATACGGGATCAGCGCCGGACCTACACCAGAGTAATAACACAGCGGGGGGAGTCGATTATGTACAGCAGCTTTAACCAGAAGCTCCAGAACAGGGCTCCACTTAGCAGTAGGTCAAGACAGAGCAGACCACCAGTTGTAGCGCATCTGTATTTTATATAGCGCAGTGTGTGGGTTTGGGCTGGGCGCGTGCATTATGATAGGATTTTGGGCACCTGGAAGTTTTCCTTCTAATTTTCCCAGCTCATATTCCAACATTGCATTATACAGCATCCATATTCTGGGCTATAGGTATATAATCAGCTTGGACATGAATTTCCTAGCTGTACAACTCTTAATAGACTTTGATATGAAACTTTAATAATCATATTTTCCTTTAAATTCCAAAAGTTTCCTGGAGCACTCTAAAAGGAAAAGGATGGTTCTTCAAGGGTTCTTCTATGCGTTCTATATAGAACCATTTTATTCTCTGTTTGTTCTAAATAGGCGGCTGTTTTTGTTATGAAGCTTATAATAACAGCAGAACGATTTTTTGATGCTTCTGATTTTTTTTACATGACAAACATGATTCCTTGAGGGTTCTCTAGTAAAAGAACCACGAGTTCTATATAGAACCGTTTAATGCTCGATATATTTTCAACAGCACAAAAAGGCCCATGTTTTTTGTTCTGGCATCAAGCTTAAAATAATAGCAGAACCTTTTTTAATGCCATATAGAACTGTTTCCAACAAGGTTCTCTAGTCCATAGAACCTCACACAACACATGGTTCGTCATCCATCACTCTGAAGACCCATTTTCGTCATGCAAAAAACATTTAAGCATGATAATAGTTCCATATAGAACGTATGGTTTTAATTAGCACTATTGCTTTTACTGTGGAACCATTAAAGAACCATTTTACTTGAACTGTTTATAAGCGTTCTAGGCTAAGCAGGTTTACAGCTTATGTTCTTTAGGAGCCCAGACAAAGTATTCATGCAGAAACCAGAAACTCGAACACAAAACGGAATGCAAGTATCGTTCAAACTCTAATCAACCCCAGAAAGTGTTCTAGGTTTCGTATATCGTAATCGATCAATCGCAATTAATATACGACTATAGTCTACAATAATATACAAGGTTTTAAATTAATTGCGGGTGATCGATTAGGATATATGTCTCAGTATATCACTGTAGTAATATATTTAGTCTTCCATTAATTGCGATTGATCGATTAGGATATATGACTCAGTATATTACTGTACTAATATATTTAGTCTTATTAATTGCGATTGATCGATTAGGATATATGAGAATATAGAACACGTATCGCGCCGTTATCTACGTCAAACTTCACGAGATGTTTTAGCAGACACCATCTGCACAAGAGCCCCGAGTTAGTGTAACCCAAGCTGGTGAAAAAGTGAAACCCAGTCCCCCGAATAGAAAAGTCCTGTGAAGCTCAGACCTACCTTCAGCCTATACGCGTGTAAAGAGTTTTGCGCTGGACATGCAGCCATCCAGCGTGCGCTCTGGCTCTCCGTGTTTGACTGACCAGCTCCGCTCCCCCTGCATTAAAATCTATATAAAGCAGCGCCTCACCTTGAAGCGGCGCGCAGCTCTCGGGAGCCTCTCATTTATTGGGAAAACAACGAGCTGACAGCTCTTTCACTCCGGTGCAATTAATCAAGGCCCTTTAAAGCTCAGTGGCAGCCAGAGGGGCTCCGCGCACTTTTCCCTTTAACTCATTTGAGGAGGGAAAAGTGGAGACCAGCCATTTTTGGACCAGTTTAAGCTCCTAACCTCACTCGCCCAGCAAGGCAGGACTGAAATATGGAGATAGTTAAGCCTGTCCTTATCTGGAGTTCTCAAATGACATTATAGTGAATGGAACTTTGGTGGGCATAACTCATCTAGTAGTCTAAAGCCATCCCACAGTCAAAGTTACGCAGCTACTTCAATGTAATAATCAGTCAAGGAGAAGCAGAATGAGCCAACTTGAGGACGAGGTCCAACACTTCTCAAGTACTGGGTTGCTTGTGGAAGTGCAGTGGAACTTCTTAGCACAACCTACGTCCATCAGCAACTTGAGTTTGCTCAGTATTCTTTTGCATTTCGGTCTAAAATAAAGTGCCAAGGTGCACAAGTGAGAGCTGTGAGAACCAGCAAAGTGGGCCAGGTTCTGAATAGAATGGCAATAAAGCCAATACAGGGACCTAAAGATATATATTTTAATGGAACATGTGATGGACAACAAAGCAGATTAGGATCCTCACTAATATACCTCAGTATAGTTAAACCTTTTAACCGTTTGAAATCAATCCCAGTTGCACTCGAGCACATGGAACGGATAGCTTGCCAACACATGATTTCTATTCTTTTACCAGGGTGGCTTGAAGATACTGGCTACTGGCAACAACTGGACCCAAGCAGTTTGAGCGGTGAAGATATTGGCTATGATATTTCAACCTGCAGACAGCAATGCGCAGCTTCATTTCCTGAGACACGGCCAATAAATAAACTCTAAACACTGCAATCAACAGGCAAGTATGAGGAAATTCTTGTGAGACTCCTAAATTAATCACTCTGATTTCCAGGGTCCATGCCGAGAGATGGAATTAATGAATGGAATTATTCATAACATGTATATCTCAGACTGTTCTTAATAAACATTGTTTTTGTAAGGATGAAGTAACAGTTTCGCTCCAGGCTACTAATTATGAAGTAGAGCGAAAGAGGTTAAGTAAGCTTCTCTACCTAATTACTCCACATCTTTCACGGTAGGTCTATACCCTGGTGTGGTTATAAAAACTCCCTCAATAGCCAACGCTGGCTATTACAGCATGTATCCTATTGTACCCTACACCGACCAAATGAAAGTCCTACGTTAGTATGTCCTTCACATATGGTGCTGATCCAGTGCTCCGAAATGTCTGTTCACTAGAACAAAGCTTTTGTATTTTGTGTTATGTCACTGACCTTTTATGCACTAAACCAGGCCAATCTTCCACAGAGACTCTGAACTGCATTTTATGAATAGCAGGCCTTTGTGGCTGATGAGCTAAGCAAATATCCTCATCAAGCTTTTGGTCATTATAATAATCATGGCTAAATAATTGTAGGAATTTATTTATTAATCATCTGCTAATAAATTGAAATGGAGCACTGCGGCTCATGCATTTGCTGTTTGCATAACACAACACATAGATACATGAAAAAAACAACAGTATACCAATTTTACAAAAGCACAATTTGAACATATGAAAACCTAGTTTATTAGATCACAAACAAACTTCACATATCTCACGTGAATGTGTAGATGTTAAACGTACACCATTCCATCACAGGCCACCCTTTATTTATTTAGTACCCACTTAAAATGGCAGTAGAGTGCAATTGACCATGTTTTTCAGGAGATATTTCTGAAGAGATTAGATACAGCTGCCTCGCATCTCCAGAATGATTACTGTAGAAGAAACAGCAATGTAAGTCCATGAAATCAGACTTTTTAATGTTAAAAAACAGAAAGAAAGCAAGGTTTTGCTCAGACAACAATGATATATAATAATCTAGCAAGTTGGAGATCAAAGGAAAACAAATGCAAAAGCTACCATTAACAGATAAACAGCACTTAAGGCTTTCATTTCTGAGACGCTGGGAAAAGTCAATCTCCACTTTTGCTTCAGACCTGGAAACGTTTTCTTTCTGTCAGTGATGTGGGTCTGAAAGGATGTGTTTAGAGATCAAGAAGCCCTTACCAGTAAAAGAAAACAGAATTAAAGTTATACAAAGAAGCCGCTGGTGCTCTTGGAACAATGGACTGGCCAGCCCAAAGTCCACATCTCAGCATCACTGAATGTGTTGCTGAGATTGTGAGAAACAGGTAGTGCAACCAACTAAGAATGAACTTTGGAAACATTCCTACAGATTCCTTTAGAAAACTGAAAGCAAGACTCCCAAAAAGAAAGGAAGCGGTAATAAAGGCAAAACTTTAACATGACTGGTGTTACTGGGAAATAAATATACTGTAGGAAGGGTGGTCTCTGACTTCTGCACAGCAGTGTACATGTGAACAGCATTCTTCAGCATTCAGTCAACAAAACCAGAGAAAATCCAACTGATAATACGCAGGAATATCTGAGAGACATCATTTGATCAAATAGTCTTGGAAGATATCGTTCAGGCGGCATATGAGTGCATGGAACGAAATCTGAATGAAAGTGGGCGCTGTCAGCGTGAAACAGCTCTGAAACATCTACATTTACAGAAACATGGTGACATAATGACAGTAGCAGACCGCAACTATGGACTTCATCTCACTGAGAGCGCTCAGATCTGTTCCAGATGCACACATGACGAAATGCGGGTGTGTTTAAGTGTGTGTGGGCCTGGGGAGTTGCCTTTATGAGGTCCGCACATTCACCCCCCAGAGGATGTTCACGGGGCCATTTGACTCTCTGGATTTTTTAAGGCTCTTGCACTTGTGTGGCTAGTTGTGCGCTGGCTGGAATCTTCACTCTTCTTGACATGTAAACAATAAAAAAGGACAGTTACGAGGAAGTATAACCTCAATAGCCATAGTCACAGTTTTAATAGGCAAAATATCAGACTTCAAAAACATAAGCTGGTGCTTAACTTAGATGAACTACACTATACTGTAAATGTTCCTGTATATAATGGTAACATTATTTGCCTTTAATTTAAGGCAATGTAAACAGATTTAATTTTAAGCAGTTTGGTATTGGTATGTAGTTCAGTAGAGCAACCCTGCTGTTACTAGCATCACACTCATAGTATAGTAAGTAGTAATAACAACAACAATAATAATACATTAGTATTTATTGAGGACAAAATATTGCCTTCAAAATAGTAATTTTACAGGAAAAAATACAATTGTAACTTCGAACGACATTAATGGGAACCATTTTTTCCTGTTGGTTCTTTTGAAATTTTAAATCAGTGTAAATAATATTTTTTAAATTGTAGTGAAAATGGTTAACCCTGATCATAAGTAATGCACTGAAAGATGAAATAAGATGAAAACTACAGTCTATATTGAAATAAAAGGAACAATGCCAAACCACACCAAAATATAACCTTCAATCTCAGGAATGTAAACGGGTGTATCCCCAGGTGTTCACACCACATGTTTAAAAATAGGTCAATACATTATCT
Organism: Prochilodus magdalenae; assembly: GCA_024036415.1. Taxonomy (NCBI): domain Eukaryota; kingdom Metazoa; phylum Chordata; class Actinopteri; order Characiformes; family Prochilodontidae; genus Prochilodus; species Prochilodus magdalenae. The sequence goes on from JAMWET010004934.1 coordinate 406,421, forward strand.
ACATGAAATATCTGAAATATTTCCTGCTAATTTTAGTGCACAATTTCTATTCATATGCTGACTTTTTTATTTTACTGTAAAATAAAACTTAAAATAGGAAATGTGCCATTATGTTTGCATAAAAATATTTTAAATTCAGTGAATTAGCAGTAACTGTGCATAAAGTGTGGGTCCAGTGTAGAGAATGTGTAAACTTATTTTCACTTAATAAATGTCATTTCATCACGGGTGCCCAAACCTTTGCATACAACAGTGTGCTGGCTTATGCATAAATGTCTTTAATCAGATTTATAAAGCATCTAATATGTTTAACATTCTCTGGAATGCTGTTCTAGAGTTTAGGAACTGCATAAGAAAATGATTTTCCACAAACTTAGCTGTAAGCGATCGTAAGAATTTACAGTAAGTCCGCATCACCTGCGTGAAGTGGTTTGGATGGGCTGCAGCACTTCAGATCAGGAAGATATGCTCGAGCCAGGCTATTTAGAACTTTAAACGTCATAAGCAAGATCATGTGGTTAAGGCAAAACTGAACAGGAAGCCAGAGTAAACTGAATACGACCAGAGATTTTATTTTCCTGGTAAGCACACAAGCTGCTGCATTCTGAACTAGTTGGAGTCGATTTAGAGAGACAGCAGGGCAACCGGCCAGTAACACGCTACAGTAGTCTAATCTAGTAGTTGCAAAAGCATGAACTAATTTAACAGCATCTTGTAGATTGCGTGTGTCCAATTTTAGAAATGTTTCTCGTGGAATAACATGCATAAATGATTAAGAGCATAAACAGCTGCCATTCAATTTCATTTATTAATCCACATGAATCAGAGCTGTTAGTTAAGTGAGTGCAAATATGTATATATACATTTTCCAAAAATAAATAAATACCTGCAATGCCATTCATAGATCACATTAAATACATGGCATTATGAATGTAAATGAGAAACTGTGAAGCCACATTTTCTAAATCAATTTTTCAATTGTTTTCTCAGCTCAGTAAGGGACATTCTCAGTTTAATAGATCTGTCACACGACAGCATCCGATCTGGGATGCCAGAGGCCAGCACATCCCTCATCTGATTTCTATGAAGTCTGTCAGGACATCATTTCAAACTGCCGTCCATGCAGCACTGCTGATGGACCCTCCCATCCTCCCCTCCCAGCGGGACTGCGGTAGGAAGCATCCTTAGAGACCGCCAACCTCCTATGGCACAAGGCCCAGGCTCAAGCCTGAATTCTAGCTGTATGGTCCACCTCTGGAAGCAGTGAATTACTGAGAATGCTCTCAGGGGACAGGGGAGTTTTTCTAAAGCTAAACTGTAGCTTATGACCCCACGTACAGCGGCTTAGGGGAAGTGATGATTAACCTCAGGCTAGTTGTAAAAAAAAAAAAAAAGAAAGCTGTTTATTTGCATGGGAAGTGTAAAATCTATGAGAATGTAGCTTTTGACAAATAGCAGGCCATTTATCAAGCAAGCAGAGAGGAAGGAAACAAGCTGAAGCGTGTTTAGGTTGATTGTTTATATGAGTACAAGGTATGGGCTTTGACTCAATATTGCTGAGAAATTACATAACAGCTTATATGGAAATAAGTCAAAGTCAAATCATGCCAAGACAGAAAATAGAACACCCCCCTCGAAGGACTACTAAAGATCAGACAAACTGGTGACATATTTATAATATTTATTTAGAAAAGGAGCCAAACGTCATAAGCCAAAGCAACTGGCCTTTGGCTTCTATAGTGTGTGTGTTTAGAAAAATGGGGTTTGTGTTCTTTTTTAAGTACAGGGAAAATGCAGAGGAAAAAACAGTCCATGGTATATGACTTTACAGATGCAAGTATTCTTTTAAACCAGGGCTGGTCAAAAGATGGCCTGTAAAGATATATATGTACACTTTGGCCCATCAAGGCAAACAGTTTGGGCGCCCCTGTTATAAGAGAGGATTGAATCATATGATCCTAGGGAATAGAAGGATGGAAGGTGCTGTAATTCATACCTTGCTCCACTGTAGTCTGTCCGCATTGAGCCTGACCTTATTTTCATGCTAGGTCTCAAGCTCCCAAACTCCAGCGGCTTCCTCTTCCCCAGAAAGCCGGCATAGTTCTGGGCAAAGGGATGCTGGGGGCCCAAGTGAAAGTCAGCTGGAACGAAAACAGAGTGAGTCACATTTTGTCGCGATCCCAAATCACAGGACACAGAGGGACATGGGTGTGTTTGGTTACATGCTGATGACATTTAATGGCAATAGACTTACTGCATATGTTTAATATTATTTAGAAAAACTCAGAATGTCACAGGAGAAAGAAATCAAGTTTGCTTAAGCATTGTATCTTACTATAGTGATCTTTTATCTTTTTTTATATATATACATACAGTAGAGAAGTGTAAATATATTTTGTTGTTTTAAAGCTGGGAAGTGGCTGAAAAAGAAGTTAGATAATATACTATTGACCATACCAGATAAGGGATATGTTATCTCTCCAGCTATTAACTTTCCATGTCTTGATTTCTTCTTGGCTTCTTTTGAGGCTTTCCAGTTGATTAGAAACTGCCTTGATAACTCATTAATTTCTTTCCCATCAAGGTCCTCTAAAATATTAAAAAGACCAGAGTTTAGCCATTACAAAACAACAGTGTATGGAAGATCATTACATAATAAATTGAAACAAATCTGAAATCTGAAATAAGAAATACAGCACTGTGCAAATGTTTGTGTTTCCATTCAAATAAGTTTTTCAGAGGTATCGTAGGCATAGTTACGTTTGCTAGGCTATGAGAATGACAAACTTGGAGAAGCAATTCATTACAGCGCCACCCCAAGGCAGACCAGAAGCTTGCCAATTATACCTGAAGCATATGTTTATTTTCAGGGACCACACAGAAATTAGATTTTGATGGATGCCCTGTAATTCACACCTTGAGTAGTAGATATTTCTGAGAAGATTAGGTACATTCAATTTTCATCTATAGGCCTATGTTAAAGAAAAATAAGTGAAAAACAAGTTTCACCAGAACTGTCGGCATAAAGTAAGCAGGGGTTAAAGCTTTCATCTTTGCGAAAGAGGAGAAAGTCAAGCTGCATTCTTCCTTTATATCTGAAAACATCCACAGGTGTTTCTGTCCCTCTGTGTAAAGACAACTCATTGCTAAGGGTCGGAATGGATGTGTAGCTGTTCAAGTAGGACCTAAGAGCATTTGTGAACCAAAGAAGTGACTGATGTTCTGATCATGCTATCCAGACCTCCTCATCACTTAATGTGTTTGCAATTACCTGGATCATATGAACCTAAAAAATTCAACTTCTAAGATGGAATTTTAGAACAATATCCATGCATGTCTTTGCAAAACTGAAAGCAAGTCTCCCTAAAAATAATTGAAGCTGTAATAAAGATGAAAGATTAGTGTACTAAATATGGACAAATAAGAAATTATATTTAGCTGTTCAGACTTTTGTGGATTTTTTTTTCTTGATGGAAATGGGAATAATGTGCATTTAATAGCCTTTTTGGTGAAATGAAATAGATGAAGTTGTTTCACTCCTTAAATAAAACAAAAATCCTCTGTATAATCAGTAACCTGCAGTTCCATGCTCTCACCCAGCTTTCTGCACACGGTTATTAGTCTGTCTCTGTATTTGGGTTTGTGACACACAGGATTTCCACGCAAATCCATTCGTTGAAGTTGAGGCCATTGGCTGAACATCATCTCCAGCTCCTGAAAGTGGAACAGTACTTTTCGGTGTTATTGCTACCAATTCAAGAGAATAATTATATACTAAGTTCTTTCAGGCAGAGAATACGTATTTAACAATCTGCACAGCTAGGGTCAAAAATCTGCATTTTCGAAAAGCTGAGACCAGCTTTAGTTACTTAGCATGAAAGTGAAGGCGTAAACAAAACATCATCTTGCTTTAATAAATACTGTCACTCGGACTAACAAGTTCCCTGGGGCGGTTGCCCTCCAGCACGCTGCCCAGAGTGTATGTTTATCTAAAGACACATTAATCCAGCCTGGAAATATGAACACTCTCTGGACACTGGACTCTGATTGTTCATTGCCTTCCTGTCTCAACCAAAGTGCTTCCACTTTTCAGTCCGCGTGCAATCAACTCTAGCGGGACCCCGGCGAGCCGCACGCTCACAGGCTTTGATAAATGATCGTGTCAGGCCCGTCACTCAGAGGGCTTGGCTGGGAACTGCCCAGCACCAAATTGCTCTCCCATGCGCACGAGTGCTGAATGCACTCCTGACTGGGGTCCTCTCCAGCCCCGTGCTGGACTAATGATGGCCAGTTATGAACCTGTATTTGACCAGCACTTCGATCCTCCGTCCTCACCCGTCTGGCCACGCGCCACTAACGGCCTCTGCAGATACCCATTTGTCACTCGACTGACTGCTTGTCATAATCTCCTTTAAAAATCCATAATGTTTCCACTGGATTCCCACTGAACTGCGCAAAAAAGAGGAAGAATCGACCCTTTGGGGTGCTGTCTTTGTGGAATCAATAGTGGCCAAAGGGTTGTATAAATTAAAGGAGATATCTGCTAAACATGAAAGCTTCCTCTGACACATGTATCGCAATTACCTGCCGCAGTGGCACTGAGGGGTGGCTTTTGGCCTGCGTGCAGAAGTTACCGTGTGATCGTGCTGCAAGGTTTTATACCTATTTCACTTCAAGTCTGTCAGCCTGCCTGCACACATCAAACGGCCTGCCCTAAAGAAAGGGGGCATCATAAAAGGGCCCATGTAGGCCTTTAGGATGGCCTATAATAAGAGGAACGTGTATTCACAAAGCTGCAGTCCGGGTATATATAACGTGGGGTAAAATAAGTCTGGTGAGGAAGGAGGAAAACTTGCGCTTGTTTAAGCTGTCAGCAAAGGTGGTCCCTGGAGACTAGCCCACTGATTTGTTGAATAATTCTGACCCTGTCCAACTCAAGACTGGGAAATTCTGGATTTGCAGGAATAGGCGTTTTTAAAGCATTCTCCGTATCATGTCATCTTTATCGAACCTAACCGCACGCTATATTTTGTTATGTCATTAATGTAATTATAACTAAGTGACTTCACTGAAACCCTTTACCTGCATGTCCTGTAGCTGGTTGTCTGCAGCGTATAAATGGGTCATCTTGTTAAGGACCACCAGATCGTGCACTTCATCAATGTTGTTGTTATTAATATTCAAAACACATAACGTCCCCTGCAAAGAACAGTACGAGTCACGTTTTGTATTTGAAACATGGAATCAGTTCGTCTAGTAATGGATAAATGAACAGGCTGTGCTACTAAAAGGAAGGCTTTTTGGAAGGCTCCTTCACTCGCTGCAATTTTCTTAATTATAAAAATAAACAGAATTCTCAGATTTGCAGTTTGTTTACCTAAAACCAAGGCAGTAAACAGTTTATGTTGAAGTAAGTGACCACAGAGACCCTCTTTTACTATCATCTAAGCTCACACAAAAACGCCTTTAATACAAATCTGGGATATCTGATGGCTTCTCCACATATGAGATACTCTACACATGTAACCTATGGTCTACTGTTTGTAGGTAAATACATGCATACATACCTTCAGGAGTTTAGAATCGCTATTCAAATGCTCAGAATCAATGATATAAAAAGATTTATTTATATAAGATCTATTTAATAAGATCTATTGTAATTTGCCTTACGGTTTGACCACCACTTGTGAAAAATTGTGAGGCTGGATAATAATGTTTTTCCAGGTCATTTCCCCAAACCTTTTTACAGTGTTGAAAACACTGATTCCAAGCAATTAAATAGCAATTCAAAACTTTTGAACATATGTATATATGTATTTTCCAACAAAGAGTAGACTATAGGTCTACACTGAGAAGCCATCAAATATATAAGATTTGTATTAATGCCTCAAAGTGGTAATGAAATCTTAGGGTAAATTATAAATAGATAATTACAGAATACTGTGTATCAGTTTAAAATGTTTTACACTTCCTGAATCACTGAATAAAACATATTTGCCACTAATATGGGAGTTAAATCTACATAGTATATTTATAATACAGTAGTTATAATTGTATATAAAAACAAAGACTATTCCAGCAACCTTCTAAAGGTAATGTACATAGGGGATACATAGTAGGTGAAGTGCTGGGACGCGATACAAGTATCATAAACATTAGAGGAGACTTCAGGGCTCCAGTGTGGTCTTGTGTGGTGCTTTGAGGTTCTTACAGAGAGAGCGAGAATGGTGCGAGGGTCAAAAATCAGCTTCTCTCCACGCGGTAGTCTCTGGCCCTCTATGTGGAGCTCCTTCAGTTCGCTCAGTTGCTCCAAACCCTCAACCACAGTGATGCTGTTGCCCCCCAGAAACCTAACACAAATAAACAGTGGCTGCTGACATTTGCACTTGATCTGTGGTTAACTGGATGTAACGTTGCACAGATACTCGGTTTTGTATGAATGCACAGAACAAGTTTTATGTCCAGTGTTCTCTGAACTAACTTAAATGTTCAGATGCTCAGATGCTGAGTTGAACTGAAAGTTGCTTAGCTGTCTGCAAAGGAACTGAACTTTAAGGCAGTACATCTCCAGACGAGGTAGCCAACCTCAGTCCAACCAAGTACAATAATCTTATCTCCATAATCATCTTTTTTTTTTACTATTTTTAACTTTTTATATTTTTATTTATATATTATATTTGAGAACATCAGCATTACATATGATAAATTAAAAAGCTTATAAAAAAGTAATGTACTTTGTAAAGTCATGTTATATATCACTCATTCTCCAGTATATAGATTCCATATATGGGAATTTAGTAGATGAAAAAATGTCAGTTTTAAATTAATTGTTTTTCTGATATTACAGAAATATAATATGATATAACAGCTTACTTACATATTGTGACTGACCAATTGTAATTTTACAGGAGAGGACAAAACCTAATTTAATTCTAATGTAAGTCAAAGAAACCAGACTGTTCTGAGTGATTTTGGCTATTTCTGTTAGTACGTTTATCATGAAATTTGCACACATTGTAAAAGACAGGTGCAGTGTTCAAACAAAGCATAAAAGTAGCCCAAGGCACAAATCTGAATGTTTCCAGTCATAATACATATTTTGTTGAATTATTAGAGCAAAATATGTTAACATTTCTTCTACAGGGAACAAATTATTATTTTTTTTTTTTTGGAAAATATTAAAGTTTGATGAATTTAACTACAAAATAAAACATAAAATGCAATATGTGCCATGACTTTTCCACAGACCACACTCTTTATGTTTTCCTCACTATGTCAAATTCAGCAAATAAACTGTAATTGTACATTAAATTGTGCAGACGTGTTACCCAGAAATGTTGCTCTACCCATCAATGTTATAGTTACAAGACATGTTTCACCCCAGTTCAGTGCAGCCAATCAGAAAAGACCATTTACATTTTATTTATATCTAGTTACCCTAATAAACAGCTTGTTTAATTTTAAGGGATAAATGGAGGTAGTTTAAGAACATTTATTCTTTTTTCTTGCTATTCCTGAGATACAGGGCTTTCTTAAGTGTTAGAAAGAATGAATGAATGTATTAGTCATTTAGATACATTTGCAGGCGACCTGCTTTAATCAAAAGCAGATATGCACCAGGATCTGAGCACTATACCACACATACTTACAATTTAGAGAGTCTCTGTAGAGATGTCAGGTTCTCTATGTGAGTGATGTTGTTGTTCTGAAGGTACAAGTGTGTAAGATTAAAAGCAAAACCCAGATTGCAGATGTGTGTTATCTGATTGTCGTATAGGTAGAGAACAGTGAGGTTTCTGCACATGGACAGATCATCCTATAAACAGGAATGAGACAGGAAATTAGATCATAATATTTATCCCAGTTATTAAATTTGCTCAAACTAAATTTGAATTCAAAGTGCCAAGACTTACGATATCATCTATGTTCTTGTTTGAGAAGTTGAGGTGTGTTAATTTCCTGAGATATTGTGGGAGGAAGAAGTTTCTTCTGTTCTTATGGTTGTTGGATTTAGCAATCAGATCCACAGTCAGCCGAACCATGATGGCAGGAGTGCTCTGTGTATCACTGGTGTTTATCTGCAAAATAACACGGTTATGTGACACAACAAAACAAGAGTATTAAGAAAAGAGTGAGATCTAGATAAACCACCTAGAACTGCAGAAGGAAAATACTGTTGTGTTCTTTACATTGTGTTAACAGTGCATAACTAATGAACCAATTAGAAGCTGTCCAAACAATGTGGAATAACAATTTTGTTAAATAAACAGACAATACAGAATGTTCATGAATTCACCTAAGTCATCATTACAGTGATATTTCAAGTTTTGTTCTATTAGAAGTATATAAACTACCCAAAACCTGTTCTGCTATATGTCATATTTTTAATAATATATAAAATATTTCCCTGTGACATCCACTTCTGTGTACCAAAAACAGTCATAATTTACATGAAATATTCTTAGCCTGTTTTTGCTATTGTGCCATTACAACCAATGCAAGCTTTGTTCTACTTTGACATGCTGTACATGCAAGTACTCAAAGCTAAAACACTCCTTATAACTGATATGAATAGGCAGGCTAAACTGCTTCAGACTGTATAGAGGGTATACACTGACGTCCAGAAAATGACCCTTAGTTGGAATGAAGGGCTAAACATTCTGCAACAAGGCTGAGTTTACCTCTGGAAACTGGGAATTAAAAACATGATTATCTCCTTTAATCAAAGGCTGAACTTTACAGTAACATATTCGATTTTATTCCAATTGTTTATGTTTTTCCTTTCCAAGTATTTCAAATTTACAAAGTTAAGGAGTAGCTGTCTAAGCTTGATTTGTGGAGTTCTCCTTATAAGATAAACTGGGTTTGTTTTCACTAGCACTGTCCACCCACTTTCATTTCAAGGACACTTATCATCAAGGCTCATCATCATGTGATGGTTTTGATGAATGCCAACAAAAACTTACGCAGCATATAATGAAAAACGAAACTAAATATGCACTAAATATGTAATTCATGAGGAGTAAATGCAATATATTGTCGCTGTCCAAAGAAAAACAAGTATCTCCAAAATAGCAACTTTACAGGAGAGGCCAAAAACCTCATGTAAGTCAATGGAACCAGACGTCTTTTCAAACAGTTTTGGGCTATTTCTGTTGGTCATCATGAAATTCTCACTCAGTGTAAACAGCAGCTCATGTGTTCAAATGATGCAGAAAACTACAAAAGAACAAAAAGTGTAGATACATGTTTTTTCATTGGACAGTGACGATATATAGATTATGCTATGATGTTACCCCAAAATCCAGCACACCTGACAAAAATGCATAGATCCATACAAAGTCAGTTTCTTGTTTAGATTTTCCTATTCCACCTTCACTGGTGCAGCAGTTACAATAACCTGAGGTACCAGAATGTAACTGCTGCACCATTTAAGGTGGCACGGCAAATATTTAAACATAAAGCTAGTAGTGAGGATGCTTGATTAAAAATCATCAAATTAAGACATCACAGTCAGTTAAATGAGCTGGATCATGGTCAGGCTTCCTGCAAGTCACACTTAAGAGGTTAAAGGTGAATTAGATACTTACGCTAAAGGTGACCTGACTAAAGTTCATGAGGAGGGAAGATCTATACCCATAGAAAAACTAGCTTAAGTCCCTTGAGGACTGCATTATTTATTGCCCTGACCCTGGGACATCTGCTTGCTGTGTCTTTATCACTGTGAACTCACCAATGTGCACTGAAGAGTCGAGCATTTCCTGCAGGTTTTATCCAGTACAACATTTTCAGTAAAGCAGGGCTCTGGACTCCAACCACCAAAAAGACCTAAGAAAGAGCTTCACAGTATATAAATCAAGGCATGACAGCATGTCCTTATTTATACCTGATCTACGAGCATAAGGCAACGACTAGATGACATGGCGGGGGCTATAAAATCAATAGAGAAGGACCCTCAGGAGGCCCCTAAGGCTGGACAGACACAGCAGTTATACCTTTGAAGTGACAAGAAACATAATGTGATTTGAAATAGATTAATAAACTGTGTAGCCAAAATAAAAATAATAAATGGCTGTTTGGGTGTAAGAAAACATTGATACACTAGATCATCATAACATTATGTTTTAAGACACTGTATCAATTCTCAAAAACATAGTATAAATTTTTTTAATTAATAGTTTATTGTAAAGACACAAATAGACATTCGTTCTTGTGTTTAAACCCCTCTGACTGCTAGACTGCAGTGTGGTAAGGCATTTTCAGCCCTGAGACTCCAACACAAACAAGTAGTGTCAGGATAATCTTAATACTAGCAAACCTATGCATATGGTGGGCTGTTTTATATTATGATAGTTTTCCAAAAAAAAAAAAATTCAGCATATCGCCTTGTTTACAGTATCACAATATATGGCAATGTGTCGAATCATACCCTTTGTATCATGATACATTTTGTATTGCCAGGTTTTTAAAACATAGCCCCAATATTAGACCAGGTTGTTTTGCAGGAGTTCACGTCCAACAACTAAATTTACTATGATCAGGACAAATTTCACAGAATTGGCCCAAACAAAAAGAAACATTAAGGTGGGTACATGCTGTGTAGTTTAACTGCTCACACTGTGTTTATTAACAGGGATAACTGTGTAGTTTAGCCATTGACACCGTGTTTATTAACAGGGATAACTGTGTAGTTTAGCTGCTCACTGTGTTTATTATCAGGGATAACTGTGTAGTTTAGCTCCTGACTGTGTTTATTAGCAGGTAGAACTGTGTAGTTTAGCCGCTCACTCCGTGTTTATTAGCAGGGATAACTGTGTAGTTTAGCAACTGACACCGTGTTTATTAGCAGAGATAACTGTGTAGTTTAGCCGCTCACTGTGTTTATTATCAGGGATAACTGTGTAGTTTAGCCCCTTACTCCATGTTTATTATCAGGGATAGCTGTGTAGTTTAGCGGCTCACTGTGTTTATTATCAGGGATAACTGTGTAGTTTAGCCGCTCACTCCATGTTTATTATCAGGGATAGCTGTGTAGTTTAGCCGCTCACTGTGTTTACTATCAGGGATAACTGTGTAGTTTACACACTCACTCCGTGTTTATTATCAGGAATAACTGTGTAGTTTAGCCGCTCACTATGTGTTTATTAGCAGAGATAACTGTGTAGTTTAGCCGCTCACTGTGTTTATTATCAGGGATAACTGTGTAGTTTAGCCGCTCACTGTGTTTATTATCAGAGATAAATGTAGTTTAGCCGCTCACTGTGTTTATTATCAGGGATAACTGTGTAGTTTAGCCCCTCACTATGTGTTTATTATCAGGGATGACTGTGTAGTTTAGCCCCTCACTATGTGTTTATTATCAGGGATGACTGTGTAGTTTAGCTCCTCACTGTGTTTATTATCAGGGATAACTGTGTAGTTTAGCCGCTCACTCCGTGTTTATTAGCAGGGATAACTGTGTAGTTTAGCCGCTCACTGTGTTTATTATCAGGGATAACTGTGTAGTTTAGCCCCTCACTATGTGTTTATTATCAGGGATAACTGTGTAGTTTAGCCCCTCACTATGTGTTTATTATCAGAGATGACTGTGTAGTTTAGCCGCTCACTGTGTTTATTATCAGGGATGACTGTGTAGTTTAGCCCCTCACTATGTGTTTATTATCAGGGATGACTGTGTAGTTTAGCTCCTCACTGTGTTTATTATCAGGGATAACTGTGTAGTTTAGCCGCTCACTCCGTGTTTATTAGCAGGGATAACTGTGTAGTTTAGCCGCTCACTGTGTTTATTATCAGGGATAACTGTGTAGTTTAGCTGCTCACTGTGTTTATTATCAGAGATAAATGTGTAGTTTAGCCCCTCACTATGTGTTTATTAGCAGGGATAACTGTGTAGTTTAGCCGCTCACTGTGTTTATTATCAGGGATGACTGTGTAGTTTAGCTCCTCACTGTGTTTATTATCAGAGATAAATGTGTAGTTTAGCCCCTCACTATGTGTTTATTATCAGGGATGACTGTGTAGTTTAGCCGCTCACTGTGTTTATTATCAGGGATAACTGTGTAGTTTAGCCCCTCACTATGTGTTTATTATCAGGGATGACTGTGTAGTTTAGCCGCTCACTGTGTTTATTATCAGGGATAACTGTGTAGTTTAGCCCCTCACTATGTGTTTATTATCAGAGATGACTGTGTAGTTTAGCCGCTCACTGTGTTTATTATCAGGGATAACTGTGTAGTTTAGCCGCTCACTCCGTGTTTATTAGCAGGGATAACTCACAGTGTGTTTGTTACAGACTGAGGTTGTTAAGCAGGCTAACGTGTTACTAACCCACTGAAGTTCCCGGCGATAAACTGATGTTCACACATACAGAAACATAAACACACTTACTGAAACTCCGATCTCCTCAGTGTCCGCACGGCGAACAGCTGTTTTGTTTGGGAAGTATGGCTGCTGTTGTCAGGGTTACCGAACGCCGGCTCTACTCCAGCCAATCAGAGTGAGTGTATGAGTGATAATGACAAAATAAAAGCTTATATCGTAATATCCAGAATTATTTACATTAATGATTAAGGTGTTTATTTCTGAATGATTTGTTATTTTCTTGTTTTATAAAAAAATCTGAATAGCTGAAATTGAAAACAAGACCAAACAAAGCCGCACTTATACTTAAATCCTAACCTATTATTTACACAGTCAAATTAATAATGTAGTGTTATAGGTATGGAAGAAGACTACACAACTCCTACTGACTGCACGGTTTGTATCAGCCATTTGAAGGCTGTATCAGCCACATGCAGCTCTGGCTCAGGGCTCCAACCAGCCCCAGCCCAGCCTCACAAGGTATAACACAGAAGAAAGAAGCTAGACCGCACTAGCCACTAATAACCTAAATGCAACGTTATAATTATAATATATATATATATATATATATATATATATATATATATATATATATATATATATATATATATATATATATATATATATATATACATATATATAAATCAAATATTAGACTTGTTTATTTATTATTGAGGAAAATTATCCAATATGACATATCTGTGAGTGTCAAAAAAATGTGTGTGTGAGCCTCTAATGCAGCAATAACTGCAACTAAATGTTTTCAGTAACTGCTAATTGCACATCGATTTGGAGGAACTTTTGGGATATTCCTTTATACAAATTAGCTTTAGCTCTGTTATGTTGGTAGGTTTCCTCCCATGAACTGCTTTCTTCAGGTTCCTCCACAGCATTCTTTTGGATTAAGGTCTTGATTTTGACTTGACCATTACAGAACAATAACTTAACTCTTGTTTAATTGTCTTTGGTAAAATGAAAATAGTTGTAAAATGAATTGTTGTCTTGTGGCATGACCCACGTTCTGGTTAGATTCAGCTCGGTGTCAGATGTCCTGATATTTTACTTCAGAATTTGCTAAGAGTCTCAAACCATAATACGACCACCACCATGTTTCACATAGGAATAACGGTGATCTTTTATGATCTTCGTTAGTGGGCCTCTCCAGGTGAGAGTAATAATGGTCTTGAATTTGCTCCATTTTGTCTGACTGTGTCTGTAAATTTATTATTTATTAATAATAAAGTGTCTAATTAACATATAATCAATAGTTGTGAACATAGACTCAGAGTAGTTTAGTGCTATGTAAGTCAATTACATTCCAGTAGAGCTGTACACAGATTACTTCCATATTCATATGTAATGGTTAAATGGTGAAAATGAATAGTTAAATAATATTTAGGGAAAATTCTCTTAAGAAAAAAACAAGATAATACCCTGACCCTCATAATACAGCTGCACCCAGAAGATCAAGGTTACCAGGGACAAAAAATGATTAATATTTAGACTGATATGAGAAATATTTATTGAGCTACACATACAGAAGTAGTGTCTCTCAGTATGCCGTTTGGCCACCATGTTTGCTAATGCCAGATGTCTCGACATGAAGTTGTAGAGGTTCCTAATGGTGTCCTGTGATAATCCATCCCATGTAGCTTAAATATTTTCACACAGTTCCTGCAGATTTTGCGGTAAGGGTGGAGGTGGAGTGACAACAGTCCAATTTATCTTGGCGCTGACCGCGGTGCCACACACGGATTCGTTGGTTGTCTCCACAAGACTAAAGTGGGACTCATCACTGAACATGACAAGCTATCATTCTGAGTCACTCCATGACTGTCTGATACGACATAATTCCTGTCATTGGTGACGTTGACGTGGTGTTAAGGGCAGTCCTCATAATGGTCTGTGTGCATGTAGCCCTGTGTCATGCATTAGTCAGCCAGTGGTGCTGGCACTAATTAGGTGACCCATGAAGGGCATCACTGCCCCCTGAATGTCTGTAAGTGTGACTGTTGGGTCAGTCAGGTACTGTGATGAGGCCTGTCCTTGCTTACATCACATACACATGTAAAATGTAAATCATCCGCATGTCTTACAATGTAAAATCTATCCACCAAGTTTCACTGTCGGCTGATTCCTTCTGGGTTCAACTATTTGTGCAACTGTGCCTTTGATAATGAGTGTATCTGGGATATTACCTCATTGGTTTTCCCTAAATATTGGACAATTAGACTGCATCTTACTTGTGTACTTACTAACTAATACTATGTACTAGTCTTAATACATTTCCTTCTAACAGGAGAATGAGTAGTAATGTACTGTTGCCATAGCAACACACATAAGAGGGACTCTTAAAGGATGCTTTGGTGTTCTTACAGACAGTCTGCCATACAGTAACAATGCAAGAGTTGGTTAGAAATACTCGTATCTACATGATTATGATTAACGGCTTGAAACATTTTTCTAAACAGGTTAGAATTAATTTATTTCTAAAACTAAAGTAGCATATTAAGCATATAGCATTATCTTACCTGTAGCCTTCCAGCTACAGTCTTAAGAATGGTGTAGGAATCCAGTCTAAGTAACTACAGTGCACTTTTACTTTATACATATTGATGATGGAGAAATACTGTGATTCTATGACAGTACACCAGTACAATATACTAACTAGATCATTTAATAGTTCTAGCATGTGTATCCATGCATGCATGCTCGTACACTACTGTACAAATCCAACCAAGAAAACGACACTAAAGGGACCCGTGACTATTAAGACATATAGGCCTAATATGGTGTAGATGTCCAACAGCATTTAAACCTCTTACCGCTTAATCCTCTTACTAGCAAGCTGATATTTTTGTTGCCGCCTCAAGTTATTGCTCTCTCTCTTCTCCACTGCGTGAAGAACAGTGACTCATTTATTTCTAATATATCATGCAGCCTTTCCAGCTTTAGCGAGAGCATGACGTTACTCAAGAGAACAACTTTTTAGTTTTATATTCCGGACGGACTACATTGCAACCCAGTGAGATCATCACAGTGCATTAATGCTGACCTACTGGAAGAGGAATTTTGCCTGTTTATGTTATTAATAACAAACAAACAAAACATTCTCATTTGGTTTATATGTCATATTGTAATAGTATTAACCATTTGGACTCTTTAAAATATATACGATACATTTCTAAAAAGGGGGGAGACACAAAATTAAGATACTGTTTTGAACCACCTGAGTTTCCATTTTAGGCTCACAAAGTTGAAATAAGGCCAATAATAAGCAGTATGTCATATAGACCCTCCATTAATTTGACTTGCAGATTATGAAGCAGTGGGGAAGCAGCTGAACTGAACTGGTGGAATAAACAGACATTCAAACGCATGTCTCCCTTATAGCAGAGGAGTATGGCAAAGTAGTGAAAAGTCACACCAGTTAAAAACTATTAGGCCTAAACTTGGCTCTACCCTCGAGGCCTAGGACAGACAAGGCCCAAAGGTATTCACCAGCTGTAATCAGAGCTCATGTTTATCAGCCTCAGCATTCGGGCACTTTCCTTTCTTTCTTTTTCTCTCTCTTTCTCATAGAGGGCTCAGATTGCGTTCTGTAATAATGCGTATCATTCCTAATGGTAGCATGGGGGGAGTCGATGCAGTGACCCGTGTGTTGTTATATAACGGCAAGGAATGAGCTTCCTGAGCCTGAGTGACTCGCCTCCATTTATGCATGCAGAGTACTTGGCAGGGAGGAAATGTGGCTGTAGAGAGAGGAGTCCTCCCCCCCTTTTGAGGCTTTCCTTCAGGGCACCCGGCGTGTTTCAGCCCCTCGCTACCATGCTTGTGGAGAATACTCCCTGATCCAAAGTAAACATCGGCGCTACCAAAAATCTGAGGACCTATGCAGGGTCATTTGTCCCCCAGGCTGCAGCCTAATAGGCCCCTGGTGATAAATAGCCATTCTTGATTAGTTATACTTATCAGTCTGATGTGCTCTCTGAATTGCTTTTTTTATCAGCATTCGAGCCCTCTATTTATTATGCTTCTCTATTTTCTTTGAATTCTGCAAATGAAGTAGAATTCCACCAGTAATTTAAGGAGGCCTTCGTTAATGGAAAACACACCACAGAATGCGGTTAATATACTTGGCGGCTGTCAGTTCATCTGTGTAAAACGTAATACGCTTTGCTTTTTAAACGGGTTAGCCCTCATTTACATCGGCCTGCTTTTTTCCTCTTTTAGTCAAGCATAAAAATACTCATGTGGTGATGATCATAAGCCTCATTTGTGATTCCAATGAGTTACATTGTGGAACATTTGCATGATGGTTTTCAAAGACTGTGATTTAGATTGATTTAGTTTAAAGGCACAATACAAAGGTTTCCAACAAAAACATGTTTAACATTTGGGAGAAATGCTCATTAGCTGATCTTAGCATTGTGCTGTTATCTAAAGTTTATAAGCATTATGCAAGGCAAAATAAAAGACCTTGTTTTACTGAGATCATATTACAGAAAGAATGTTCTTCTCGTGTGATTCACAGTTAACATTACATTATTATTATATACTGTATTTATTTATTCATTCATATTCTGAAACACTTGTACTTCCAGGTTGTAGAGGGTGCTGGAGCCTATCCCAACACTCCCTGGGCTGTACACTATATATACAGTATTGTTCCTGTCCAGAGAAAAAATATCTTCACAGGAAAGGGCAAAAATCATATTTAATTTGAATGGAAGTCAATGTTGTTTTCAAATGATGCAGTAAAATAGCCAAAAATGGAGATACATGTTTTTCTTTGTAGAGCAGCAATAAAGTATAATATTATATATTATTATAACAATATATACATATAATTATAATTATTCCATACATTATTAGTGAACATTATCTAGTGATTAATGCTCAGTAGATACCCTTGTATCATAACTTCTAAACATAAGGTAGAAATTATACTTTATTACGGAAAAGAACATTCCTGACAGGTACAGGACAAAAAAATTATAATTATAATTATCTATATGTTTAAATAAATTAGTCATTTCTGGGAGCAGTATTTTAGAAATTTTGAAAAAAGAAAATCCTAAATACTTGTATCCAAGTAATTTCTGTTTCTTGAACATTAATAGCTCATTAATTTGACAATAAATCTCAAAGGAACCAATATTACTGCTGCCAAGGATTAAAACAGATACACAAATAATTTTCTGTCTGAGAGAAATCTAGTATAAGAAGAAAATGTCTTGGAGCTTGTACTTGTTGGTTGAAAGAGGTGAATATATATAATACAATAATAATAAAAATAATAAATAAAATAAATAAAGACAACTGAAGCTTATTTGTATCACATTGGTTGGAAACGTGTCTGGAAATGAGCAGACATGCACAGAGAGCTGACGGGAATATAAAAATTCATTAACAGACATTAATGTGTTAAAAGACCTGTGTATAAGGACATGGGGGGGAAAATCATTAACAGAGGAAGGTGCCAGAGCTGTTGTCTCATAAGAAACTACAGGCTCAGTAAGCGTCTGCAGCGACACAGAGCAGACACGCTGGCTGAATGGACTCCAGTGTGTCGGGCTTCTGTTTCTGTGATGCATCACTGACGCACCACAGACGTCCAGCTCAAAATCCTGAAGGATTGTGTACCAAGTAAAGACAACCTGCCCTGAGCTGTCCTGACTGAGACATTTTGAACAGGGCAGCTCATGTTTATCTTTGGGCTAAAAGTTTGTTATTCCATTATGTAATGCTATGACTGGTCAGCATGTAAATGCCTGCTCGATGGGTTTTGTTGCAGAGCACTGTGATCATGGTCTTTGTTAATGTGTTAAAATCACAATGTCAGGTCCAGTGCTGCATTACAGTCACCCCAAAGGAGAATTATGGATTTGAAATAACTATTATCCAGAGTGAATGAAAACACAATAATCATACTCTAGAGTGTTGAGCCAAGTTTAAACTAGACCAAAGTCAGTTTTCCTCAACTGAACACTTACTCAGTTACACCTTTTTCCTATATCACTATAACATACAACCATAATACAAAAAAATGATCAACTCAAAAAGCTTAATAAGGTTTATTCATCTATTAACAAGTGACAATAACATCAGGGTGCATACCATTTCAAATCAGAACTCCAATGCCAAGCATACATGACATCGCACATACTTAAGGCTCTCTCTCTCAATTCTTCTTTATCGGACTAGTTGGCAGACGTGTTCACTTGATTGAAGAGTTTATCCTTAATTACTTGGGACATCAAACCATGGATGGCTTCAATAGTTGTTTTGCAGCTGGAAAAACGTAAGAAGAGCAATGTGTTACACGTCAAGAAGAATATCACATGACAAATTTTGAGATTTTATGACGGTAATATGAACAAACATGTACGTTTAGTCAACTAGTTTGATCATATATCTATAATGTGAATAGTGGGAATGTAAAGTGGCACCAGATTTCACACAAGTATCCCGGTTGACAATAGCGTAGCTTTCCTTCATACACTGTTCAGCTTCAGACAGACAACCACGCTATCCACCAAAATTACAAAATTTGGAAAGAAATACATTTTAATAATCAATTTTTCTATAATCAGCAAAAACGATACAAAGATTCTGGACTATGAATGCTTTTACAAAAAGGTCTTAATTAAAGAAAAGGGGATAATAAAAAAAAAGAAAAGACATGTTTACTGAATTTAAAGTGAGTTACCACATTCTTAAAAAAAAAAAAAATTTTCTACTTTTTCTATTTCTCTGCACAAAAAAATTATGTATTATATTATGTATGTATAGGTCACCTGTCATATTACTATGTACAATGAATTGTTATAAATTAGACATCAACATTTAAACTATTATATGTACACAGAATTACAAAATAATAAGCTGAACTTTTTACTAGAATTAGTTGTCACAAACATTCCAATGTATAGCTGTTAAAATCTTTAGCAAGGTTTGATTATCAGTTTTTTTTTCAGGACAAAATACTGCAAGACTATGTGAATGTCAGTTTCTTGATGAGTTCTTTCACAGAGCTGTACTGATGTCTCTATTATGTTGGAATTATTTGAAGCTCCATAATCATTTTTACAGCTTCCTAGAAACTGTTTGAAACTTGTAAGAAATTCGATTCATCATAGAATCATTTTGTATAATATATCTGTATGCTACAGTCTTGTTGATGTTCATAGAAACTTTGAGATGCATCAAGGGAAAATAATTCAAATTGATAGAAGGGGGTAGAGTCAGATGTAATATGGTTGTACATAGAGGTTATATATCATGTAGCACTGTAACAAAATATCCCCGTCCACAAGCAAGCTATGTTTTTAAAAAGAAAAACAACAACTACTGAAAATCTTATGCCTCCTTATTTCTATTGCCTCACCCAACACTTGCAATCCAAATATTAGTTATTGCACAGCAATCCAAATATTAGTGCATGCTCTTGCTTTACCTGTCTCGTGTAGCTTTGGCCAGTTTGTCCTCAGACTTCCTATCATGTGTGTCCAAGCCCAGCATGAAGCTGCCTCTGCCCAGCTGAGCCTCTGCCTGCTCCAGCTTCTCAGACAGGTCAAACACCTGCCCCGTAGTATAATCTGCATTCTGAACAGACAAGATCCATTAGCCGGAGTGCTCTCCTCTACCCAGGTCCACTTCATGCACAATTTCCCCACAATGAGAGAGCTTTGACGACACGCCTTTTCAGCACCGTTGTGTAATTCAGAAATTTGTTACAAAACATGTCCACTCGTTAAGCCTCGGACTGTTTGCTAGAGCCTCCCAGAACAGGCACCGAGTTTGCTGAAGGTGAGGCGGTGCACTCGTTGAGTAAGGATTCACTCATAAAAAAAGAAACTCAATGACACAAGGCTTCAGACCACGGTGACAGCATAATTGTTGACGAGTTCTTCTCCAGCGGAGCAAGCCGAACTTGACAACTAGTCAATTTATCTTCGTTCGCCGGCACAGAGCCCACTGTTTAGATAGTCTGTTGCAGGCGTTAAGCAAAGCTTAAGACAGAACGCTGGAGCCAACCATGTCAGTGTGGCTTTCAGTGCCTTTAAATAAACAGAGTACCACACTGTACCATCACGGCATTTACATGTCC
The DNA here is from genome assembly GCA_024036415.1 of Prochilodus magdalenae. NCBI lineage: Eukaryota > Metazoa > Chordata > Actinopteri > Characiformes > Prochilodontidae > Prochilodus > Prochilodus magdalenae. Next base: position 426,894 of record JAMWET010004934.1, read on the forward strand.
TGCTCAGCAGCATTCTTTGCCTGGATTGGATTTATCAAGGAATTCTCCACAGTATAAAAGCCCCAATCAGTTACAATGGCATACGGTTTACAATCAATGAACTGTGGAATTACATACACAGTCCGATGCACAAGGATTAAAAACAAGAAGTAATAAAGCTGGAGTATAAAATTAAATGATGGGAGTCAATACTCACTGTCAGAAGACTTGATGAGCTCAGTGTGTTAACCCAATATTTATTCCAGAGGAGCTCAAGTAGTTTGCGGTCCAGAGAAGACTTAAAATAAGTCACCTCTAGTGCGTAGTACCTATTTAAAACAATTGTATTTTTTTTTAAACTTAGCATGCATAGCATAGGAATCATAGTATTTGAATGCAAATCTAATAATTTCTTAACCTCTATTTTTACTTAATTATTAATATTAATATACTTATTTTAACAGAATTATATACTATATTGATATTTATATTCATATTATCAATAAGCATTTTATTTATTTAAAATTGTTAGAAGACTTACTGTTTGCAGTGCACTCCAAAGTCTTCAATTTTATTAAGGGGGATTGTCTGGTACTCTGATGGACCTTCATCTGGAGGTTTGTAACCCTGAATAATAAAATAAATAACATTGTAGGTGAACATGTTTTTAGCCATAAACTCAAAAGTCAAAACTCAAAATTCAGTCATCTTTTTCCTATGGAGCCTTGCGCAAGAAACCTGCAGCATTTAGTGTACATGTATATCATTGTAATAATCAATGAACAAAAAAGTAAATATTTTATTTATAAACAATACACATTGTTCAAGACAAAAAGGAAAAGACTATTCTACCTTTGGATATGTCCGGAAAGCACCGAGATTCACTTTCCCTGCAGATATGGTGCGTGTAGGATCGATCTGATATTTAAAAAAAAAAACAACAAAAAAAACATATGAGTAAAACAGTACTTCACTACGACGTGCATGCTTAAAGGCAAACAAAACAGAGCCAATGAATAACAAATTTATGAACTGCATACCTAATTATTATTTGCCCTTAGTACTAGTTCTACAATACCACTGAAGTGTAAATAACATACTGTATACTGTTACAAAAGCAACAGCCATTAATCAGACACCACTACAAATGTCACCTAGACCATTTGTATTCCAGGGTCAGTCATGGATCACTGAGGCTGCTCCAGTGGAAATCACCTATATCGCTTTTTTCCTGCCCAAATATTTATATTTATGTTTATATTTACATATCTATAATGAGATCATGTACAGAGTTTGCAGAATGTAAGCATTAAATCAAAGGTTTTTCAACTTACCACCACTGCCACAAAGGGTTCCTGAAACTGTTGATTGAGCATCTGAGTGCTGACATCAATACCTGAGAGCCAGCACCCGTAACCAGGGTGACTATGGTACCATCCGATGGCGTTCTCTAACCTGCCCACCTACAACAGGCAGAAAGGGATCATCTCAGAAATGCACACAAATACTGAAATTAAATTTAACTGAAGCTGCTGTGGAATCAGAAAGTAGAATTTAAGTGCACATGAACATGCTCCACACCACGAGAGCATTTTAACAGTTTACAGTGTCTTATCCTTACTCTTTTGTACTTTGTTGAAGATCAGCTGCACAGAGCCCCAGAGCGATATGAAAATGTTGCAGCCCATTTTAATTATGGACATCTTTTTTCCCTCTCTTTTTTTAATCACAAATCACAAGATCTGTTTTTACAGTAGCTTACATTATCAAAGTGTCTTTACCAAACTCTAAGCAGGAAACTTTCATTTCTGGAGCTTGTGAACCACCTGTAAATAAGTCAGACCAATCAGAAACCACCCGTGGCGGTGTACAACAGCACAACCACAATCAGCTGCAGTCAGGCTTGTTAACTGTCTACATTCAAGCCTCAAACCAGAAATAGTTGGATACACTGGACTCCTTGGCCCGGATCTCAAATTACAGAAAATTAAAACTGCCCAAATCGTTCAGCCCTAATACGAATACTGATTTTAAAACTAATATGACTTCTATAATTCAAATTTACACCCTCACAATTTTAGAGTTTCCAACAGAATATAGTTAATTATAGTCCTGGAGACCAAACACGCCTGAAATATTTGTATTCTTAATTATTTTAGTCAGGGATGTACCAAATCAATTTTCAGTTCCCATACCAGCACAGATGCCTAAACTACCCATATCTGTCAATATTCAATATTAATCTGACACAATTTTTGAATGAATAAACTGTATATATCACCATGTTTGAGAGACTTTGGGCAGTAGGATTGACCAACAATCCTTTACTATGCATGTAAAGCAAAATACCTTCATAAAGCCCCATACGCTCCATGTAAGTGACGACAAAGCATGCGCTGCAAACAAACTAAAGTGGGGATCTGCCTAATTATCCGATACCCGATCCAGCTAATTTTGTTGATATTAGAACCGATGCCCGATCCTAATAAGGGATCCATCATCAGACTTTTAATCATAGCGGTGCCACAACAAAACTGAATATAGTGCCACTAACTATCTGTGACGTTACTGGTCAGGTACTAATAGCGATGACACCAAATTTGCGGTGGATTGTGTGAAGATTACTGTAAAAACAAATTATTCAAAATGCACAACACAAATAAAACAATATTAAGAGTCATATGCAGGTAATATGCACAGACCTCACATACTCTCATACTAATAAATACACTGATATCAGAGATGAAGCACATTCTACTGTCACGGACAACATCTAATATTAAAGCATGTGTACTCTGGACTGTATCTGTTAAGCAATTCAATCTGAACCACTGTAGGTCTCTCCTAACTGCCCCTACATACAGCACAGTCCTGAACATAGCAGGATCACATTATCTTCTAGGGAAGTGCCAATATGCAATACAAGACTAAATTAGAATGTAAATGCTAAACTAAACTTTAGCACGTTTCCTTTAAAACTTGTTTTGAATGCTCGTGTTTGATGGTGCTGACCAATCAATAACGCTGCTAAAAGTTCTGTGTGTGAAACAAAAAGAAGTAGCAGTGGTGCATGACTCATGTTGTGAGCTTTGTATTTCATCATTTCGGGGAGCAGAAAAATATTTTACAGTTTGAGCAGTTTTTTTTTTTTAAGACAGCTAGGTTAACAACTTAGTTGTGAAAGAGAGGGAAAAAGATGGTATCAGTTTGGTATTGTGCCTTGAGCGGATTTGATACACATACCATAAGAAAAATTCTTGCTTTCATCAACATTGTAAACAATGATGGCATAATCCCAAATTAGGCTAGTGGATCGATGGATCAAAACAACTGCTTTGTAAGCAGTGCTTAAGCAAAATTTATAATCTAATTTAAATGGCATGTTTGCCTTCTGAAGTGTGTGTCTTTAGTTGTAGCTTTTATCCATATTGATCAAATAGAAGTCTATATCGCTGGAAAAACTTCAGGGTGACACAGACTTTCATTACGTAATCATAGCTCTATTGCAATACAGTGCTAAACGTGTCATGGCTGAGTGGCTTGGGGTAAACAGTGCAAATCTGATTTTTTAGTGAGCCATCACTTTTAATATCTACAGTCAATCAATCATGCAGATTTTGTCCTGTTAAAAGTCAACACCTAAATACATTTAGAGTTGGAGGTGACCCCAAGGCTTGATTTGTCAGGCAAAGTGGTTTATAATAAGTTAATTACAATCCATCTACCAAACTTTCTGAAAAAAAAAAAAAGTTCCTAAAAAACCAACAAACAAACAAACATACAAATAAACAAATAAAGTAGCAATTATAAACACAGATAACCCTGTTTTCAAACAATACACTGTGACACTGTGAAAAGAGTGTCTTTTGGGCTAAGGAGGTGAGAGACCTTCCAGCTTGTTATTAACACAATGTATAAAAGCCAGCATCTGGTTCCAAGGTGCATTACTGTACATAGCATAGGTGACATGCACACCTCTAAAGCTCCATTACTGCTGAACAACATATATACAGGTTTTGAAAGAACATGCTGCCATTCAGGCAACGTCTTTTTCAATTAAAGTCTTGCTTATTTCAGGAAGATGATGCTGAACCATAAAAGTTACAGCTGCTAGTCTCTATAGTAATAGAGTTTAGGTGCTAAACTGGCCTGCCTGTGGTCCAGACTGGTCATTCAAATGTTTGGAGCATTAGCAGAGAGTTGTATCTCAGGCATCTCAGTGTAGAAACATAGGGTATGTGTAAGAGCCTTGTGATTTCTCAAAAAACTACTACTGAGGCATATTTGTGTATGCTCCATCCTGCTGTGTGGGGAAAAACATGTGAAGGCCACCTGTAAGGAGCCGAGTTAAAACGTGTGCAATCTACCTGTTTGGCATTCTCTATGTAAGCGGCCATGTACTCGTAGGCTGCAGCCTGAGCATTGACTCTAGTCTCGGTGCCCTCCACAGGCAAAGCAAAGCTGTCCATGATCATCATGGTCTCTCCATCCACCTTGCCCAGCATCAGCCCCATCACCTCCAGGTTCCCCCCAGACCGGGCGTGCATCACCATCTTCAGCAGAGCCAGGGCTGAAATCTTGCAGTATTTAAAGTAATGGTGGCTGTAAACAAAAGCACAAGACATGTCAGCTTCCTAATCACACTTACACAGCCAGGAAACTAGGCTAAACTGTCTTGGCGTCTCGAATTTCCCGTTCCCCCTTAAATGATGCTGCGGTTACATGTAAGACAGCGCGTAAGTATGCGTGACTCCCGCACTGTTTAAGGTGGTACGGGAAATTGGCTAAGAAGCTACCTTTAGCATGGTAGTAAAGAGTGCTTTACTAGCAGTGATGTGCAAAAGACTGCTTACTCTTTTGTCCATGGTTTGGCAGCAAGGATTTCCTGTTGTTGTTTTTTGTCATATTTGTAGATTTCATCGATACTCTGAACTTCTTGAATGCTGTTGGAGAGCTCCCAGGTCTTCTGAGCTATGCTACTCCCGGCCATAGCTACAACCAACCACGATATTCAGATTCAGACCCCCTTCAGTTTACCAAAACAACAGATCGGCTACGACACTGGCAGAAAACAGGAGTCTAGACTGTTAAAGATCATGAAACACCACCGCCTTTATAAGCATACACAAACTAAGAGTTTAGCTAGCAAGCTGCTAGCAGATGTTGTTGCAGTGTCTTCTATGGCGAATGGCCGTTGTCACCAGGGTTGCCAAACGTCGCCTTCAAATTCCCCTTTGTAGAGCTTCAGCACTAGAGCTGTCAGTGGTAGTGAATTACCGGCTCTAGTCATGTGGTCCGCCGGGGCTTTGCTTGATCTGGGGATATGTCACGAAACAGGGTTTTTCGCTGAATCCACAAAAACGCCAGGTCTATTCAATCATTTAAAAACATACCTCCATACATTTTTCTTCATAATAGCACCCTATTTACTTTTTTTCCATCCATGGATTAATGTGTATATTAGTATTACACAGTGCAGCCATGTAGCACCACATAATCCTACATAAGTAGGAAATTTAAGAGACATACAAATTTAGAAAAAAATTAGAACTAAAAATATTAATAGCTAGTGAGAGTGTGAAGTTTTTCACCAATAGGGCAACCCGAGAAAGCTGGCAAATATGGCGCCACCGGCTGGACATAAATAGAAAACCCACTGGATTAAAAAGAAATAAAAATTGTAAAAACAAGTTATAATTCCAGTAAACTTACACGGAGCTGTATGTTTATGCATAAATATATTTTATGTCCGATTATGTTGTTGCTAAAAAGTATTATTTAATGTTTTTTTTATTAGCGGTAGATCTTATACACACAGCACTTCCGGGTTTCTGTCGGTATGACGCAAAACTTCAAAAGAAAAGTCAATAAAGGTCCGTTTTCTGTTTAAACCCCAGGACTGAATGGTTACTTGTAATGAACAAATTACGTATAATAAAATAAAATAGATCAGCTCAGGGATATTATAATTATTACAATACGTAGAAAATCACTGTGAGATTCCTTCTGTGTACAGACGGGACTTACCCTTATTCCGTTCATTTATTTTTTTTACTTTTGTGTGTGTGTAGTATAAATCATACCAAATATTTTACAGTCATTACAAACAAGATATTTACGTTAGAAAAACATACACAGCTGACTTCTTACATTAAATTAAAAAAATTAAATCACAAAAACAGAAATTTAGAATTTTTCTTCAGCTGAAGAGTGTCATCCACACGCATTTTAACTATTATTTTTATTTATATAAGTTTTTATATCAGTCATGCTTGTAAGAATGGTATTCATAATACGGCCGCAGCACCACCAGGTATAACACTGAATCTGATGTGTGTAAACATATCTGTAATGAATATGTTTACATGTGGATCTCTTTTTTTTTTTTACTTGCGCTCAAGTGCATTTTTGGCGTATTGTCTTCGCTTTAACTAAATACGAATTTTTAAAAAATCACATATGGGATAAAAATGTCCTATCTAAAAAATATTACTATATATGCACAACGAACAGGACAACGGTAAGATTACAAGACTGAAAACGGGAAAAAATTCTTGGCTCGCATTTTAGTCCGGCCAAATGCCGCCATCTAGTGGTTTTCTTTTGTAACTGCGTTTTTGTAAAACTACTACTTAAATTACTTTAATAATGCTTTAATTTAAAATATTTGATCAAATGCTAAATGTTAACACACCATAATGACATTGGTTTAGTGCATATGGGCTATACACATGTCACAGAACAAAAACAAAAGCTCAAAGAAAGCTGCTTGCAGCGAGCAGTCGAGTTAAAAAAAACAAAAGAACAAAACTTCATTACCCATAAGCCTCTGGGCGAAAGGTTCACAGGTCAATGAGGAAGTGGACAACAAATCCTGTCATTTGAGCAGCTCAGACAGTTCAGCCGGTGAATTAAGTTACTAAATCGTTCCCACTCTGTAAATCTCCAAGTATGTGGTTATACCTTCAGTAGTTCCGAGGTACAGCAATATGAAACTTTTCCATGTGAATTTAATAGCGTCTCAAAGGTAAGACTGCTGATGCTCTTTGTACAGTCATGAACACTCAACCTGTTGTGCAGGTTTTTGTAGGGATATTTAGTTGTGCAATGCTTAACAAGTGACAGTTTTCTGAATTTCACAAAACCGTATGATATCAGTGCTTTTAAAGCTTTCTCAAAATACCATACTTCTTATTGGCCCCCTTGTTCTAATTTTCCTGTTCCACCTTAAATGCTGCAGCAGTTTTGTTGTGGTGCCAACATGCAGCTTCTTATTTGCCAGTTTTTTGTTCTAATTTTCTTGTTTCACCTTAAATTGTGCATCGGTTATTATAATGCCTTAGGAGCCGCAGCACTGTTCAAGGTGGAACTAGAAAATTCAAACAACATGCTGGCAAATGTCCTTACTGGAAAGTGTTACCAGCTTAAAAAAATTATTAATCTGTTTTAATTTAAAAATCAGCTAATCTGGGGGGAAGTAGTGATTATTAAGATGAGTCTTAAATGAACTGAGATAAAAAACACAAATAAATAAAACGTTTTAAACACTGTGAGTTACTGCTCTGTACTCTGTAATTCTGAGTCTACTATGCATGTCTGCTCAATGGGTAGAATATATTACTACATCATTGGTACTAGACAGCAATTTTGTGTTGTTTGGGAGGTTACACACAACTCCTTTAACGCTGGGCTGTTCAATTCATCTTTTGCAGGCAGGATGAATATGATCACATTCTTTATCATTGGACTTGTGGTCCATGTGGTCTTCTTCATCTCTATCTTTGACATCTACTTCACATCACCCTTGGTCCATGGGATGACACCCCAGCATGTCTCTCTGCCTCCTCCAGCCAAGCGCTTAGTGCTGTTTGTGGCAGATGGCCTGAGAGCTGATAGTCTCTTTAAGCCGGACATCAACGGAACCACAAGAGCGCCTTATATGAGGTATGCTAGTGTCACACCCTACTGCAGATCTTTGAGATAACGTCCTGCTTTGTATTAACACTTATAGTCTTCAAAGGCTGTTTTATGGTAATAATTGCTGTTCATTCATTTAATAATAACTTGAAAGGTTTAGATTGATGTACTTCAAACCTGATCAAATAGATGCTGCTGAATAATATATATTACTCCCAAGATTTGGCTCCCACTTTGTAATTGTGGACCCAGATCTTCATTTTTACTTCAAGCCTATATAGTTTTTATATGTATTTTAGGATTAAATATGCCTCTGTTCTTTATTCAGAAGCTCACTGGACGAAAAAATGTGGTAGTAAAGGTGGTAGTAACTTCAGGCTCTTGCAAATGGTACTGCACGAGGATGATGGCCTATAAATACTTGTGGGGTGTGAGCGATGTTTCATAGATGGAGAAGCGGTGCTACAGTGCAGTGAATGTCTTGTGCTGTGTGTGGAAAATGGCTCCGAAGTGGATGTTAACGACTGGCTAAAAGCAGTGCTCGTATTTGGGCGTGGCCAAAGACCATAGTGTAAAGGAAGTAGCTAAATCTGCAGGTGTATGGAAGCGTACGATCATATGGGCCTACCGGCATTGAATTCCAGTCTACAGGAAATTCTCCTCAATATTGTTCCAAATCTGGCCCAACTGTGCAATTCTATGGTGCAAGAGTGTCTGAACATTGATGTGGCTACATTCAGAAACAGAAGCGAAATTTGGATGGCATCTGGGATCATCTAGACAATGTGTTAATTAGCGCAATTCTTTTAAATGATACACAATGCATTATCACCCTTATTTGTTGTAACCCATTAGGAGTATAATTGAGGAGAGGGGGACATGGGGAGTTTCCCACACAAGGGTGCCTACAGAGTCTCGTCCAGGACACGTGGCTGTAATAGCAGGCTTTTATGAGGATGTCAGCGCGGTGGCCAAAGGTAATTGTATTATTAAAGATATATATGTTTAATAAAATAATAAAATTATTATTTTTTTAAATAAATCAATATTTAATTTCTCTTCCATATATTTTGCCATATTTAGGCTGGAAGGAGAATCCTGTGGAGTTTGACTCTGTGTTTAATGAAAGCAGGAACACCTGGTGTTGGGGAAGCCCCGATATTCTGCCCATGTTTGCTAAAGGTAAACAAGTAGTTGTACTACATAAACCTACAGCAGTAGTGAATCCAGTAACTTTGTCTGACATTGCTGTGTTTCCGTGGGACTTTCTGTGTGTTCTAGGAGCCTCTGGAGATCATGTGTACACTTACACTTATCCAGCTGCGATGGAGGACTTTGCTTCCACTGATGCCTCCAAACTGGACACCTGGGTCTTTGATGAAGTGAAGGTGCAGAAGTTGTTACTTCCTTTTGGCTCTGCTATTAAAGCATAATGGCATAACTCTATATTTATTTATGGGGGACAATTTTCTGCATGTTTCAGCAATTGTTTTTGCAGATACCAATAAAGCAAAACCAAAATTGGATATTATCAACAAACTATAATCTAATAATATAAATTAGAGGTGGACAAGGTGAGAGTGTCTAATAGAGTGGACAGTGACAGGTAACAGTGTTTTCACTCCAGCAGCACTGCTGTGTCTGATCCACCCACACCAGCACAACACACACCAACACACCACCATGCAGTGCTGAGAATAATCCATCACCCATATAATACTTTTTCTGTGGGGGGTCCTGTGGGGGTTCTGACCATTAAAGAACAGGGTGATTAACATACAGAGCATACAAAGAAACAAGTTTTTTTATATTACTGTATTGTTATGTTTTATGTAGTTACAAATAACTCATTTTACAAACAGTTTGAAAATTATTTAGCAAAAAAAAAAAAAAAAACCAAAAATGTGTTACCCCCTATCAGTTGGGCTCTAATTTTGAGGTGATTGAGAATGAATCTGTATGGAACTACTCCATGCTGTTGCTACTGCCAGAGATAATTATGGCTGTTGAGGTTAACAGTTCAGTTTTGTTGTGAGTGTGTTTGTAGAATGTTTATCAAACTCCTGAGTGTAAATAAAAAGCTAAAAGAAGTAAAGGCAGGTAAGAGTTGGTATAAATGGTTGGTCAGATGTTGTCTCTTTTTTTTGTCTAGGCTTTCCTCAGCTCTGCCAGAGAGAATCAAACACTGCTGTCTAAACTACATGAAGAACAAACTGTGTTTTTCCTTCATCTACTGGGATTAGACACCAACGGACATGCCCACCGACCCATGTCAAAGTAAACCAAATGCATTTGTGTGATTTTAAGATATGCAGAAAATATGATGATAGAAATTAGAGAGAAGAGACAAGAATATGCCAGTAAAACATAGCTCATCCGTACTTAAACAAGAGCCAGATTATTCAAGCAGATAACATGCCAAAGTAGTAGTTTGTTTGATTTCCAGAAATGTGGATTGACCACTGTAATGATCAATATCAAGACAAATCTTTGAGGGGAAGCCTAGCATAACATGCATCTGCAACAGAGCTGCACTCATTTAATAGGGTAACATTTGTACACTTGTAGTTGTTACATGTTAACTTAACATTAGTTAAGCCCTGTAACCATTGTTAATGTATTACTTCATGTTAGTTAGCCAGCACTTAATGTGAAGTATTACCAGATTTGTTATTATCTTTTACCAGAGAGTATTTGGATAACATTGTCCTGGTTGATGAAGGCGTGGCAGAGATGGTCTCTGTGGTTGAGGAGTTCTACGGTAATGATGGAAGGACTGCGTATGTTTTCACAGCTGACCATGGCATGACAAACTGGGGTAAATTTGGATTACACACACATTATACCCACACAAAATATGGTTCACTGACTGTAGGTTAGGTTTGGGTAATCCTGATATCAATATATGTTATGATATGTTTGGAATACATTATGGTATTATGGTTTTAAATGACAATGAACTGAACCTAAAGATAACAAACCCATGCTTACTCAGTATCTATACTGGTTGCTGAAATAGAATCTTACAAAACTGACTGCATTGACTGCACTACCTTGTTCTGTATTTTAGAGTTATACCAAAGAAAACAATCAGTACACAGTATTTCTAATGTTAACCAGACAAAAACCCCAAAACAGTTTGACACAACCACAGAGAATGGCAGTTAATTCATAGGACCTGGATATTGTGAATAAAATTTAGAAAGTGGAATCTCGTAAGAAGAATGCTCCTGTTTTGGGGTTTGGGAATTATGTGATGGATATGATACCCGTTATTTTAGGTATATTGCTAAAACATTGCTAAAAATGAAAGGCCAATATAATGATATACCAGTATTGTTAATATATCAATTCCTAAAGTAAATCTCCGTACTCATAATAATGTAATTATGATTTTTCTGGATGCTTTCTGGTCAGTTCAATGTGGCTACCTGGTATGATTCTGAATTATGTTGAAAATACATTCTATATTCTATATATCTGTACTTACATGTGAAAATAGCCCAAGAATTGAATTTTAAAAAATGGAGTACATAGTTGGCATTATGCCATTATATACCGTCATTCCTAAAGACTTTCAGTGGGGTTAAGGTTAGGACTAGTTAAGGTGTGGAGGGCTCTTTCACAACCTGAGCCTGATAAATCTCCGCATTCCTGGAATATGCCATGCCATTAGGGAGAAAAAAATTAATTGATGGGACAACCTGGTCATTCAGTACATACAGGTGGTCAGCTGACTTCTGTTTATTTCTACATAACATTGCCGAGCCTCAACTTGACCAACTGAAGCAGCCCAGATCATAACATAACAGTGCACGAGGGGTGCATCGCTTCATGCAATTACCTTCTTACCGTGACGTGCCCTTGCTCTGGATAAGGATCAGTTTAGACTCATCAGACCACATGACCTTTTAGCATTGCTCCACAGCCCAATCTTTATGCTTCCTTATTTGTGTGAACGTTAGACATTAGATGTCCTACACCTTTCTTTCTTTTTAAATGTGAATCTTTGTACAGCACTTTGGGTAAAAAGCATCTTTGTACAGCACTTTGGCTAAAACTGTGCTTTATAAATAAATATTTACTTCCTAGCAAACTAAGGCATTTCTTTTAGATTAGCCTCACTAGCAAGTGCTTTTCTTGTTCACACACAGGTGTTTTGTTTATTTGATTTCTCATCACATTGTGCATGTTAAAATATTACTTTATTTGATTTGCAATTATTTATTAGCAGCTTTTGCTGTAGTGAGTGCATAGAAATCCAGAAGCTTGTCCTCAGGTGTATTGGCTGTGTACATAGGGTCTCACGGAGCTAGTCATCCCTCAGAGACCCTCACTCCTCTGGTGGCTTGGGGAGCCGGACTTCAAACAGCTCAGAGAGCTTCCACTTCACAAACCTTTGATGATGACTACCTGAAAGGTGGGTTTATTAAAAACACACACTCTTGATTGGTTTTGCCTTGATCTATAGTTGATCCTTTTTAGCTTTGCACTTGAGCCAGAGGTTAATGTAGAATTCTAAAAACTGCATGCCTAAAGACTAAATCATTATACATTTGTCTAGTAATGTGGTGGGTGATTATGTAATGGACCTGCCTATGTAACTTATGTCTCAACATACTGTTATCTATAAAAATGGACAAAAGAAAGCACCTAGCTAAAACACAAGTAGGAACTATAAACTATTAAGTTTTAATCGAACGGCTTTGGAAGAAATGATGTAAGCATGCCATTTGCACAATGCCTAAATCCTTTAATTTGCTACATTCACCTCATTGCTGTAGTGCAACATTAAAGAAGACAACTTTGGACATTAAGGATGTTTTGGCTAATCAGCCACATATGGGCTAAGATATGACATTGGGGTGAACTATTTCTTTAATACAGTCTGGTTGTTTCTTATCCTTTATCCTTTGTATATTATCCTTACTACATGTAAGAAGCCTGACATTCATTTTCTTGGCTTTGACTTTCTGTCTCAGAGTGGAAGCTGGAGACATACAAAAGAGTTGATGTAAACCAGGTGGGCTTTTCTACACTGTAGGAATGAGCACTTATCTATTTTGATAGTAATGAGGTGTTTTTCTGATGATTATATTGGTTCCTTCTGGTTTAAATCCATGCAGGCTGACATAGCACCACTCATGTCATCTCTCATTGGAGTACCCATTCCACTCAACTCTGTGGTAAGGCTGATCTTCAGATAGGATGCATTGCAAGTTCTTGGTCTGGAGTAGATGAGTGCTATCTCTTTCTGTCTATCTTTGGCTTTTTTCTGTCTTGCTGTGTTACTCAGCCTCTGATGACCTGCTTGGTTTGATTTGCAGGGTGTCCTGCCATTACAGTACCTCAATAACAGCCAGCACTTCAAAGCTGAAAGCATGTATGCAAATGCCATTCAAATCCTGGAGCAATTTAAGGTGGGTTCCACATCAGACCGCAAATTGAGACAGAACAATTGGTTCCCAACCCAAGAATCTTCTGTCAGAGCCCAACACAACCTACTAAGTTTTGCTGCTGTGCCTAACTTGAACCTCTCAAAAATTTGTTCAGGCCAATCCCGAGTCTTGAACCAGCCTAGTGCTTACATACAACACTTTCACATTTTAAGGCTGAAATGTAAAAACCTGGGAGATTGCCTGTGAAAACCCAAACATAAAATTTGGACCAACCCAAGCCTGACACACATACTGTTTTAGTTCTTTGTGCTTTGTGTGAGGGTGTGCCAAGCTTGTCGGTAGGTGGGCAGTAAGGATTGTGTTGATGATGTCACCTGGTAACGTGTTTCAGGCAGCTAAGAAAAGAGTTTATCTCTTGTTTTTAACTTTTAGGATTATCATCCAGTTTTATTAGAACTAGTGCAGTTTATATAAGTACCTGTGGTATATTTTCACAGTTGCTGTTGTACCATTGCAGGTGAAAATGGCACAGAAAAAGGAGACCACCTTATCGTTTCTCTTTACACCATACCAGTGAGTACAGTATTGGCATTATAGACTGATGTAACGGCCAATATATGCTATATTTAGTGACACTGTTGTTTCCCGTTGTTTCTAGAATTCTCACTGATACCAAACAGATGGAGTTTGTACATCACACAAGAGAACTGATCCAGAAAGGGCAGTTTGATGATGCTGTGAGTACAGAGTAGAGATGGTAGCCTTACTTAATTCAGCTTACTATTAACAAAGCGAATAGTTCACTACTTTATACTTTTACTCTTTTATTTGGAATAGACACTGGGACAGATTATTATAAATATATAGTGTAAAAAGAGTATTTACACTTTACTAGGCACATCTACTTTATACCTACACTGATTTAAATTTTTTATCATGTCCCCTTACCACATAAGTGCATCTGCTTTTCTACATAATTTGTTAACCCCATTATCATGTTAATAAATGGGAATGCCACTGAGTAGGTTTGGTTGATGGATCAATACACATGCGCAATTAATAAATTAATGTTTACCTCAAGGCATTAATTGAGATATTAATAAGCTACAAATATGCCAAACCATAATCATAGGCCACTTTCTTGTAATGAAGATTTAGATTTATCATGAGTTTAATTTTTAAATCAAGAAAATACAAAAAACATCTGTCCTACATTTTCATGTCAGTACTGAAACACAAGGGAATTGGTCTGTAGACAAAGCCTATTTTTAGCCATCTTGCTTTTAAGAGCAGAAAGCAAGACTGAATCCCTATCCCCAACATGGTCACATGGTAACCAGTTAGATGCCATTTTTTTGATGTAAATGTGTAAAATTGGAAAATCAGTTAGTAACATACGTCGCATGGTTGTACTTTATTGAAACATATAATTATGATTTTATGTGTGAACTGTTTAAAGATGCATTAACGTTATTTATTTATTTATTTTTTATTCTGCTCAAAAGTTAGCTGTTATGGTCACTACCAAAACATTTGGTAACATCTCTGTAGTGTTATGCTATGTCAACATGCCCAAACAATATGCCAAAAAGTTGCTATATTGACTGATGGTAAATTAAACATAATAATAGGTCCTCTTACAAAAGTAAAACTAAAATTCAGTATTGTTGCCCTTTGCTCCTTTTAGTATGGTACAGGGTCTCTGTGCTATGTACACAACATACAATTTTACAAATTCAGATAGTGGCATGGTAAGTCTAAATCAAATAGGGAAGATAATCAAGAAGTGAAATCGCTTTTAAAGGTGTTTTCTGAACCTTTTTCTCCCCAGATTAAACAGTGTGAGACTCTAATAGCCCAGGCCATGGAGGGTTTGTCTTACTACCACACCTACGACCGATTTTTTTTGGGCTCCAGTGTAGTCTTAGGCTTCATTGGGTGGACATCCTATGTAGTTATTCTTATCCTGAAGACTCATGCTAGCCTCCGCAAACCACCTGCTAGCAGAGATATGGTGAGTAACAACACAACTAATTTGAATGAAGCTTCACATACAGTTCACCATGTGTGGAGTTCCTCTTAGAAATAAGATCTAGTAGAAATCTGCTTTTATCTAGAACATTTTATCATGTTTCTAAACATACTCTTTCCGTATTCTAGCTTTGTTGCTACAAGGAAGTTTTAGGTCCCCTTCACCTTTTAATATATCAGTTCATGAATACTTCAGGAGTCTTATCCTTTATTATACAGTGTATAAACATGTTGCTGGGTGTATGTACCTGAAACAGTATGTATATATTACATTCAGTAATGCATTAGTTAACATGAGGCAATATATTAACAATGGTTAACGAATTAATGGTTAATGTTAAGTAAAGATATAATCATTGTTACATGTTTACTTAACATTAGTTAAACATTGCAACCATTGTTAATGCATTACTTCATGTTAGTTAGTCAATATTTAATGTAAAGTGTTAGCCAGTGTCATATTGTTTTTGTGTTTTCATTCATTAGTGAGTGTGTTTCTTTATAACACCAAGAAATCAGATAAACATTCATTATCTAGAAAATGAAGAACCATTAAATCCTTTATTTTGTCGAGTGGAGTGATAGTATCAATGTCACTCCAAAGGTGATCTGTTTCCATCTCAAGGTTGCTGTGCTAAAGGCTTACTACTTATTTCCTGTGCTGTGGTCTGTTTTTACACATGCAAAGGTTAAAGAATCTAAATCAGACTAAGAGTACGCAGTACATATACTGAGAAGCCAGGTTACTGAGAAAGATTCAGCTCACTTTACTGGATCTCTTAAAATTATTATGGTTAAATTATGAGCATGTGTATGGCTTTCCGTCTTTTCATCATTGGGGAAACTCTATGGTGTCACCCAGTCCTGGCTCCTGTAATGACTACTGATCTATAGAATAATAAATACTAGCTAAAGTGAGGTATCTAGCTTGATGGCCTGCCAGGTACCATACTAACTTTTGCTTTCAACTTTTCGTTCACCTCATCTGATGAGTCATTTCTGTCATTTGAGTAATTGTAATATAATAAAAAATTGAATAATGGTTTGAAGTAGGGCTAAAAGATATGAATTGATTTTAAATTAAAATCTGATTTAAAACCATGCCATTTTTAAATCACAAGAACCATGATTTTATTCATGGCCTGTTTTATTAAAGATCTGGTCTTTAGTTGAGAAAATGAACCCAATATCAAAGCTGGTAAACTGCCTGTTAAACCCACAAGACCCAACCAAACAGCTACAGGCTGTTACATCACAACCGTGACTGAATGGCGGTTTGACCAGCAACATGTCTGAAAAAAATAAATGTATTGTTCTTATAAGCTAAAGTATCAAGGCTGGACCTCAAGTTGTCCTTAAAATGTGCTCCGATTTAAGCTTAAAGGCCTTCAGGCTTGACTTGGCATGCTAAAGGTACAATTCTACAACTCCAAACCAAATGCCAGTTGGCTTAAAGACCCCATGACATTCATCCATACAATTCGTATATGGAGTCCACTTGAGTTCACTGTTGTACATCCTTCTATTCACCATATAGCAGTTTAGCCACACCCAATAATATGGCAGTTATAAACAGGACAGAGGACATTTAGATACAGTCTAAAAGACCCAGAAACAAAAAGTATCTTGTTTTCTTTTTTAAAGATAGGGAGAGATTGGAAAATAGTGATGTGAAGATTAATTATAAGAAAGGCGTAGGATATGAGCCCTTTAGTTATAGGACATGGATTCATGATGCTCAGAAACATTGTGACGGTTGTTGTGTATGTTGTCGTGTGTTTCCTGTGTTAAAGCAGATGTCAGGCAGCGGTTTGCAATGGGTGTTTATATGTGTTGGCTTGCTGGTTTCCCTCTTCCTGTTGGTTCAAGCCAGTCCTGTCACCTACTACATCTACTGCCTGCTGCCAGTACCTGTCTGGTACTCTGTCTTCAAAGAGTGAGTGGATTTTATCCGGTCCTGCATCTACACCCTTAACAATGAAGGTGGCTGAATAAACAACCAGGTTGTTATGAGGTTGTTTTCCCTTAGAACCATACAGGCAGACAGAAAACTGTCTTCTTGGAATACAGGCATAGGAATGTTCTGTTCTTCGGTGAGTTGATGAGCTTGTTGTCCAGAAGCCTCAATGTAGGCACTGTGGTTCAAATCTACTGTCACCTTAACCAAACAACTAATTTTTACATAATTAAAATACCCCCACAACATCACAGAGGTCGTCCCGGTAGCTTATTCAATTTTTACCATATCCCCCCGCCTCAAATATCACATCTGTTCTTTGCCACTAAAATCAGAATCTTTATTTCCCCAAGTATGTCACATACACATACCAACACACATGCATGAAATGTAACAAGAGCTCAGACTGTTCACAAGTAGTACACTAAGGGAAAAGTACAATAAGATGCAATAAATAAAATGAATAATAATAATAATAATAATAATAATAAAGAGCCAGAAAAGGTGCTAAAAAGATAAAAGAATATCAGTACTATAAGTATGTGGATTTTTTTTATAAGTTTAAATTTAAAGTGTGAGGTGTCCAGTGTGGTTAATGAGAGTTAACAGTTCATGAAAAAAATTGTTGCAACACTTGCAAATGGCTAATCAGGGTCATTAGCAAACATAGACTATATACATGGTTTTAAAGCTGCCACGGAATACATATATCAGTTACTTAAAATGTTCTCTGATGCTCTACATAGAGGATACGTGACACATTTTTCCTTTTGGTGAACTCACTGATTGGCTGGTTTACAGAGTGACCCTAAGATGATCACACAGGTGCAACATGTAGAAATAGCGTGTCTAAATGAACAGTCATTGTACTTTGTGCCTATGTTGGTTGCTTGAAGCTTGCTTCTAGCTAACATTACCTATACCAGCTACTCGGTTTCCATCTGGACATCAACACACAGGAGATTAAAGCTGTTCCTCGCTATGAAACTTTCAGTTTAAGATGATCTGGTTCAACCGACAGACACTGATACAATCACACAGCAAGGCTGCTGTCTAGCTAGCAATAAATTGTCTTATAAACATTCTGAGATGCAGTGCAGTGTTGTTATCATGCGACATAATCTATGGCCTCACAACTTTCTCCGAACATTGGCGTTGAAGCATTATGTCTTCTTTAACATTTAACCTTATGAGAACGTTTTCTGACATTATAAACGTCTTTAAAACATTCTCTGAACATTAGATTGAAGCATTTACCTTAAAACTTTATTAGTACTTTTAGGTAACACTAGCCAAAGCTCTGGGAACATTCTCTGCTAGCTGGGTAAATACAGGCTGCTGTAGGAGTTTTGATGCTATTAAAGGTAAAACTGCTCCTCCTCTCTTCAGTCTTTGTCTCTGCTCCTTTCTTCCTCTCCTCATTTCCTTCACCACAGGGAGGAGGTTCTGTATGTCTAGTGGATTTCATTTTTATATTTGATGTTTCTGTTTTAGGTCTAAAAATCATCTTTTTTTCTATTGTACTGCTGTTATATTCTGACTTATCTATAACTTGTTAATAATCTGGTTTTCAGATTTGGGATCCTGGTCAGTCTTATAAGATCAGCCCCTTCCCTGCCACTGAGCAAATGCTTTGGATATTTTGTGCTAGTTACATTTGGGATAGAATTGCTGGTAAGTGGCAACAGCTGGGTAACTGTATATTATTAGAAAGATTGTTAGCACAGTTTAAAATGTGTGCACTGACATCACTGCACATGCAAAAATTCCAAATGCAGTTAATAAATAAATGCACGTTATACTGAGTGAAAGGCACTTCATATTTTCTTCACTGATTTGTAGGTGGTGAGCTTTTTCTATCGGGCCATGTTGACCCTGGGGCTGATCGCTCTGGCACTGTGGCCTTTTGTTTCAGGCCTTTACAGAAAAGCAACGGTAAGATCTGTCTTCACCGATATAGAGTTGTGCAAAGGTCAGAGACCATCCTTCATTTATTTAATTTAAAGTTAACAGTTGTTAAGTGCAGGCTGTTTATTTTTTTTAGGAAAACAACAATATATATATATCACATTATTAGTGTTAAGAGGTCTTTGCTTAAGTGATCTGTGCCCAGTACTGCACTAATGTAGTATGTCAGGAAAATTGTTATGATTTTAGATTTAAATAGATGTAAAACTTCAGAGTTATTATTCAGCTATTCCAGGTGATATTGTAACAACATGATCTGGAAGGTTATGCTGGGAAAATACAGTAATGATCTATTAAAGATGTGCCATGATACTGTGTTGTAGTCCGGATCAGTGAGCTGGGTGTTGAGCTGCCTGTGTCTGGCTGTGTTTCCTGTGTTGCCTGTGGTTGGACGAGAGGCTAACATCAACTATGTGTAAGATCCTCTTCTCTCTCTGGGTCACATGGAGAAAGTGTTACTTCTGTTCCTTGCATCTCTTTAGAGTGTAATTACAACAATATTGCTGAATAATTGTTGGATTTCTGAATTATTATGTAATTTAGCAGTGATTTGGTGTGAAATGGTTCATTACAGAGAAACATACTTCCTTTACAGTGGTGCTAGGAACCAGGGAGTGCTGGTACACACACATAGCCATTCTGTTTACTAAAGTGAAAGCCAAAGGGAACTTTATGGTCATTCAGACTTTACAACAGGAGTGCATAGCTGAATGAGACTGCGTTTCTCCAAACTCCGATATGCAAATATAAACATAGTGCAAACACACAAGACACACTAGTAACAGCGCAGATGAGACATAAGTATAAATATAGAAGAGGGGGGTAACAAATATGAAATTATACATTACACTTACAGAAATATTGCAGTTTGTATAGAACAATATTGCTGTTTCCAAGTGATAATATAATTGCACACTGTAACATATAATGTAAACATAACAACCTAACACTGGAAAGTGATAACGTGCTTGATTATAATAAACAGTGAGATTCTTGCACATAAATTAGCAGCATTAAAAACTGAGATGTGAGTTGCAATAAATAATTTAAACTAATTATTCTGTGTACAGTTCTAATATGCATGGGTTGAGTAGTTTGTGGGCCTATGGAGAATCACATGAGTACTGAGTATTTGACATTGTGTGTATTCATTATTTGTGTGTTCAAGAGTTCAACCGTCCTGATCGGACTGCATGTCAAACAGTGTTTAGCAGTCTAATGACGTTGAGCAGTCTAATGGCTTGTGGAAAGAAGCTTTTGCTGAGTCTAGGAGTCCTGCACTGAACGCTGTGGTAGCGTTTGCCAGGGAGCAGCAGTCTGAACAGTCCATGAGCTGGATGAGTGGGATCTCTGACCATCTTGGTCTTGATGATTCTCTTTGCTGTCCTCACCACTCTCTGGAATGAGGCGGTCCAGCTGCCATACCAGACTGTGCAGCTGCCTGGTCAGGATTCGTCTATAGAACGTTGTGAGGATGTGAGGGGGGAAGGTTTTCTCTTCTCATACTTCGTAGGAAGTAAAGGCGCTGCTGACAAGGAACGTGGTGTGTGTGTGGTCAACGTCAGGTCGTCCGCAATATGCACAAACAGAAACTGCTGCCCGTGGATTGTGAGTGGAGTATGCACTGTGTGCTTTCTCCTGAAGTCAACAGTCATTTCTTTTACTATCATATTCATTCATTTCTACAATCCAAAATGACCAGTAAAACTACACATATCTTTTTAAATGTAATATCTTGGAATCTGGGAAAAAAAGTCTTTGGAGACCATTTTTGCATTTCAGTGACATACATGCACATCTCTGTTATGAATAGATTGTATGCATTTCACATAAACCACTCTGTCTTAATGATTTGATTTTGCTGATGTTTTAAAAAATCTCCTATAACTGTGTGATGCATGTTCTTAATTGGTCATTTTTATGTGCAACCTGATAATCCGTTCAGTCAGAATATATATCCTTCCGTTCAGTCAGAGTATACACCTCAGATGGAATGCACTGATCCGATTGAGGCCATACCAAATACAGTTTCTGTCCAATTAAACAAGGGAGGTAATTCTTTAAATAATCTGTCAAACAGAAGAAAAATAATACCCATGTCGACACCTGTATTTGATTACCTCCCAAGGTCACACTTTACATGAAGTATTGACTAACTAACATAAAGTAATGCAACATTTAATATGAAGTAATACATTAACAATGCTTACAATGCTTAATTAATCTTAAGTAAACACATAACAGCAGCATGTTACACAGTTACTCAACCATTGTAATGTATTACACGGTCAACTCACATTATTATGACCACTTCCTACTTTCAACAATGGCAGAGTATAGCTCATAAAGGAAGCCACAGTTATGTGGCATTCTCTGAGCACACTCATTCATGTTGAAGGCACTTTTAACTGATTTGGGTATGAATTCATCCTTGTAGATCACATGCTCATCAAATCGTCGAATGCTGGGGCAGAAGACATGTCACATAGCGAGAAATGCCTGACAGTGCTTGGAAAAGCATAACCAAGACTTCCAAGTACTACCCTGGCACCCTAATTCCTTTGACTTGAACCCAATAGAACATCTGTGGGACCACCTTGATTATCATACTTCCTCTATGGATGCTCCCCCCTCTGTAGGATTCCCTGCAGTCTGCATGGCTCCAGATACCTGTGACAACCTACTGGTACTTTATTAAGTCACTCCCAGCCCATATAGCTGCTGTCCATGCTGTATTTGGCGGTTGCTCTGGTCATAATAATCTGACTGGATTGTGTTCTTCATGTGAACCAGTACATTACTTCATGTTAGTTTGTCAGTACTTCATGTAAAGTGTGACTTTCTCCCGATCTGATATTTTAGAATGTTTTATACACATGTATTTGTGTCATAACAGTTTATAACATTTGTAATGACTACAGTAACTGGTACTCTATTCAAACCCATCATTTTGGATCTGATTACTTGTAGTGTGCATGTAAACAAAGATTTTAATTTGATTGTTGAGTAAGGCGTGCAAATAAACACCTCAGTCAATAGCTTAATCTATTATAGTAAATTATTTGATTAGTTTGGTGTAAGTCTTTTCATGTAAACATGGACAGTATTATAATTTTGACTTTTGTAATATCTTTTGGTTATACTGCACATATGTTAAAAAATACTATTTATTATCTACAGGTTGTCTGCTGGAGCTCTCTCCCTTCTCATTTCATTCTGCTACCTCTGGTCATCACATGGACGCGCAGGCCTGCATGTTAGAGATCGCTGGCTGTTTGTTGTTCAGGTCATTTATTGTTCTATGCTTTGCATTTTCCTTTCTGCCTTTTCCGTCATTCACACATGCTGTTATCACAGCCTTATGTAGACACGTCAAATATAGATATATATGAAAATGTTGCCTAATGAAATCCATTGCTAATGATGTTATGACTGTAGATGCTACAAGTGCTGCTTTGTGTCTATGTGCTGGCCAGCACCCACGCCAGCCTGCAGCTGAAGCAAGGCCTGCCACTGTTCAATCAGCTCATCAGCTGGGCCACTCTGGGTTAGTTT
The DNA here is from genome assembly GCA_024036415.1 of Prochilodus magdalenae. Classification (NCBI taxonomy): domain Eukaryota; kingdom Metazoa; phylum Chordata; class Actinopteri; order Characiformes; family Prochilodontidae; genus Prochilodus; species Prochilodus magdalenae. The sequence goes on from JAMWET010004934.1 coordinate 449,700, forward strand.
CTCTGATTTATTCTTTTACCTATCTCTGTTTGTTCTGTGAGTCAAAAAATAATGTTGCATTATATTATTATTATTATATTATTATAGATTATAGTTCAATGCCACCAACCGGTATTTTTATTAAAAACTTTTTTAAAAAACGGCTTTGAACAGCTTTCTAAAAATCCAAGTCTGAAGTATTATGTAAACATGCGAATATGATCACTCTCTAATACATACAGTTCATATATGACAACTAAGCTGCAAAAACAGCTTGTTTTGAACCCATTGTTTCTGTCATGTCACAGAAATCAGTCTTAAAGGCACAGTAACAACAACAGCCTGCTTCATTCTAAGGGATGGAGGGGGTTGGAAAACGGTCATGTAGATTAATTAACTGTGCAAACAAATGTAGGATATAGGCCCTATACATACATTATTGCTATCTCCCATTTGTTGTTGCCAGTGTTATGTGTGGTCTAACTATTTAATTCTATTTAATTTATTTAAACTATTAAATAACTATTGGTGGATCAGCACTTAAGTTCTTTACTCTAATGCATACATATCATACCAAACATGTTCACTGCTGCGTAGTAATTAGTGTAATGCTAGCATAAATATCATATAACAAAGTCATTTTTGACAAATATTATTCAGAAATAATGATTTGTTTGATCTTTGAGGAGGAGGGCATATACCATATATCCTTTTGATTTGTTTATCAAAACAACCTTCTAACAAGTGACCAACCAATAATAAGAGTTCTTTAGAACTCTCTGGAAAGTAAGCATGGGGATGGTTAGGAACGCCGAGAGTATAGTAGTTACTGAGTCATTCATAGCAGAAACTGGATGTTTGGTAGTAAACCTGGAGTTTGTCATGTTTATACCACCGTTTTTGGTTATTTTATTTACTTTGGCTTATTTTTTTTTCTTTGTCTGACTCACTTCTTCTTTCTTGTTTAGTATCATCATTTTTTGTTCCACTGCTGACTTCCACACGACTCTTCCACAGACTACTGAGTATCCTCTTGTCCCTCATCTGTGTCTATCTCCTCCTCAGCACTGGGTAAGATTATATTTATATAATCTCCGAAAGAGTAAAACTGGTACAGTATGTAAAACGTTTCATTCTATCGTCTTGCATACTTATTCTGAAACTGATGCCCACAACACATTCCAAAATAGCTGGGACAGGAGCAGTTTAAGACTGGAGTGTGGTAAAAAGCCTGGAGTGTGGTTCTAATGCTCAGTACAATCATGCTTAGAAATTAAAAGAGCATCCAGTAATGGCCGGGTCCATAGTCAAGGCTTGTGACTTTGTAAAAAAGTAAAAGCAAAAGTAAAAAATGCATCAGTTCTAATAATATTTCTTAGTCAGGAATTGCAAGGATATACAGTATTTCAGTTTCTTCTGTGCTTAATTGCATCTACAAATCTGCATCTACAAATCAAGTCAAGCTTGTATCATGCACAGTGGAAGTCATATATAAACATCCTCCAGAAACACTGGATGAACAGGCCGTTCTTTATTGTTGGCTGCACTATTTTTGCAATTGAGCATGATCTCTGACATAAACTCACTGGCCACTTCATTAAGTACAACTCCTTGTATCTACACTCATTATCTATTTAATACAGTTACAGGCTGTAGCCAGTCTGTTTCTCTGTATACTTTGTTAGCTTCCTTTCCCCTGTTCTTTAATGTCAGGACCCCCACAGGACCACCAGAGAGTAGGTATTATGTGGGTGGTGAGTCATTCTCAGCGCTGCCGTTACACTGACATGGTGGTGGAGTGTTAGTGTGTTGTGCTGGTCTGAGTGGGTCAGACACAGCAGTGCTACGGGAGTGTTTAAACACTGTGTCCACTCACTGTCCACTCTATTAGACACTCCTACCTAGCTGGTCCACCTTGTAGATGTAAAGTCGATATGATGACGTTGATACGAGTTGATTCTCTGTTGCTGGACACAAGACGCTGCCCACACTTCATCACAGGACGCTGTCCACAGGACACTGAAAAACTTTGGCAGCACTGTGACAGTTGAAGAACAGGGTAGAAAGGGCTGACAAAGTATACAGGGAAACAGATGGACTACAGTCTGTAATTGTGCTCCTATATGGTAAGTGGAGCTGATAAAATAAGACAGTGATATAGTAGACACAAGCAGGTGTCCCTTAGGAAGTGGCTAGTGGGTTTAGATTCTTTTCATGTGCCCTTATTAAATTTTTTAAAATTAGTTTGTTATTAAAAACTACAAACAACATCTGTTTTAGATCCTGTTCCTTGATCATGTCAAATAAATCCTAGAAAAGTAAATGAAGTATAATAAACAGCAGAAATAGTCACATTTTGCTTCAATTATGAAGGCTTAGATTTCTTTTTTGGGTTGAATTTTTTTTTTTTAAAGATGGTGTGATTTAGATAATATCGCTTGAGCTGATTCTTCGCAGAACTTATCAGGTTTACATCCTATATACATCTATGGGCACATGATCACACCTGTGAGATCAGTGACAACTCTGTAAGTGATACAGCCACAGATTATGACAAGTCAACATCTGTGCTTTACAGGGCTCTTAGTGCGGTGTGGTTGGAGTTCTTCACCTGGCTTTCTGCACTGTAGATGCCTACCATTAGTCTGATGCTGTGCTAGAACAGTGGTTCTCTGAAATTAATACCACTATTCATATTTAACATTTTATGAAGTAACCCAAACAGATTTATTGAAGTGTACCTCTGTTTAAATGGTTAATGCGCCCTAATGCATGTTGGGACATTATAGCTAATGTGATGTAGCAGCATTAATCTGTGGCGTTGAGAAGTTAATCAGTTCACAGGCTAGCATGATCACATGCTCTAGCTTAATACAAGTCAGCCTGAGCAGTGTGAAACTTCAAGATCAAATTTAGCTTGTAGAAAATAAACAGCTACTTTATCAACACACATTTCACATTGCACACTTTTTTGATATGATTCTTTCTTGTGGCTGTCGGCTCTGTATAGATTTCAGCTGTACTAGCTGAGCCCTTGCGGTTGAGCTCATAACCGCTTGGCTGGAGGAAGTGAAATTGACAGAACCTTTTTTTAAAGAGTAGCTGTGCTTTTGCCAGGCACTGAGAAACGCATGGCATCCCTTGCATTTATACAATGACCCAAATATTCAGACTTCTGTAAGTATGTAGATTCATACAGCTTTACCGCAATATAGCAGGTCTACCGGCAGTGCAATGATTCACAAGTTTATAACCGTCAAATGACTTTTCTGCTTACTTACTTCTGCGAAGTAGGGTCGATGGTACTGTGGCACTACTAGAGAAGCTATAAACCGTCACCATAAAGTACTGTGCAGGCTAATCACATTTTCATAGAGAAATGAAATACAGAAAATTAAATAATTTTATGTTGCATGCAAACAGTGCTTAAGTTTCAACACGTATTCTTCACTCCTCAGTCCGTACAGCCCATATATGCGGACTACAACCTGTTTTAAAACCCAGTCGTTTTGTGATGTCAAGACAGCCATTGCAGTTTAGCTCTTACCATTCACGCTAAGTTACAAGCATTGTTTTAGTCCAGTTTTGTTTTTTAGATGTTCTGAATTAACCGTGAAGATTTTAAGCTTGCAGTATAACATGTTTTACCTTATATAAATAAATGTCATGGTGACTCTGTAAATAAAGAGCCCATTTCTAACATCTGGCTAAAACCTGCTTAGGCTACCGGTTGTGTTTACAGTAAGTGGCCTACTTAGAATTTGAAGAAGAGTGTAGGGTGATTTTTTTTTTTTTTTTTTTTTGGGTCTTACCAAGGGGCATGTTCACAAGGCTGGGGTGACTGTGGCTGATTTTGGTAACATGTTTGACTGCACTGTGAGTTTCAGGATATCTACATATAGCACAGTCTGATGCTGTAAGAGTTCACTAACTGCAGGTGTTCTTCACTGTATAAAGGTACGAGGCCCTCTTCCCTCTAGTGCTGTCATGGCTGATGTTTGTGTGGATCAATATGGAGAAGGAAGCCATGGACACACAAGGAGTGTCTGGCAGGACAGAGGTAACACTGAAGCCTGTTTACGTCTTCCTTTGGTTTGTCCTCTGTGCAAGATGTGGCTGGCAAATTCAGTGTGTGGTTTCCCATGTCCTTTGTAAAGAGTAGAAAGGTTGTGTGTACAGCTGTTCTCAGTAGCGGCAGTTGGTGGTTAGAATGTACAGTCTACACAGAAATGGTCTGAAATTCCTGGAGAAGCTGCCGATTTTTATTCACCTACTGTGGGCCAAACTATTTATTTAGGAGGATCAAAGAAATGCACCATTCGAATACTTTCAGTGACTTCATTTAGCAGATGCTGTTAAATAATCTATGCCATTAATCAACGCTCTTATAAATACGGATGCCGTAAATGTCACCAGGAGCTGGTGTGACTCTTTTTGTTCCACTGTACATAAAAACAGTGCAGCATCCTTCTATGAATGTCATACATTTGCTGAACTGTAACACCATTGCGGTCTTTGGCAACACTGATGTGGGGTTGAAGGCAGTCATCTGCCAGTAGTGCTGGCATTAACACGATGACTCATGGGGGCATCATTGCTCGCTGAATATGTGCAGTCAATGCTGTTGGGTCAGTAAGGTGTAGCTGTGAAGCCCGAAATTGAAACTTACCCACCAAGGTTCATTTCTGTTTTTGCAGCTTCACAGGATTGATTTTGCTGAACATATTGACTTAACCCGAATCAGACAACTGAGGTTGGATGATATCCGAAGATCATACTTCTTTGTATCCTTGCCTTGTCTTTGATCCTAGAATAAATGTTTTTTATTTTTCAAAGTTTTTGAAGTCAGCCAATATATGTTTGGTGTCTTTAGTTTTAAACTGCTGTCTGGAGGTAGGTGACTAATGTAGCTAACCAATAGTGGAAGCTGTTAAACCCACTCACCAAGTGTCAACTGAGTGCCTACAATTCCACAAGGGCCCATGCTAGGGAAAATGTAATAGAGAAATACAGAAGCTTAAAATGCCTATTCTTCGTATTAAACAACCAAACCCGATTCCACTGACACAAATATAGAAATATATTTCATATATATATAATACATATATATATATATATATATATATATATATATATATATATATGTATTTGATAGTATATATATGTACTTGATAGCTAGACATACAGCTCTGGAATCCAGTTTCTTCTTAAATCAGCATCTCCACATGTACAGGTTCTTAGTGAGGAACAGAAGGTTGGGTTCTAGCTTTACCGGCAGATACAGTGAGCGTCTGGTTCATAAGAACAAGGTCAAGCAGCAAACACACAGGACAACACAGCTACAGACTGGCAGAGGGCCAAACCCACTTTCTACTGACCGTGATGAATGCCACCTCATTCGAACGTTACTTAACCACTGTAAGACGACCTCAAGTGACCTACAGAAAGTCTAGCGAGTGGTAACTGGGGTGAAATGCACAGCAAGGACGATTCGAAACAGGCTTCTGAAGGTGTCATTAGTCATTTTCTAAATAAACAGATCTAATACAATATCAGATCTGGAATTTGGGAGACATGCTTCCATTAAAAATAACATAGTGCAAGTGAGTGCATAATAGTGATAATATAAACTGGACATGTAGCAGTAGGTGTAACTCAGCACAGTTCAGACACTAGATCAGTAGTGTACCTGCAATAAGGAGTCTTATTGCAGTAGGAAGAAAATCTCTCACATGGCGCTCACATTAGCCTAATGCTAATGAGTGAGGGTTAGCTAACATTAGCTACCTTAGATTTCAAACACCAAACATGTGGCTGATGGACTACGTTTTGGTTAAGGTGTGTTTGTAAATTAGATTAATGTCTAATTCATTGATTTTATAGCCTTTTGTTGTATACCTTAACAGTCTGTACAGGTGTTCTTCATCATAATTGCTTTCTTTGGTACTGGAAACATTGCTTCCATCAACAGGTAAGCTCTAAATGCTTATTGGTCTGCTTGATACTATTCTATCAAAGCCTAAATGAGTAGTTTTGAGACAAGACAATGAACAGGTATACATTCCTCCTACAGAACTGTTCATTCACATAGGGTTTAGAGTACATGATGAGTCAGATGTCCTTAAACAGGGAAATCATCTAAGTGCCTCTTGCAGGTCTCCCAACTTTATGAAAGCCAGAGATGTAGCAATAATTAGAGATGTAGCTTTCAGTTTCTTTGCAGTCATATCCACAAATAGCTGATTTTATGGGAGCCCTTATTAGCTCACTGTGTGGACACATGAAATACATTACCATTTTTCAATACATCCTGTTCGCCATGAGTCACACAGAATTACATAGTGCTATGCAAGTGTTTTAGGTTCCCGGTCAGTAATCATTTATTTTCGGGAAAAACACAAAGATTAGAATAAATGCATGATGTGACTGCAGTAAAAGGAACATTCTCATACGTCAATGTGTTTGTTTAACCATTTCCAACACTCTACTCAAAGATAATCCATATTATTTGGAGCTGTCCAACACCTAATTTGGCAAATCAGTGTTTCACAGTGTTAAATGAAGTGTGCAATAGATAGAATTGAACAAAACTGCATGATGGCTGGGTCTAAAATGAGAAATTTGGAACCAAGCTTGTTTTTATAGGACATTCTTTATACTTTTTACTATATTTCTATTTAATTACCATACATTACCAAATTTAAACTGTGTGCTTAAGTGCCTAAGACCCCATTTACACCCGTTGCTGCCTCAAATCAGTTTTTTACGCAGCAAATGTTTAATTTACACCAAAAATCACAACAAGATGACTGTTATTAGCCTTCTGTGTAAGTCATTAGAACAATTCATGGAACATATGGACCTAGATAATGCACTGCAGCCAAACCATATAATTATATATATATATATATATATATATATATATATATATATATATATATATATTTTTTTTTTTTCCATATATAAAACAGCAGAAGAGGTGCCGACACACAGTACTTGAGAGAGTTTTATGTTAAAATATTTGCCTTGAAGGAACATAAGCTCAAAAAAGTAGTCGCCTTGTGTGTTTAAGGTTTAAATTAAGTTCAGGATTCTGCGGATGCCGTTGCATGAGAATGATAGGGCTATGAATAGTGACAGGGTTCATAGATTGAGAAGAGGTGCTACAGTGCAGTGAATGTCTCGCTCCATGTGTGGTAAACGGCTCCAGAGCAGATGGTAATGATTGGCTAAAAGGAGTGACTGCATTTGGACAAAGACCATAGTGTGAAGGAAGTACCTGAATCTGCAGGTGTATGGAAGTGTACGGTCATACGGCTCTATCAGCAGTGGCTATAACCCAGTCTACAGGAAATTCTCCTCAGAATTGTACCAGGGAAGGCCTCCACCAAATCTGGACCAACTGCACAATCCATTGACGTAAGAGTGTCTGAACACTCTTCTAGAATCTTCCAGTCATCCTTCTAGAATCCTTCTAGAATCTTCCAGTCAATACCAAATCCAATCACAGCTGTTATTTGTGCTCATATAATAGAGGTATTACACTACTAGGTATGTTTCAGTTACAGCTGACTAAAGTTTTGTCTGAAGAGCTTATGTTTTTGTGCAACTTCTGATTAAAATGCAGCTCATGCTTTGAGTCATAGTTAAATCAGTTTATAAGCGTCCTGTTTACGTGGATGAGGACTATCTAAATATAATCCATATTCTCAAGATGTTTGAAGCGACAAAGTGGTAAATGGTGTCTTTGACTTTCACACAGTACTGTAGTCTGCTGCCTGACAAGTGTCAGATAGGGTATGATGATAGGCTTGTTTTCTGTTAAGCATTTTTTTGTTGTTGTTGTTTTTAATGTAGTACATCTTTCATGCACTTGTATGTTGATGTGAAAAGTATCATATTAGTTTCCTCAGCATAATAGTTTCTCTCAGTGACCTTGTCCTGAAAAACTGTATGTATTGCACACAAATATAGGCACCTGAGCAAAACCGGCTGTCAAACACATTCTTCATTGTTTGATTGTTTGTGCGATATGTATGTATGTATGTATGTGTATATATACATACACACACATATATATATATATATATATATATATATATATATATATATATATATATATATATATATATATATGTGTGTGTGTATGTATGTATGTATACATGTTTCAGTGGAACTAGGTTCTGTGGTCAGATGACACTAAATTAAAGCTTTTTGGCAACAAACACAAGAGATGGTGGTTAGTGTATAGTTAAACATAGTTCACTATACTTCACTGCCATCCTAAAAACAATAAAACGCTTCTGTCTTAAAGATACAGTTGAACTGAAGTTCTATTCTGTGGAAATTGAATATCTCTGCCTTTTTTTCCCACAGCTTTGACCCAGCTTCTGTCTACTGCTTTCTGACTGTCTTTAACCCTTTCATCATGGGTGGCCTATTGATGTGGAAGGTATTACACTTACATTTGTCCTCGAACATGCACAAATCTTCAAATATTACAAAAATAAATAAGTGAATATGGTGCCCAGTCGCTAGAGGAAGTCTGTGGGTCATAAATGATTCAAGAAGTTTAAGCAATTTGGGTTGGTTAAAGCTGGTGGTTAACCCCAGTGCTGGGCAAAGTACACAAACCATGTAGTAGAGATACCCAAGGAAAACTATTCCTCCAGCAAAAGTAGAAGTTCCTCCCTTTAGACCCCCACTTGACTAAAGGTACTATACTAAGTACTAAGTATTTACCTTCAGATGTACTGTATAGAGAGTAAAAGTAGCATAATGTATTATGGGTCTAATGTCCTATTTTCATTTCTAAAACAAGACTCATCTCAGCCTTATCAACTCATTTAGGCATAAAGACTCTTTAGGTGTCCTCCAGTCTTTTAATAGAAGGTCATTAATTAGTCTCACACTGTCTATTCAAATGATCATAAGCACAAAACACTGAAGGATAACCAAAGCTCTGTCCAACAGGCCAAAACAAGCTCCAAACAAAGTGACCACTGTACCCTGATTGTTGGGTTCACTTCATGCTACTTACAGTACACTAACGCATTACACTTACTGAGTTACTGTACACCACCACACTACTTACAGTACACTAACACATTACACTTACTGAGTTACTGTACACCACCACACTACTTACAGTACACTAACACATTACACTTACTGAGTTACTGTACACCACCACACTACTTACAGTACACTAACGCATTACACTTACTGAGTTACTGTACACCAACACGCTACTTACAGTCCACTAACGCATTACACTTACTGAGTTACTGTACACCGACACACTACTTACAGTACACTAACGCATTACACTTACTGAGTTACTGTACACCAGACACTACTTACAGCACACTAACACATTACACTTACTGAGTTACTGTACACCAACACACTACTTACAGCACACTAACACATTACACTTACTGAGTTACTGTACACCAACACACTACTTACAGCACACTAACACATTACACTTACTGAGTTACTGTACACCAACACGCTACTTACAGCGCACTAACACATTACACTTACTGAGTTACTGTACACCAACACACTACTTACAGCACACTAACACATTACACTTACTGAGTTACTGTACACCAACACGCTACTTACAGTCCACTAACGCATAACACTTACTGAGTTACTGTACACCGACACACTACTTACAGTACACTAACGCATTACACTTACTGAGTTACTGTACACCAGACACTACTTACAGCACACTAACACATTACACTTACTGAGTTACTGTACACCAACACACTACTTACAGCACACTAACACATTACACTTACTGAGTTACTGTACACCAACACACTACTTACAGCACACTAACACATTACACTTACTGAGTTACTGTACACCAACACGCTACTTACAGCGCACTAACACATTACACTTACTGAGTTACTGTACACCAACACGCTACTTACAGCACACTAGCGCATAACACTTACTGAGTCACTGTCTATCACTAGTTGACCCTGTTTGAAAGAGACAGGAAGCATGAAGCACGATTCACTTCTAGTGTGTTTTCTGATTTTAAATATGGGGTTGTTTTATCAGTATTGCTGTATGTTGTCTTTGTTTCATATTTCTCTGTTTTTCAGGTTCTGATTCCCTTCATTATCGTAACATGCACATTTGAAAGTGTGCAAGTGTCCACACGACTTTCATCACGAAGGTACAGAGCTCACATCATATCATGCATGGTCATCGGTTGTTCCTTTCATGGTGTTAATAAGAAGAACTTATTCTGAAGAGTCACTGTGTGCAGCCTTCCGTGACAGCCTGTACACAAATACTTCCTCTATAAAGAAAGAAGGTCTTATTGATCAATTGTCACTTCGGGTTCAACTGGGTAGATCTAGAGAGGAATATCGTGCTGGTATGAGTGGATCAGACACAGCAGTGCTGCTGGAGTTTTTAAACACCTCAGTGTCACTGCTGGACTGAGAATCGTCCACTAACCAGACCTATCGAGCCATCAGCCACTGGTTTAAATGATGACCAATGATGACCAACACAACAGATAAACAGAGTGGACACAGTGTTAAAAACTCAGGGGCACTGCTGTGCCTGATCCACTCACACCAGCACGACACACACTAACACTGCACTGCAATGTCAATGCCCTGACCACTGAAGAACAGGATGAAAGGGGTCTAATGAAGTATGCAGAGAAACAGATGGACTACAGGCTGTATTTCTATAGCTTTGAAGCCCACCTATATCATAGGTAGAGCTGATAAAATGGACAGTGAGCGTAGCTGCAATAAATTGCTTGCTCGGGGTATAATGTGCTTTTTTTGTGGCATCATAAAACCATGAATTCAAAGCAGGCTTAAAACAAGTTTCAAAACACACTGCTCACCTCTCAGTTCACAGTCCATATATTCAAATGTAGTTGCAAACCTGGCACAGTTTTAATAATGGACTGTGTGAATTGAGGATGGTTACTTGGCCTGTGTTAAATTTATGGTTTCGTTTACAATGGCCATGTACTTCATCAAAGCGTTATGTAGAAAATGTGAGGAAAATCTAAGCCATGTAAGTTCAGTATGATTTTTTTTTGCTTTTTTTTAAAACCAGCAGCAAAACATAGTCATGAATAGCCCATGTTCAATAATCTTTCAATAATCTTTCTTTAAAATAATTTTAATTAACAACTTTAAACAACAAAGATTCAGATCTATACATATAAAATTATATGTATGTATGTATGTATGTATGTGTGTGTGTGTGTGTGTGTGTGTGTGTATATGTGTGTAATTTATCTCTTCACTGCTTTTCAGCCTTTTCCTCATCGTGCTGGTCATCTCTGACCTGATGGCATTGGTAAGTTCTGCAGGAAAAAATTAAGAATTCAGTTACATCACCTGTTTCCAAAACCAGAGGTCGTTAATTCTGCTAATTCTGTTTTATAGCACTTCTTTTTCTTGGTAAAAGATTACGGAAGTTGGCTTGACATTGGTACTAGGTAAGTTGAACGCATTTCCATAATTTCCTCTGACATTTAAAGGCCTGTTAGTTGATTAACTGTTTTCTATTTGTAAAACTAGTACACCACATTATCATGCCCCTATCTCTGTCTGTTTAAGCAAGAAAACATGATGTAATCTTGTTACTGACTTGCGCAGCCTGTTTCTCGTAATGTTGGGTATAAATGACCAGCTTTACAACTTAGCAGATGAATATTATCACTCAGAGAGCCAGCTTTGGATTTATCGTGTTCATAAAGATTTATGTAATACAGGTCAACTGTACTCATCATCAAAAGAAAAGTTGCACAAATAGTTGCACCCAGAAGGAATCAACCGACAGGAATGAAACTTGGTGGGTAGGTTTGACATTTTGAGACAAGCGAATGATTCAAGGTTCACGCTTGTTACATGTTACGTAAGCAAGGACAGGCCTTATCAATGTATCTGATTGACCAAACAGCCACAATTGCGGACATTCATCGAGCAGTGATGCGCTCCATAAATCATTCAGCACCACTGGCAGATTATTAAATAACAGCCCTTAACACTATATCAACATCGACAAATACTGCATTGATCTCACGCCAGACTGTCATGGAGTGACTTCCTGCTTTTGTCTTGGTGGCGATAGCCAACACTTCTGTGTGTGGTGGCTCAATGGTCAGTGGCAAGATGAATGGTTTGTTGTCACACATCATACATCCAGAAGGCCTGGTGTCCCTCCACCCTCATCCATATTCAGGCTATAAGAATATTCAAGATGCATGGGCTGGATTATCACAGTTAGAAACCTCTACAACTCCATGCAGAAACCGTCTGGTTTTTGCATTAGCAAACATGATGGCCTGATGGCATACTCAGAGACACTACTTCTGTATGTGTAGCTCAATACATATTGCCCTTATCAGTCTGAAATTTTCATCATTTATTATTCCTGGTAAACTTTATCTTCCTTCTCAGTGGCATTGCAATCAGACACGTCCATCTGGGCGCAACTATTCTTTTGATGATGATAATTATATATAATAAACTCTTTTAATGTAGCTGCAAGCAACAAAGCTAAATGGATGAGACTAAAGTCCACCTTACATGCTGCTGTTGAAGTCATATTGTCCTCATAACAGTTGAATACAAAGAATAACTAGTCACTCCTGACAGTTCCAAAGTAGGAAATACAGTATATATGAAGCAAATTTAAAGTTTTAGCTTGTAATTTCACAATCCCCTTGGACAAAAAAGGACATAAGTGCTTGTGCTTGCTGTGGTCAAAGGTTACAGATATACAAAGAGAGTAATTGGATAGCAAAGTCTGTCTGAGTAAGTGAAAGGTTATGGTAGGTGATCATAAGTAAATTAGCATATACAGCTCTGGAAATAAATAAAAGACCAGTTTCCAGTTTCTTCTCCACATCTCCAGCAGGTTCTTAGTGAGGAACAGAAGGTTGGGTTCTAGCTTTACTGGCAGATACAGTGAGTGTCTAGTTCATAAGAACAAGGTCAAGCAGAAACACTACACAGCTACAGACTGGCAGAGGGCCAAAACCACTATCTACTGACCGTGTTGAGCACCACCTCATTCGAATGTCACTTAACCACCGTAAGGTGACCTCAAGTGGCCTACAGAGAGACTGGCGAGCGGTGGCTGGGGTGAGATGCACAGCGGGCATGGTTCTAAAAACAGGCTTCTAGAGGTCATTAGTGATTTTCTAAATAAACAGATCTAGTACAATATCTGATCTGGAGTTTGGGAGACATGCTTCCAGTAGTGTAGAGAATCAAACAGAGCTGAGGCATTTTGGTCCAACACAAACCCAGAACCTGTACAACTAGAGACACTGATCACTTTGAGGTGGTCTCTTAAATTTTTCCAAAGCTGTAGCAGTGGGACTCATTGACATGAAATGATTGTTTTAGCTTCTTGTATTCGCCTGTTTAGCTGTAAGAGGTTTGCACATACGTAATTTCAAGCACCTCAACATTTTATTTTAAATGATATAAAATGATGATAATTTTATTCTTGCATTTTTTTTTCAGCATTAGTCACTACGTCATTGTCATGTCCATGACCATCTTTCTGATGCTCCTGAGTGTCATGACGCACATCCTGACCTCCAAGCGCATTCTGATTGGACGGAAAATGAAGATGCACTTTAAGTGAGGGACTGTTATTGAGGGGTTGATGCAACACATAACTGCAGTTGTGAAATAGGAACCAAAAAAATAACACAGTAACTTGACAAAGGTTTGACTAAAGTCCTGTTGGCTGTGCTATTTTGGGTTTGGACTATTCTAACAGTTTTTACAGCTGGAAATGAAAAGGTTTAAATAAAGAAATGGTTGCAGAGTTCAGGAAGTAAATGGAATAAAATAGACGGAACAGCTGGGATAACCCTGTACGTCCAGAATCGCATTTATATACTACAGTCATAACTGCAAACAGTGCCAGGTGTTTGTATGTCAGTATACTATGCAAATCTGCAGCCTGCAGGGACGTAAATCAGAAGCCACTCTGCAAATATGAAGCAGTGTAGACTATGTTCTGTATGTATTTTAAAGGGTCCATATCCTTTTCTACCTGCGTGAAGTTTCATCTACCATATTAGTTTTTACATGAGTATCCTCCAAAATCGTTTTATCCCATGGCTGTTTTTGTGTCTGAGACATATATTTGCGTAAACTTTGTTCTGATTGGCTGCACTGCATTGTACGTTGTAAGGTTGCAATGGTCTGAAACAATTAGATAATACCAAGGTATTTCACAATTGGTAAAAGCAGAATTTTAGCTGGCTGATGTGAATAAATAATCATATCCAACTAATGATTATTTTCATTATTGTTTGATTTGCTGATTATTTTCTTCATTCTTTGGTTGGTTGTTTTTAATTATTCTGAAAATGGGAAGAAATGACATCCAAGTGCTTGAAACAATTATCAAAACAGTTGCTGATTTACTGTGGGCGATTTATTATTTTGATATAAAATTAAGTATGCTATTATGGATGTTTAGACTGACAGGCAGTTGAGGAGTAAAAAAGGAGGTGTACATGCGCAGTGTGTAGATTGGAGTCACCAGTCCACTCTCAGTTCAGCTCAGAGGGCAGATAAGACATTACCACATTCAACCAGAAACAGAAAATAACTCCTTTAAGATTTTTTTTTAAATCCCTTGTTGATCCCACAGTGGGGAAATGTAGTCTCCGCATTTAACCCATCCGTGAAGTGAAACACCACAAACACACTCACTAGTGAACACACTAGGGGGCAGTGAGCACACTTACCCGGAGCGGTGGGCAGCCCTATCCACGGCGCCCGGGGAGCAGTTAGGGGTTAGGTGCCTTGCTCAAGGGCACCTCAGTCGTTTTGCAGTTTTGCATATGGTTTGAAACAGAGTTTATAGATTTTTATGCATTACTGCATACTCTTGATTTTCCATGATATGGGCCCTTTAATTCTTACAGTTGTGGCATTATTAGTTGCAATATTTAAATTAACGTTAAATGCCCACATCTAATGGTTTATAATAGGTGAACTATTGACAGATTCATAAATTATACAGTGACAAGAACATACTGTATATCTGTAGCTGTCATCACAAAGAGCAACAGACCAACTGGGAACCTAAGGCTAATACTTTATATCGCATGACCCCTGCTTTATACCAGTCATGTTCAAGCAGCCTCTTGTGCCAGCTGTACCTGTTTTAGCCTAAGTACTTAAGATGTTTAAGTGTTTAGGATTTTAATCAGGAGAACATTTAAATAAAGATAAAAAAAAAAAAAGGCTTCTTGAAACGTTTCCTTCTGTTATTTTATTTTTTTCCCCTGGAAAGCTGTATTATCCACCCATTGAAGTGTAACCAGTGTAATTTAATAGCGGTTTGATGTTTTAAACTGTGTTCTAGTGAAGCCAGAATGTTCACAAGGGTGATGCTGAGAACTTAAAGCTTAAAGCTCCCTCATGGAGACATAAAATGGTTGGGAATGCGTTACCTGATACTTGAGACCTGGTTTTTATATTTTAAATCCATTTACAGTGGAAGGATACATGTGAGCATTGTAAGGTGTAATGGTTTCTAAAGCAAAAACATTTCTTCAGGTTGACCATTCTTCATCTTACCAACATTAACATCATGAACCATTTTAAAGTAACGGTTCACTGAACATTTAAATTTACATGTTTCCTCCTGAAGTAGTGAGTCAGCCAACACTCGGTAAGTGTTTAAACTTTGGTTTCCTTTTTAGTTTTGCAGTGGAGCGATGAGGCTAACAGAAGAATGCATGTCAAAAAAAATAAAAAAGATTTTGCACCATGTAAAGTTCGACTATATTTAGGCAGCTTTAGACTCTGGGCAAAACTATGATAGTAAATGTCTTCTTTTGGCCAACTGACCCAGAGGGTTTGGAGTCAGAGGCCTTCCTTAGCATACTTGAGCCAGTGACTGCATTATTAAATGAGTCTTGAATATGATAAATGTGATTTGAAGGTGAGGTGATTTTGCAGTACTATATCCTTATTGCTTTTTCATTTCATAACATTCTTCTAAAGGAATTCAGGATATTATGTGTGGGGTCCAATAGTCAGTTCTATTAAGAACACCATTGAAAGTTGCCTTTTAATTCAGTAGAATTTCCATTAGTAATATATCAGCACAACGATTGAGCATCTGTTTAAACATTTTAACATTGTGGTCTTAGACTTTTGGACCCCACTGTTTGTCACATTCAGGTTGATTTCACTTGGCACCCCTGTTTCTTGTAGTGTATCCATGTATATCATGAGTTCATGTGTAGATAAAAGGTTTTACCGTCAACACACAAATCAGTTTGATCTTTAAGACAGGAACCACTTCAGGGAAAGACTGCCGTATGAAATGTTCACTGGGAGGATGCTACACTATACTTAACTCAATTTGACTTTCATTAATATTTTTGTTGCCCCCACATCCTTCCCCTTAATGTGACATCATGCATTACTTTTCGTTATTTCCATTGTCAGTATGAAAACAATACAACAGCACATTATTTGACATTTCAGTGGTGAATTTTATAAGGCTATTATTTTTAAAATAAACAATTCAATTTTGATATTTGTAACATATGTCAAATAAAAGTTGGGACTGTAGAGAATTGTTGCCCTTCTACTTCAAAACACTTCAAAGATGTTTAGGCAATGAGCACAGTGAGCAATGAAGCATGTCATGTTTAATTTTGTTCTATTCTTCCTGCAAACAGTTTTAAGCCTGCGAAACAGTACAGCGTCACCGACACATTTTGCATTACGAAAAGCAGTCTACTAAGTTCAGGTCAACACTAAAGGCAGGTCAGCCATGTCTTTGTGGTATGTGCAGAAGGTGGTTTTGCAGTGTCTTGTTGAAATATGCAAATAGTGTAAAAATACTCTCATCTGTTATGTTGTAGTGTGCTGGGGCACCAGGGTGGAGGCACCAGATACTAATAGACACAATAATCCTCTGCAAAGCAGGCCGCTGAGGAAACTACTCGGTATAGTGGACAATTCCTCTTGTCCCCTGCATGCTACACTGGAATCGTATCAGAGCACCTTCATCTGTAGACTGGCACAGGAGTTCCTTTCTACCAGTGACTGTATATGTCTTTCCCCCTTGTGTAGGAAAGACCACTGAAACATGGAACACTAAGAATAACATCATGTGCAATGTCCTTTTCAATACTGGTGCCTTATTCCATATATCATGTGCAATATTACCTTTTCAATTCATGTACAGAATTAAAGTCCTGTTTTATCTGATGCAGGACATCCATGTAAAAGACATTGTCTTGAAGGAGCATATTGTTTGCATTAATGCTGCTATCCCAGATGTGTAATTTACTGTTTCCAGGAGGACGAAGACTGGAAGGTCCTTTTCATCTTTGGGTCAGATCACATGCCATCTATCTTATCCAAAAAAGATCTGGAATACTCGTTTGTCTGACCACAATGCATATTTCCACTGTGTGACGGTCCATGACAAATATCTGAGCCCAGAGAAGTTGACGCCGCTTCTGGACATGGTAGGCTTCTGTTCTGCACAGCAAAGTTTTAATTGGCATGTGTGAATGCAACAAAATAATCCTGAGCTCATGTGGTTATGTAACTTATAAATCCGAGGGATCAGAGATCATGGGTGTCAAGCTGAAATTCTTCCAGATTCCTTGAGACTTTTAAAGGTGTTATGCACTGTGGCAGGTAAAACATCTGAATCCCTCCCAATCTTTCTTTGAGTGACACACTTTAAGTATTTCAGTATTTTTCTCCCACATCTTATTAGTTAGTTGTCACCTGTTGGCATCACCTGTTTTAAATCAGATTGTGTTTTAATTATGTTTGCAAATTACACGATTCAGCTCTAAATTGTCCTCATCTCAGCTTTTTTTGGAATGTGTTTCAGGCCTGAATGAATGGATGTGTATGTACAAATAAAATACAAATATCTCCTATTTGTACCCTCTGCAATGAAATATGAGTCAAGGTTCATTTTTAGAAATGGCTGCTTTCTTTTATATTTCTTCGCATTTTCCGTACGGCACCAGCTTATTCTGTATCGGGCTTGTAGTGTATGGAAGAGTTAGTTTGGAATCCAGTTATACATCACATTTTGTCCTTTCACTGAATACAAGGGAATTGATTGTATCAGAAAATCTTCAGTTTAGAATATTGCATGCACATAAGAATACCCAATCAATCTGAGGCAAGTAAAAACACATGCCAATTAAAAAAAGTATGATAAGTGATGAGTAAAAAGAGTGATGAGGGAAAAAAAGAAAGCTGCAATTGAAAAGTAAGTGACAATTGCCTGATTAAAGGAAGCTACTTAGTGTTACTTACAGTCTACAGCATGGATGACGAAGCAGCTAGATCTGTAAGATCCTCCCAACCTCACCGCTGTTTATAACCAAATCAGCAGAGCACTGAGACCATCACAGTTGTACTTCCTCTGTTGCTCTATATGCAGTCCAGCTTCTGCTTCAGACGGTATGTGCAGTTTCATTTTAGAAGTTAATATAGTTAATGCAGCTGAGTAGTTCAGTCATTTAAAATGGGTGATGATAAATGTGCTAAAGTGTTTATTTTAAAACTAGCAGTTGTAGTTGACTGTTGTTTAAGTGTTGTGGTTGGGGAGTTGAACAGAATAACCACAATGTGCAGTTTGCTTATGAAGCATTCTCACTTAACTATGTACTCTTGAAAGCTGCTTTGTATTGGGGCCAAAGAACACTCAGCCTTTAGTTAATACTGTGTGTGCGCATGTCTGGTGATTTAAAAATATCTTTAAGCAGGACATACAATACTTAGAGTACTGTGCATGAATCAGATAACGTCTGCAAATGATCGTCTATAAATGACCAATAAATGTCCAAGTTATTTATTTCTTGTTGTCAGATAAGATGGAAAGCCTTAACAACTAAGCGCAGTATTCAAATATTCAGTATTTAGCACGTGCATTCGGTCTCTGTATTATGTCTTCCATTGCTCTGAGGATAATTTATATGTTTTAAAGAAATCTGCTGAGATGTATTTACACATTTCCAAAATTCAGTCGTCGAAGCTGGTTGCATTTACAGCTTCTCACGATCCAAATAATGCCAAGCACATCCAGAAATGCTGGGGTGATCAGTCGATTGTCCTAAGACCACCACCAGCACCTTCTTTGTTTCATTTGCCATTGTTTCCATTTTTTGTATTTTCATGTATTTTTTCCTCAGTAAGGAGCAACACAAGTTTTAAGATACATAGAAAGGAGTTGTCTTTACACAGAGGGAGAATGGACAGAAACGCCTGTGGATTTTAAGCTCTAGAGCTGGTGTTGACAGTCCTGGTGGTCGTACACACTTGTACGGAGTCAAATTAATTGTTTTAAATATTTTAGTACACATTTTTTATGAACTAATATTCTCATAAATTTCCCCTGAAAAATTAATGCCTTGCACATAATGAATAACATGCACAAATAAATTAATGGTGTTTTCTGATGTTTGCACAATGCTATGGTAAAGCACTTGAATTAGACGCTCACGATTCCTTGGTTAAACCTGCACACATGCACAAATATATATATATATATATATATATATATATATATATATATGGCAGCTGGTCGTCTTCAGTGACAGGTCAGGCTTTTGTCCTGGTAGTGACAACCAACAAATCTGTTTGTGGAGGCACCGTGTTCAGCATCAAGATGAAGGATCCAGAAGACCTGGTGTCATTCCACCTCCCCCCACTACTGCAAAATCTACAGGAACAGTGTGAGAATATTCAAGCTGCATGGGATCGCATGACACCATTAGGAACCTCTCATATTCATAACCATGTTGCATGGTGACTTTATGTAACATCTGGTTCCAATAACCACTAATCTGAACGATTCATGCTCTGTGCGTTTCTCTAGCATGGAGCATTTTACACCAGATGGCTCTAAATGACTTTGTGCATGCCTTAATTGAATCATAAAGTTATTTTAAGGAACCAAATTCTGCCTTATATGTGAGAGGAACGACTTAAATGCTGATCTCACACCCAGCAGTGGCCAGCAGGTAGCTGTGTATCTACAGTATAACATCATCTGTTTTCTATTTAAGCATTTTAAAGGCTTCCTGGTTTATCTCAAGAAGAGTAGTCTGAAATCTTTGATAGGCTATACAGGCTATAGGCTATGTTTTTTATTTTTGTTCCATTAGGTTCATTTTAATGGGGTCTGGCATGGTGTAGCCTGTAACCGCCATCTGTGCCCAGAAGTCCAAGAGGGCATAACTGACCTACATAACCTTAAAAAAAGCCAATTTTCATCACTTTGCCTTTTTCAAAATACTAAATGACCAGTTTCATCATTTACATAAGTGCTAGACTGACAGCCTACTTTAGGCAGACGGCTAGATTAGGGGAAATCCAGTCAGTCGTTAATATCACTTACGGTTCCAAATATCTACTGAGGCAGAAAATCTATCATGGATTGTTTTAAACCAATGCGCTTACTTTCTCTTCACAGAAACTATGAACTCCACAGGAACAGTGAACTCCACAGGAACGATGAACTCCACAACAAGCATGACCACTATAACTCCCCTGGCCGAGGCGCCCCACAGAATCGCTCTGGTCACCATCTACATGGTGGTGCTTGTGGCAGGCAGTGTGGGCCTGATTCTTATGATCAGCATTCTGAAAACCAACCTGCGCTCATGGATTACCATCGCCTTCCTGAACTTGCTTTTGGCCCATTTCATATTCATTCTCACCGTCCCATTTCGCATCCACTACTATGTGACTGATAAGTGGATACTGTCCCCAACCTTCTGTAAAGTGGTCAGCGTCATGATCCACCTACACATGCATTTGGTCTTCGTCATCTACGTGGTCATCCTCACCATTCGCTACCTACAATACTTTAAGAAAATGGATCGAATAGAGTTCTACCGGAGGCTTCATGCCCTGGCATCTAGCATTGGTATATGGTCTATTCTAATTATCATCTGCCCTATCATATTAGCTAATTATGGCAATAAAACCCCGAGGAAGGACAAATGCTTCAACTTTGGGATGGAGGCCAAAAGTGGAGCATTTGGCTTAAACGTTGTTTTGTCAGTTCTCATCATCCTGGTCTCGTGCATCCTGAGCTGTGTACTCGGAGTCATTTTGCATTCCATGATCAAGAAGTATGGACCAGATTCCAGGCACCAGCAGGAGTTCTGGGCCCAGATGAAGAGCATCAGCATCATCCTCATCATCTTCACCTGCCTGGTGCCATACCACTTGTTCAGGTTGTACTATCTGCAAAATGCAAAAAGCTCGGAGAATGATAATGAGGTGTTTCTGGCCATCACCGCTTTTACCTGCTTTGACATGTTGCTCACTTTCGCAGGGAAAGGAATATGCTATGCATGCAAGTTTTGACATCAGGAAATAGCCTTTTGAGAGTATTGCCTAACCACTGCAGGAAAAAAGAACACAACAGTCATCGTTTACTCAGGGGAGATGATGAACTCACTGCCTGAAAAACCTGATCTTTATAGATCTGCTCTTCTCAGATTCTTCTCAGAGACAAAAAGGACGTTGGAAATTTCGTGGGTCTCAAAATCCATGCCCAAGGACGAGAACCTAAAAGTCACATCTATAACTGCTGTGGTGACCATGTAATGCAGAAACAATAAGGATGAGCTGCCAGTATGCTAGTCTTCATTCTTTGTAAACACTGTGATGAATTAATATTCCCCTAAATGAGGAACCTGGTGGAGATTTCCAACATGGCATCAAAAAAGGCTTGACTTTGAATGAGAACTCATATTTTCTATTTTTCCTGTATTTTATTTTTGTGTTTTATAGGTTCACTAAAGGTGTTTTTGTGAGTTTATGTACTGAAAACAGCCATAAGCCATTTGATACATGACTACTTTCTATCCTCTCTGTATCACTTACAAGATAAGAATTAAATATTTTGTGTTCTACTGTGCCTTCAACACAGACATATGTAAATCACCTCTGTTCTGACTGCTAGGCTGTATTGCACCTAGTTTGAATAAAGAACAGCCTGAGACGGTAGAGCTAAATGGCTCTTGGTCACAAAATGCAATTAAATTATGTTTTGAAATATTAACTCTAATATTAACTATAAATAACAGGTTTTTATAGAGTTAGTATTTCAAAGCATATTTTTACAGCTGACGTCTGTGGAGGAATAAAAAACATAAGAGACAAAGACATTAGAAAAGGAGTCCATGTAAGGAATACAATCTGGTCCCAAGCCCCCCACGAACAAGCCAAATCCAATTTAGCTGTAGCTGAGCTCGGGCAAACAATACATACAGGCAGATACATGCACTTTTATAGAAGAACTGAAAACACAATATGGTCTTAACAGTGCAGCTGTGACTCTGGCAGGCCTGGCTATTACAGCATAACTAAAAGATAGAGCCAGAAGGTAACAAAGACATGAGGGGTCCCTATGAAGTCAGTGCCCCTCCACTTCACCGTCAACAAACCTGAAAGAACACGCGAGAGCAGCAGGACGACAACACCAACATTCTCAATTTAAAGGCCTAGACTTTTTGAGGCTGTGTCTGAGTCCCAAACACGGACTGAAAGGTTGTTCCAAAACTGATGTCGTTGTGAGAGCACAGTGGTAATGCCAGCTAGCATACTATTTGTAGAGCAGGACTGAAGAGTTCAATATTTCATTTCATAACATTCAATTAAAATATTTTACTTTCAAAAGTAGAACGCCTTGCTTGTCATTTGCTGACCTGGAGACTCAGTAAGATATGCAGATGTCCAGGAAGGACTATTTAATGTGGGTATAGCTTTTCTCTTTGCTGGAAGTGTGAAGAGACTAAAGATGACAGAGTAAGTGTATCTTTTTGATGTATCTTTGCATTCTATGGCAGACAGAGAGGACTATATATATCTAACATAGTTTATAAATTACCCAGAAACCTCTCTGTTGGCTTTGGCTGGTATTGATATTTTTGTACTGACATCACATGGTCTATGATCAGAGAATGTCATTTATTATCACATAAAAAGGGGCGATGAGATGTTGAAAGCCAAAGTTGTCGAAAGTGGCGATCTGGAGTATTTTTTTTTCCTGATTGGCTCCGCTGTATTACCAGTGGAATAAGATAACAAGGTTTACAGTTTAACAGTATAACACAGAAAGAAATACAATTTATATATAAGCACAATAATGACCACCAGCTAATACCCAGGGTAACCGGTAGGCTTCTCCAACCAGTATCAGACATTTCTAGCCGTGTGACAAGTCGCTGTTGTTTTGCTGTAAGATCCCATCTACCCCAGTGAAGACAATTAGCATGTATGAGTGTACAGGATCTGCAAGGATGGATTCATACTCAAATTGGTTAAGACGGCCTTCCACGTGGAAGAGTGAGCCCAGAGAATGCCACAAAAACTTGACTTCCTTCACGAGCTACGTGCTGCCGCAGTTGAAAGTAGGAAGTGGCCATAATAATGTGACTCGACCATATATATACATAATCATTACAGAATATTAAAATTACCTCCCTATTTCTACACTCACTGTCCATTTTATCAGGTCCATTTAGCATATAGGAGCACCTGGTAGTTATTACAGACTGTAGTCCATCTGTTTCTCTGTATAATTTGGTCAGAACCCCCATATAGCAAGTGCTATGTGGGTGGTGGATCATTTTTACGACTGCAGTAACACTGACATGGCGGTGGTGTGTAAGGGTGTGTTAGTGTGCAGGTGTGGGTGGATCAAACACACAGCAGTGCTGCTGGACACCACCTTGGAATTGTCCACCAACCAAAATTATTCATCAATCAGTGTCCTGTGGGCAGCGTCCTGTGAGAAGCGTCCTGTGAGAAGCGTCCTGTGAGAAGCGTCCTGTGAGCACTGATGAAAAACTAGAGGACAACCAACACGAACTCTGCAGCAGCAGATGAGCTATTGTCTCTGACTGTACACCTACAAGGTGGATCAGCAAGGTAGGAGTGTCTAATAGAGTGGACAGTAAGTGGACACCAGCAGCACTGCTGTGTCTGATCCACTCAAACCACCACCACACCAGTGTCAATCCAGTGCTGAGAATGATCCACCACAGGAATCTAGGCCATTTGGGTGTAGCTGCCTGTCCATTCCTTTATCCATACACCAACATTTTCTTGCATCTGTCCATTCGTGTGTTCATCTGTTCCTTCACACATCGCCTTGTCTGTCTGTCTGTACACCTGTGACTTTTTAGTCCAGTTAGCGTCACATAAAAGCTGGATAATAGAGATGGGCGGATCAATACCGGAATATCAACACTTCCAATCTTGGTTTTACTTGTAAGAATCTCTTCTGGTGCTAAAATATAGACTATTGTTGGTTTATTAATTTAGAAGGATAAATGTGTATTTTATCTCTCAAATTAAATGCTGCCGTAAATGATGGTGTAGTAAAGGACCTACTTTTCCTCCCGCCTTCTTTTTCTCTAAGTTTCAAAATATAACTTTTTAAATGCTAATCTAATAAAAACTGAATTTTCAGTTGACATAAAATACTAGTTTCTATGAACACATAATTCGAACTTTACCGAACACCAAATTTAATTTTTATTAAGTGATGTTATTAGTAAAGAAAGAAAATGAATTTCTAAAACTAAATATTTAATAGCCACAATGACATTTAATAATAATTAAATACTTGTTACAATTTAGTTCACATTGATTTCAGTTCTGAATAAGGGGCGGGGCAGAGTAGTAGTCTTGAACATAGAGCTGTCAAAGTTCATCATCAGTACGCCCCTACAGTCCCACATAGGTCTGACGAGCATTTTTTCAAAAATGTTTTATCATATATATATATATATATATATATATATATATATATATATATATATATATATATATATATATATATATTTGGTACTTGAAATGGAAATCAAAAAGGGGGCATTTAAAAATGGTGGAACGTCTGATTTTAAAATAAGGATTTGGCTCCATCTGCTGTACAGGAAGGAGCATAGCAAGAACCTGAAGTGGAGAATATTAGGGCTTTATCTGCAAGAGGTATGAAATAAAACCCCTGGATATTGAACACCATACATTTGCCTATTAGACTGCCTCGTTATGAGGTTTTAGACCAAGTCCTGACAACAGCAACGTGAATTCAATAAATCTCCACCTTTACATTTCTATATATTTATATACACCTACTCACTTAATCACCATTTCAGCATTAAGCCTCAAATAAAAAGCCCCACGGAGTAAGTGAGGTGTTTTTAGGGCTCATTTCGGTGGCTTCGCTGCATGTGGCCTGTTCCACCAACACACAACAACGATTCATTTCTTTAGCTTTTTTTATTGGGCCTAGTTACTGTTTAACGTCCCCACCCAACTTTCAGTTTGTTTAGTAAATCGATCTAATGAGGCTACACTGACACCATCAAGTGTGGCACTGAATTTCACTCTAGTTCGGTCCAGCAAATGAGCAGCAGAAAGCCAGACCCTTAGTAAAAGAGAGGGGGGCTTAATGTCGCTAATAAGCTAGGTTTGTGGTGGATCGATGCCAAACCGTTCGGACGGGAAGAAGGTAAGACCTGGCTTTCCACAGCAGCTGTAGAGTGTGCGGGGACAGTGAATACACCTTTACTACTAACCTCCAGCAGCTTCTTATACGAATTTCCCCTTCCACCTTAAACGGCCAGAACGCCAACATCTGCGACATTTAAGGTGGAACGGGAATATGTAGCCAGCTTCAGCGCTGTGCCTGTACTGCTATCTTGTCCATGACTTCGAGCTGGTTAGCCGCTGTACCCTCCGGGCTGTGTTGACCAGTCAGTGTACCCTTTGTACATTGAACTTCATGACGTGAGCAATGGCTGCTTTCATTCATAAGTTACCCGCACAGCTTTATAACTTCACCTATCAGCTTTAGCCTTTAGCCTATATATGTACTGTATGTATGTATATGTTTTTCTCTAGGTGGTTTTTTGAGCCCCCCTTTTGTAGTTGTGGTTGAAGATGAAGGTCGAGAATGGCCTATGTAGCCATGTGAGGCAAATTAAACTTAGTTTAGTCTATATTAGTATTATTATTGTTATTATTATTATTATTGCTGTTGTTGTTATTGTTATTGGTATTGATGATAAATAAAATTATCATGTGAAATTAGTTTATTAGTTTATATGTAATTATTTTACAGTGCTTTGGCTATGCTGTACCTCACACAGCCATGCTAATAAAGCTATTCTGAATTAAACCTTCCGATTAAACCTTAATACAGACAAACACTGCTAGTGCCTTCACAGCATTCATCTCTGGAAGCTTTCTCATATGAACAGTATGGCTGAGAAGGTGACTATTTTTTGTAATTTTCAGATGTTTTATGATGTTTTAGATTATTCCTGCTATAAAGAACCTATGATTTAAGTATGAGAGACACATATTAATTTTTTTAGGCATTATTTTACACGGTTAGTCCATCTGGAAATGTGCTGCTTGGTTCAGTTGAGCAGTCTGCATGAGTTGGTGAACATATGAAGTGGGCTCAGAAAGTATCTGGACACTTGGGACAGACCTAGAAATGTAATAAAGAGGAATTCCATGGTGATGATTGGAACCAGACACATTTGATGCGATAGCAAATCATTTTGAACATGCTGATTCGTGAAACATTGTTTTATTAGAGTTCTGAGATGGTCATATGGTCTTAAAAGTATGTTATATTCAGGATAATTGATAACCACTTTTCCATTATAAAAGTGATATATTAAAATCCAGGATACCGGATAGGTTCATAAAACCCTGGTTCTTATCACCAAATCTAAACCAGTACGTTTCTCTAGAATGGAGCATTTAATGTAACTACTTTATGTAAAACCACAAAATTGGTGGGATTTCTCTGTAAGTTCATTCTGTTAGGAAGCAAAACATTAAATCAAGTGCCATTTATTTTAAACACAGCACTGCAGGGCTATAATATTCTTTTGGCAAAGTATTATTTACAAAGTTGTTTGATGTTACGTTTCACTCTAAAAGAAAAAAACTAACTAAATTAACTAAATAAATATATTACATTTTGAGCTGTTAAATTGAACCCTTAGTAAAATACTTATTGGGCTACTGTATTTATCATTGATATATCATTATTAATATTAGTGTTAGCAGTAGTAGTATATAGTAGTAGTATATTTGTATTAAATGGCGTACAGTTTTATCATCACATTTGTATTTGTATTGTGTAAATGTTTTATTAAGAAATGCAGTATATATAATTTTTCTGACTTTCTCTTTACGTACCATGTCTTACCTATAACCCCTCATTCTTCTATTTGCTGTATTTGTCATAAAGTACTAAACTCAACATAGAGGGTGTGGCCTCCATGGTGTCGTGTGAAGACTTGGAATACTTCCTCTTTTAAAGTGAAGCGTTCAGCTCATTGTTGGCTTTCGGTTAAAATGTAACTTCCTCCTACTCAGAATCCAAAGCCTGTTTGAATTGACATTCTGCAGAACTGATATTTTTTCTGGATGTAGGCTAAATGCTTTACATTGTTTGGTCCTTTCATTTGGACATGCACCTAATTAACGAAACTCTTTTAGTGAAGTCCGTCTTTTGACAATGTTCATAGTGTGTTCATACTTATTCGACATTATTAAATAGGTTCCACTGCAGATTGTGATCCTTTGCTATTAATACTACCTTAAGTCTATTGCTTTCTATTCTCACAGCTTATCTTTCTGTGTCAGTACAAATCATAAATCACCCTTTATCAATATGGACAGGGCAAGAGAACATGAGTTTAACCCAGTCTTGTAAGTGTGTGAGCGGTTGTCTCACACAAACTTTATCAGCTATGAGGGCTGATTCACATGAGAGTCATCGAAACAACACCACCGGTGTTTACAGATCTTAAAAGCTTAATGGAAGCCATATTTGGGAATAAAACAATAAAAATGTCATAAACTGTTCTATGAGTCAAGAGCTTTGAATCACTTACCACAATGGAGACGAAACTACACTTAAATGTTTTTATTTAGGAGACTCACTTTCAGTTCATTTTTCCACACCCCTAAAGTCGCGTTTACTGCTTCTCATGAACAAAGTAATCCCAAACAAATGGACTGATGTCTGAGGTCTGAGCTTTGGGGTGGTCAGTCCAAGTGTACCTAATTTCCTCAGTGAGGGGTTTTCTGGCAGCTACACCTCCTGTTAGACTCATAGCATAGATTTGTCTTCGCAGTGTAAGGATGGACAGAAACACGAAGCAGGAATAGAGCTTGATTTTTTTTGTCCCTCTCTCAAAGACAAGCGCTGTAAATACTGTTTGTCTGATGGAGACAGTTTTGGTAGTCTACCAACTCTTGCATGGTTGTTGGGTGTCTCATTTTTAAGCTCACATTCATTTTCTAATTTATATCCTCATATATCCTGAAATATGAATAACCTTTTTTGACTAAATACAGATGGTCTCTGACTTTTACGGTATTAATTTGAATAATACTGTATATCAAACATATATCGAGTTAGCATAGTGTCCTGTTTTTTCCCCTGTTTTCCTTGAAAGCGTTTTTTCCATTGTAGCTTTTATGTTTTTTTGTGCATCAGTAGTTAAAAAAAACCCCAAAACATTATATCAGTATACCAGTGTGGGTCATACATAGACCAGCACTACTTGATGTTAAAATTTTAAATAGTGATCTCCATAACTCAGACCTCAATATAATAAAGCAGTATTATAGGCCTATGCATCTATCCTGTATGCCTTGCTAGCACTAAAGCACCTTGTCTTGAAATGATCTTATTAAATATTAATAACTGGTAATCTTAGCTCCATTAGTAGTCATAGTGGAATACAAGATGCATATATGATCAGTTAAGGTTGTTTATGTAAAATAAAAAAATATTAAATAATAAAATAAAATATTTTTAAATAAATATCCACAGTCTACACTTTAAGATAAGACAACAGACAAATTGAATTATACTGGGACTGAATTTTAAGTTCTCCAAAAATATTAAAATGCTAGATTCATGGAAGCAAACTGAATCTCACCTTCTTGTGACTAAGGAAAGTGACGTGTCCACCCAAATCATTGACTGTTTTGTCCTACTCCATGTGAACAGCATAGCTGAAAACAGACTTAGACCACTATTATGGAGGTTCTTTGCCGTGTTTGTACACACGTTATATTCTATGATGGTGTGCGGTGGTGTGTTTCCATAGATTTGAGTGACGTTGGAGGAGCTGTACCTTTCAATAGGCCCAATATAACTTTTTCTCCCAGTGAGAAGTGAGAGGTTATCACGTTATCCTTATGATAAGT
Source organism: Prochilodus magdalenae (assembly GCA_024036415.1). Taxonomy (NCBI): domain Eukaryota; kingdom Metazoa; phylum Chordata; class Actinopteri; order Characiformes; family Prochilodontidae; genus Prochilodus; species Prochilodus magdalenae. The sequence continues at coordinate 478,988 of JAMWET010004934.1, forward strand.
TTTGGATAAGGAGTGCAGATAAGTTGGAAGAAGTTTTCTTCAAGGAGGTAAGGAGTCTTTGACGAGGCTCCTCCCATGTCTTGGAGGAGGACAAATCAGCATTCTTGAGAGATGGACCACCTTAGGTTAGCCTTAGACGTTTTGCACATAGCCATTGTCCTGTTCCAGCTTCAGCAGAAATTTGGTAGGCAGGGATGAAGTTTTCCCCGACTCCTCTCTCCAAATCCCTGCTGGACATGGATGTGGCTAATTACTGTGAGGGTCTGGACCCTACCTACAGCACGCTAGGCTTTGAGAATGCTGACATGCTTTATAGTGGGGGTGAGTGACCTGACAATATGGCTGTTTGTGCAAACCTGTTGGATTGTTGGAGTGAATTTGAGCTTAGGCCTTAGTTGTTTGTGGAGATCTTTATATCTTAAATGAAAGGATTACAGTTATAAAGGCAGTTGTTAAATGGGAATAAAGGTATAAAAATGGGAATGCTGATTCATCTGAAGACTGGATTGGCTAACTAGAGTTAGCGTCACTATAGCGCAAATCTTTAGAAGCATCTCATTTGTCACCCTTCTTTACTTACAAACTGAGTATTTTGAGAAACTGAATGACTGTCTTCCCAGACCCCATGTCCATCAACCAAAAAGATCATCATTAGCCAGAAACGGTGGATAACCCTCAGCTTACAATTCAACAGAGGGTTCCACAGTACATGTAAGTAGGGAAGTTACTCATCCAAATGAGCCGAGCTATCTTAAATTTGGTGGGGTTGTAAAAAAATATCTAAAAACTGATATTACATGGTTGTTTGAACCATAGGTGGGCAATATGGCAGGAATGTAATATGAAGGGACTTGAAGACATTTTTATAATGTAAGATACAGACAGAAAAATAGCACCAGTAGTGGCACTTTATAATAAATAAACAACTAGTAGTACAGTGATATTGATTCAACATTTCACATACTGTGCCCCACTAAATCCGAATAAACAGGACTAATGATTAGGGGTGGGAAAAGACCTCCTGATACAAAACTATCACGATGCCAAAGTCATGATACAGTATTATTGAGATATAATTGCATATTGCAAAATTCTGAGCATTAAGATAATATAGACCCGGATTTAATACCTTTTACACCTGGAAAAACCTGGACCCTTTACTTCTTTACTTCTTAGCAGCTACACATCCTTTAAGACCCATGTCTTCGCACAGTGGAAGAATGGACAGAAAGAAAAAGCGATAGTGGAGCTGGATTTTCTCCTCTCTTTTAAAGCTATAAGTACTGTTTATCTGCTGGCAACAGTTTTGGTGATCTACTAGCTCTTGATAGGAGTCCCATTTGTGTTTTATATTTATTTTTGAGCTGCCCTTTATTTTGCAAGTAATTTATTATTAAGGAAAAGAAATGTTGTTTTTCAACTGTTCTGCTATTCTTTCATCAAAATTAGAATTTTTTTCAATTTAGTTTTTATATTAAAAAAATATTTCAATATGCTGAGCCTGAGCTGTATTGTGGTATAGATCACAATTTATTACCTTTTTCCAACTGCAAAAATAACCAGCAGGTTTTTGCCCGCAGGCCCTCATCCTTGTGCTACATTTTGCAGAAGCTCTGGAATGTTTGTCCCGGTGCCACTTTTGAGTACTACTCTAGTTTAGAGAGCGTGAGACAACTGTCACCAGTCCTTGGTGAGATAACGTGCTGTTAGAGTCACATAGGAATCCGCTGCCCTTGACGTCCACGCATCCCAAGTTAATGCAATCTTTTCTGCTGCACTCAAAGATTCCTCAGCTTTAAGCTTTTGTGGAGATTGGGTATGCCAATGTTAGTGAAAAAATGTAGTCACATGCCTGGGTTCTAGCCCGCATGTAAGAAAAGCCTTGGTTTTCATCAACATTAAAAGGATGCAGGTCTTTGCACATGAAGTAGATGATGGGTTGTATTATTTTCCTAGCTGGCTCAGAATTAAAAGGGTAGCGTTGTTAATCTAAGTGTGTCCAGTGTTTGGTTTTTAGTGGAGCTGATTTAATGTTGTTTTTGCAATCAACAAAGAAAAGGTCAGCTGTTGAAACATTCCACCTTAAATGGTTCAGCAGTTAGTTTTCAGGTGCCTGCAGCACTTGTAGTGGAATAGGAAAATTCAAACAAGAACCTGCACCAAAACAAGGAAAAGCAAGAAAGAGGGTCAAAAAGTCCTATGTATCAGCTAAATAATCCAGTCATCATTAAAGATGCAACACCGTCATCGATTAACGTTTTCTCTGGACAGTGCCCATGTGAGGTTAACCCTCGTCACATAAGTTATATGCATGCCCATTATCCCTTGTTATTTCAAAGTAAGTCCAAATTCTGCAAACTGCTGGTTTCTTCCTCTGCTGACCTCAGCTGAAGGCTATCTAGTGGAGTGAAAAAACATTCTATTATAGTATCAGAAAGATTCATATTACATACGTGCAATTTGTTATGAAATATAAATACTTGGCATCTGTGTAACGATACAATATTGGCATGCACAATATTGCAGTTATATATTGTATTGATTTCCCTCACCCCCACTAACTATTTACTTTTGTAATTGAACCTGTAGTTGGTTATACCAACATAATCAAAAAGAAATAATTAAAAGGAATTCATCACAGTAACAATACAACATTGTCGTATTGCCCATGCATGCTTTCAACTGTTCCCACTTATATAAAGCATAATCTCAGTTCCCAGAATTCCCATCTTCTGTTTGTTGCTGTGTTGAGACTGTCGCTTGTGAACTGATAAAGCTACTTGTTCTTTATTAACCCGATGTTGGCTTAAGATTCAATAATGACCGAGATTGGCCAGTTTATCTTTACTGTTCTGTACAGGACATCAATTTTCTGAGATAGTGATGGATCATAAAATAACCTGAACGGAAAACTATTTTAAGCCAAAAGCAGAATGTATTACGACTACACAAGCGAAACTGTTGTATCTTCACAGCGGATGTGTAGTCAAACTGTCAAAATTGTTCCATTAGCTTCATCTGGGGTTAAATTGGTGACTGTTATCGCACCAGTCCATATACTGGGCATCAAGATCAGCTCAGTATCAGCAAAAATTGCTGGATCAGATAACAGATATCAAAACCAAAACATATCATGATACAGGGGTCATGATTCTAGATACACTCACCAGAAACAATAAATGATGATACTGATATGGGCAATATTTTTTATATGAATATTGAGCTACACATACAGAAGTAGTGTCTAGACTAATATAATCAGTTGGCTAATGCAACATGCCAGACGTCTCGACATGGAGTTGTAGAGGTTCCTGATGGTGTCCTGTTATAATCCGTTCCATGTAGCTTAAATATTCTCACACAGTTGTTGGGGAGTGGCATCAGGCCTACTGGATGTGTGACAAAAACAAAAATATTTCGATGCTGCCCATGGCGCCTCCACACACTGATTCGTTGGTCGTCTCCACCAAGACAAAGGTGGGACTGAAGATGCCCCACTGGCATTCTGAGTCAGTCAATAGCAGTCTGGCATGACATCATTGCAGTCTTTGGTGACGCTGATGTGGGACAGTCGTTGTAACGGTCTATGTGCATGTAGTTCTGTGCTGGGTAGCCGTCTGCCGATGGTGCTGCCACTAACAGGATGACTCATGGAGGACATGTCTCACGATACGAAACCTACCCACCAATTTTATTCATGTTGGTTGATTCCTTCTGGGTGCTAGTATTTGTTTATGATATACGAAATCATTTTTATTTTTATATATATAAAAGACATTGTGACTTTCAAATCTAATTTGAAGAAAACTGGCATAGCATAAAAAAGCTGCACCAAATGCATATGTTTCCTAATGGTAATGTTTGCGGTGCATCCATATGCTACTTTACCCCACTATATGTTGATCATTGTTTACACAGGAGTGGAAGAGTCTAATAGCTTGAGATAGATTGTTGAAATACAGCAAAGATTAAAGCACTGGCACATCTTTGCATGTAAACTATCAATTAATTAATTGGTAGTGTGTTTTTGAGAATTGCTGCAGAGAATTGATATCTGTATTGAGAAAGAACGTGTTATTGTGCCATCTCTACTTATAACCCAGTACTGGGAGCCCTTCATCTGCTCTACAGTTTGCTTTATATTATCTCACTCAGATTTTTTTTTTGAGTATGCTGAACTACTTCTCAATTTTTGGGAACTAAATTTTGTTTCATTTCAAACAGTGCAGCCATAATATAATATAATAACCTGTTTTTTTTCCTTCCTGAAATTGAGAGCATAAAACATGTGCTGCGGTCTAATTATTACCTCTCCCAAGCTGACGAGGCAAAATTGCTTCTCCACGATAACCTGTGCACTTCATTTTTTTGCATTATGTTTTATTCTTAAATGAGGAAGGATCAGGTTGGGAATATGCTGAATCAAAAGAGATTGCTTTCAGGTCCCATTAAAATTCATCCCGAGATGTCAATCTCCATCGAATATCTGTCTGGGAGATAAAACACGAAGGCTAAATCCTAATTAAGTCTGTCCTGCATTAGAGGGAGATTTCAATCAGCCTCTGTGCATAAAAAGACTCCAGTCCCCTGCTGCAATTCTTTTGTTGAAATGTTATGATTTTGGATGCACAAAGGAATGATTGATTTCTATCCTCTCTGTGCTTGAACAGAGGGGTGCCGGTCTCTATTTCGCGAGCGGTTCTTCTCGGGCGAGGCCCCTTTGTTCACTTATGCAGAAGTTCTTTATTGAAATCCTCTGCCTCCTCATTAACGGCACTGATTGAGGGACGACAGAGGGGGCCAGGCCGCAGTGTGATAGACATATTTGCGCCTCCGCTTTGTGGGGGCTGCTAACCTTCTTGCTTTTCAAGCTTGCTCTGCTAACTGCTTCTCATTTAGTGTACTTTGCATAGCCGCTGGAAGCAGAGTGGACTCACAGATTTAACTTGCGTGCTCGTCTTCCGTCTTTGTATAAATATCGTGGGCTGATAATGCTCCTCTATGTGGCCTCACAAGGGAAGTCAGGGGCTGTTTTGTACCACTCTTAACTCCTTAAGTCATCATCTAGCCACCTGTGGACTACGAATGGATACTTTTAACAAGTAATATGGTCAATAATCAAATGCTCAAACATTATTTTAGCAAAGGGTCCAATATATGTCACTTATGACACAACAAGAAAAAAACCATGATCCAAATTACCTAAACTAATGTGTACATCAATATAACCTGAATATGTTATATTCAGCATGGTTTTGTATTTATGGAAGCAAAATGGAAGGCTAACTAATGTTTTTATAAAATGTTTGATTCATGAACATGTACTTATTGGAGTGAAGTAAATTTAATGCAGCACTCTTTTCAGCCTACTATGATAACTACGAATTATATAAGGCTGTCTTTAGAGATCACTCGTTTTTGGGACCAATACTGAAACAGAAACCTTGAATATTGGTTAATACTTGTCAGTATCTAATATATTTCATTTAAAGAACAGTTCCACCAATTATTCAGAGTGGTACCATCTATATAACCATGGTGATGGTCTTTACAAGCAAAGTTTAACACCTCTGAAACCTACTTTATACAAAAAGGTTACAAATATGTTCCCTGACTACTGAGGTGTTTAGTACATTTTATAATTTTATGATGATTTATGATTTTATGGTCATTTTTGAGATTGCATTCATGGTGGAATTGTGCATGCAGGGAGCTGTGAGGCAAAATAGACCCCATAAAAAAGTTATCGTTCAGGTTTACCACTATTTTACCATCATCAACATTACATATACACACTCAGAAGATGTGCAGATCCAGTGGTGACTTTGAATCATAAATAAATTGGATATACTCGTCCAGTCCAAGGTGTAGAAGCTAATGTTTGGCTACTCTTAGACAGATTTCCTTATGTTTAGCTTAATTGCTTTAATTTAGAATGAAGTGAAGACATCAAACTATAAACTAGCACTTATGGAATTATGCAGCCCATCTTTAAAAACTCCAAAATGGAGCTTTACAGGAGGATGAAACAGCTTCTAAACTTGATGATGCAGTATATTAGAGGTACGCAGTATGGCAAAAACATAGTACGTCATAAATATCAAGATTTACATCAGGATATTTTTTGGAACTGTTCAGTGTAAGCTTGTACAGTCTTTAAGATAACTAACCACATCCATGTAGTTGGGTGTGTGTAAACATTTGACTTTTGTAAACACTGTGACCCCTGGCCTTTCTCTACAGTGAACACACATTAATCAATTTCAACCACTTCAATTGCATATAAGGGATGAAATGAAACTCCTTTCTTCAATCTACTAAGCTTAAAAAATAAGCTGGTTTTGATTAAAGCCCTTCACACGAGATCATCTTAAAGTCAGCTATCATGTTTGAACTTCTCAAACATCATGCTGTGTCAGGCTTAGTTTGTTACAAGATGAGATTACATTTACTCTTTTTTTCATCTATCTGATCCAGTATTTTCTGCTGATATCTGATACTGATATTTGGTGTGGGATTGGTCACAATTCCTCAAATACACTAAAAAGACCATACCATTATATTCTACACTCCAGGCCTTATCATGGAATCTTCAGTTTGTGAACATGCACTAAAATGAAAGGATTGTAATTAGTGTTTTTAATTATATTTAATCAATATGGTTGCAGATACAAATATAAAAATGCTATAAAATGCTCCTAACCTGAAATTTTCTGTATAGGTTGCAAACAGTTTGTTGGAAACTGAAAAAATTAATACATTTTTGATAATGCAACTGTAGATGATTATACTTATATAGCTTTTATCACAGGAAATAGATAAAAATCTATTATTTAGCAATATTTGCTATATTCTTTACCACGCTTTAACTTCTAGAGCTCCCAAAATACAATAAACTGTGAACAACCATACTCAATAGATAGAATAGATATGCAAAATTCCATTGCATTTTTAAGAGTGATATTGACTTTATACACATTCCTGACACCAGAATTTGTATTTTGATTTATCAAAAACATATAAAATATAAAAATCTGCCCCTTTCTCCTTTGTAAAAGTGAATGTAGTGTACCTAGTGCACCTTTAATGGTACATTTACATTAGTTTGTACTGTAGTAGGCAAAACTGGACCTGTATAATATGCTTTTTCTGCTTTGACTGCTAAAGCAGTTGGTTTTTCATGCCTATCGTTACAAATGTTGCAGCAGGGCTGCACTAAAACCTGAGTGGTTCAAATGGTAATCCCTTTGTGTGTGATTGAGGCTACTTTGCGACTGTTGCTGTTTGCTGTCTGATCTTCAGAAAGCATGCCAACGGAGCCCAGCATCATCCAGGGGGATAATGGGGTGAGCTCCAACTGCGCTATCTGCGGGGACAAGGCCACAGGCAAGCACTACGGAGCCTCCAGCTGTGACGGCTGCAAGGGCTTTTTCCGCAGGAGCATTAGGAAGAGCCATGTCTACTCATGCAGGTAGCTGACACGCCCTTTCTAGAGCTGTTCACATGCAGTGGCTCGGCAGCAAGTTCTAGTTAATTTTAAACCATCAGGACCTCATGCGCAGAAAACATCCAACCAAGGGAGAAACAAAAAAAATTGTTTATATTAAAGGTTCACATATGCTGTTTAATTTAATAGAAATGTGTGTCATAAAATAAACAAGCCCTTATAATAAAGCCATTATACAATTTTTCCTCGCCTTTTGGAAAGAAAAGAGTTTGATTTAGTTTGTAAAAACTGTTCATTTCACAAAACATACCATTTAGCTTCTGTTCTATATTTTAATATATATAAGGATGTTGAGCTGCAAAAGCAGTCCATTCTGTACATATATGTACATATATCTGCCTATACAGTGTACAACAGATTAGCCCCACCTTTTCATGTTGAAAATAGATTGTTCAAGTCGAGATTGATTTTCGAATGAGGCACATTACAAGGCTGGTAGTTAGGTCACTGCAGGCCATTTACAAATAACATCCTTAAAGGCACAGTGGAACATGATCATGTAAATAATAATTCATTAATTGTGAAAACAAAAAAGGAAAAATGAGATTGATATTGCTGCAGTCAGAATAAAACCGATATATAAAACACTTGATAAAAACACATTGTGTGAAGGTGTCATGTGGAATGACCCAATAGAAACGGTCAAAAATTCACATTTTTTAAGTATCAGCACTTGCAGTACCTTATATTTGATAGGATAAGTGACATTTATGTAGACCAAACTGCCAGGTCAAAAATGTCTAAGATCTTTGTCTTCTGACCCATTCAAACAGGTTCAATCGTCAGTGTGTGGTTGACAAAGACAAGAGGAATCAGTGCCGCTTTTGCAGGCTTCACAAATGCTTCCGAGCAGGAATGAAGAAAGAAGGTACACTTTCTTCCGCCAATAACTGTCACATACAGGAAAGAAGAAGAAAAAACACAAACAAAAAGAAAAAAGTCAATGAAAGAAAATAAAAAAAGAAAGAACCGTGATCAAGGAACATGCAATTCCTTTAATAACAAGGAAGAGGGAAAACTCAAAAGAGTAAAGTGCTTAACACTGAAATGGGTTACGCCATAAAAGCTCGCACTGATTACACAAGGAATGTGCAGTTTATTGGACGTATAACCTTGGCTTTGGCTTTTATGATGGGCGATCATGTGCTCTCTACCTCACTTTCCGTGCGTACATGTTGTTCAGTGCAGCGATCGGTTAAAGTTTTACCTCCCTCTGTTTCTTGCTCAGGCAGGTTTTCCTCTGCTTGAAAAGTAAAAGCAAAATGCCAGTAAGGTTATAAAGTTAAATTCCTCAGTAATTATTCTTCTTCCTTCTGAAGTTAGTCAGTATATTCAGTTTTTTTGTCACAATGCCTAGCACAATACCTAGTAGTAATATGGAAGAGCCTATTATGAAGTCCTTGACTCTGAGTGAAAGTTTATTAATTAGCTTCACCAGATAAGATGTTGAAGACTAATGCTATTTTATTATCAGTAGAGAACACCCTACTGAAAGACAGGCACTTTATGAGCCTTATTTCTTGGAGGTGCGCAAGCTTGACGGGAAGACGAAAAGAAGCATCATCGTTTTGGCTAATCAGTAATCACTATGGAGTGTTATTAGACCTCTAATCAGAGAGATTGTTTGTGTGTTTTGCAGCTGTACAAAATGAGCGGGATCGTATCAGCTCCAGGAGAAGCATACAGGACTCACATGACCTTCCCCCTATTACTGTGCTGGCACAGGCAGAGTCACTGTCACAACAGGTCAGCTACTTATTGTACACGCATATGCATATTTGTAATTGTACCTTTTTTCTTCATATTTTTTTGTATATTTTTCTTCATCATTTAAACAGTGTAGCTGTTCACTGTGAACATCTCATGATGAATGGACCATAGAAATGCTCAAAAATTACTTTAACTTACAGTAAAAATCAAAAATGTTTTTACCTTCTCTTGTAAAGGTATTATTTTGGAGATATAGATTTACAGTAATTAGAAGTACGTATATGAAAATAATGGCACAATAAATAATATATAATATATTTACAGCACTGTGCTTCTATTTAAAAAACGAATATTTAACTAATACACTAATATTTCCAAACCTCTACGCGTGGAAGCCCAGAATTAACAGTAACTTTTAGCTAACATTTGCTTTAATTAGTGCTTCAGGTTCAGATCTGCTGGTTGTGTTTTTGAACAAATTGATGATGGCTGGAGGCGTCATAGACTGGAACCAAACTCCTGTGTCTTCTTTATTGATTAGAAGACAGTCTTGTTATGACCAGGTATTAATCAAAGCATAACATTTTTGGCCTTTTACTTATACGTGTATGCCATATGCACTACTATAAAGTTTTTTTTACAATTATTCTACTAAAATGGGGAAAATACTAAAAATGTTCTCTGATTAGGTGTGTCTACACCCCTGACTGCATGCCAATACAAAAATGTATGTCTGCAAAGAAGAACAAATTGTATTTCAAGTAATTTTATAGCCAGGGTGCATAATCTTGATCCTGGAGTTTTACCACCCTGGAAAGTTTAGGTGCAAGACGTGGCTCATATAGTCAGAAGGTCCTGAAAGATTTAATTACTTTGATAGGGTGTATTACAATCGATTAGAGCTAAACTGCGGGATGGTAGATTGTACATTTACATTACATTTATGGCATTTAGCTGACACTCTTATCCAGAGTGACTTACAAGGTTACTGTAGTACAGGTAGGCCAGCGTAGTGTGTGGTTGGTGTAGCTCAGTGGACAACACCACTACCCACCTTGGAACCACTACCACATGTGGGAGACCGGGGTTCGAATCCCGGTCGGAGCCGCTATGCTGTGCTACGCCAATAAGAGTCCTTGGGCAAGACTCCTAACACTACACTGGCCTCCCTGTAATATGAATACCCTTGTAAGTCACTCTGGATAAGAGCGTCAGCTAAATGCCATAAATGTAGTGTTAGGAGTCTTACCCAAGGACTCTTATTGGTGTAGCTCAGCATAGTCACCCAGACTGGGACTCGAACCCCAGTCTCCCACATGTAGAGATGGCACCCTGAGTAGTGGTGTTACCCGCTGAGCTACACCAACCACTCCCAGTGATCTCCAGAACCAGTATTTACAGATTTTGATTTACAGATTTACAGATTACAGATTTTGATGCAGTATAAACAGAACTTTCAAATTATATATTAAAAACAATGACGTGTAGTCAATATATATATATATATATATACACTCATCATCATAAAAAAAAAAAAGGTTGCACCTAGAAGTAATCAACCGACAGGAATATAACTTGGTGTGTAGGTTTGCTGTTGTGAGACATGCAAATAATTCAGGTTTCATGCTGCATATGTAACATAAGGTCCTATTGCTGTATCTGACTGACCCAACATCCACAATTGCGGATGCTCAGCAAGCAGTGATGCCTCCCATGAGTCATCCTGTTAGTGCCAGCACAGTTGGCAGGCAGTCACCATTGATAGTGTTCATACAGAGTATGTATTCTAGCTAGTACAAATAGGTTAAAGTCCAAACCTGACAAAAGCCAAGACTGATACCTAGAAAGAGACCCAAACAGAAAACTACAGAGTTAAATACAGCATACGTGCATACGTGTTAAGCTCAGCATATGTGCAATAAAATTCATTTCAGTATAACTAGCATAACACTATACAACACTAGCATGCACATAACCATACCGCATCCTTATATTCCAGTAGAAAGCTTTGCATGCTATTACTAGTGAAAATAAACTGGACATAAGTGTGAAGATATTATTTAAGTTTATTTTCAGGGAATAGCTTGAATGGTGCCTGTGACATTCCTCATAGACTTGAAATGTCCTCTGCGGCAACGCAGCTCATTAAAGACGGAACAAAAGGCAGATCCAGTAGTCTCATTAGAGTAACTATAAAGAAGGTCTCTATCTTCAGATATGCTTAGTTACAGTTAACGATGATGATGAGAGATGCCATATGCAATTTGCATGAGTATTAGTCCTCGCTTGAGCATCAGTTAGTGTCATTAACGTTTCCAATCATCTGCATGACTACTTACGAGGGTTTACTCTAGGAGAGGCAACAGCTTGGGTAATAATTATAAACGGTTTTGGAGGATGCGGCAACTTCATCTCGCTCAACCTCCATCTGTGTGCAGATCAGTGTTGCCAGCCCAGCGGGCCCTGCTGACATCTCGGAGAAGAAATCAGCCACCATCGGGGACGTGTGCGAGTCTATGAAGCAACAGCTGCTTGTTCTGGTAGAGTGGGCTAAATACATCCCGGCCTTCGGCGAATTGCCTCTTGACGACCAGGTAATGGCCATTCGAAAGCCAAACTGCCTGCGCTAATTGGGGAGGCACTCGGCTTAAATTGCAGGGCTTTTCGCTCGAGCTCAATATTTGCTATTCACATGACTGACTCAATTTAGCCCTCCATTCAGCCTGCTCTTTGGTGCCCTGTTTTGTGCAGAATTTCTGATCTTCTCTGCCATGTCCATTGTTATTGTATTGATTGAGTATGCTTATTGTGGGCCGCTGATGCTTTTTAAATGAGCTAAATGTTCAAGCGGTACCTCCTGTTGTTCCGGTCTTGCAGGTCAGTTTATTACGAGCGCACGCAGGGGAACATCTTCTGCTTGGAGTGGCCAAGAGGTCAATTCCATACAAAGAGATTTTGCTTCTCGGTAACTATTGATCAAGAACATGTCATTTACATCAACTCTTCAGTGCGTGAGCACAAAGCAAAGGTACAATCACAAATAAGGCCAAATGCCCATTTTCCTTTGCAGGTAATGGCTGTGTTATTCACCGAAACTGCCCCGAAGCAGAGATCAGCCGAGTGGCTAACCGCGTCCTCGACGAATTGGTCGCACCTTTCCAAGACATCCAAATCGATGACAATGAGTACGCAGCGCTGAAAGCCATTGTTTTCTTCGACCCTGGTATGTGCTTATGTAAATAAAGAATTGGGCCATTTTCTCACACGCTTTCAATTCTCCAAACAGCATCCCATGAAGTGGTCAGTAGAGGCCTTAACTCATTTAAATGACTCTGCTTCTGTGTATGACCTTCAGATGCCAAAAGCCTCAGAGACCCTTCCAAGATAAAGAGCATGAGGTATCAGGTCCAGATGAGCTTGGAGGACTACATTAATGACCGACAGTACGACTCTCGTGGGCGCTTTGGCGAGCTGCTGCTGCTGCTGCCCACCCTGCAGAGCATCACCTGGCAGATGATTGAACAGCTGCAGTTCATCAAACTCTTCGGCCTGGCCAAGATCGACAACCTGCTGCAAGAGATGCTGCTGGGAGGTGAGGCTGGAGAGGGCCTTCAATTGGACTGCCTACAAATGTAAAGCTGCACTATGTAAGATTGGCGGATTAGAGACCTCTGTGGTGGAAATGTGTGTTCACATGCAACGTGAAGTAATGTGTCGTCATCATTTGTTTATCAGCATAATGTTCATTTTGCATTTGAGACCTAAACATCAAGCCGGACCTTCTTTTTTTTTCAGGCTTTACAGGGTGACTTGCAACAGTACAAGTGTACCGTATTTTAGCATAATTCCTTAAAGTTTCAACCTAATAAATAATAGTGCTGATTTAAAGACATGACTTTACCAAAATATGGTTAACATGGCTAAGTATGACTACGAGCCTACTGCACCTGTTAGCGTGGGATTTCAGAACACTGCCTTGGTCGTATTAACCCTTTTCTATTATTACCACTATTATTGTTTTAAAATGAATTATTGCTTCAGACTTATAATCCATTCCTCACAAATAAATGGTTTGACTAAAAATCTCATATAGTTGATCAAACAAGCTATGCAGTACAAATTTAGCTTCTTGTTTTTGCACTGGGGATACAAGGCTAACAATGCCAACAAACACTGAAAGCCAATACACACCCATATGTCTTCTGGTAATACTTCCCCACAACATCTATTAAGATCTTCATGAACACGTGTTTTTTAAAATGGCTGCCTGCATTATACAGCTGCTAGTGAGACTGGAGGAAGCTGCATTGATTGTTTGGAGCTAAACGAACCACATTTTAGATAAGAAGTGGGAATCACTCTGTTTATGAGCTGCTGATGCTCGTAAATATGGCCCACACATGGGAAGCACAGACACACCTCTGAAACATAGAAGCATGTAATACTTAAAAAGTGTTCTACAATACAGTTTAATGATTTTATAAAAATGAGTGCATACTGTAAGATAATTAAATACAATTACAATTGATTATAAGATTCAAAAGTCAATGTAGGTGGATTGTTACCTTGGAAAAATTCCTGTAAAACTACTAAGAAGTTAATAAGAAGCTTATGTATCTATGAGAATAAGTAATAAGGGTCTGGAAATGCATACAGTTCATGAAATTTAACTGGTTATACAATTAACATTAGTGTCACTTTAATGCATCAAGCAATTGGAGATCATTGCTGTCGTTATACCGTGGATAGACTGGCCTTTTGTAAAGCATAAACCTATATTCCTGCGCTAGCACGTAAGAGCTGACATATTTAAGGCCAAGGCTAGCACGTATTAAGTGTAGTGGAATGTGTTAAATCCGTCTTTCCATATACAGTGTTCCCACTGGAAGGGATGCCATTCTTAATCAATATCTGAATCTATGTGTTGATTGCCTCCTAGGTCTAACCACAGACCAGGCTCACTTACATCACCATGGTCATCCTCAGTTGGCCCAGGATCCAATCACAGGGCAGACAGTGGTCATCAGCTCCCTTTCAGGCCCGGTGCATACACAACAAATAGGTGAGATGCTCCTTTATGACATCCACTTTAGCTTAATTATTGAACTGTATTAATCAATGTTATATGCATTTTTCACCTGATGCAGTGACAGTAGCTGCATAGAAATGAGGAGCTAGTATGGATGCAGTACTTTAATGGAGTACTCTAGTGCTGTTCAAACAAATTTCAGGTTCCTGTGGAAAAAAAAAATACAGCTTATTTATGGAAGCTGATATACCTTTTTTCCTCATTCTTGTTCTGCAAGAATTAAATGTGTTATGTTTAGAGTAGACAATATTACATAAAAGTACTTCACAATTATTGTCCATGCTAATTTATTGCTAATTTGAGATTAGATTAAAAATGCCATAGTATTCTAGTTACTTGAATTTCCCTCTGGGATCAATAAAGTATCTATCTATCTATCTATCTATCTATCTAATGTCTTTTCCTCTATTTTTTTCCAGCGTCTCCAGACACACCAATCCCATCTCCTCCTCAGGTTCAGACTCAGGAAATCTTCAAGCCCTCCTCTAGTCCTACAGTCTTAATGCCAGCACAGCCCATCTCCAGCAGACACTCACCGGAACCTCCTCTCTGAGGTTGGCGTTCCCAAGTGTGCAGCTACTCCCAGCTGCAGCCCACTGTGTTTGTAAACTTGTATATGGCGTGAGGGTTTAAAACATGTATCCAAATAATTAGTATACTATTAGGAACTTTCCAGACTTTGTGATGTGGTTGATAAACATGCTTTTATCAGATTCGGGTCAAATCTACATTTCATGTATTTGAATGCCTCTCAAGGGACGTTTTGTTGCTGTATTCAGTTAGCATGTGCAGCTGCAATGCATTTGACTTCTTAAACAACAGCGATAACCTCAGTTTTGCCATGCTGCATTTGTTGCTGTCAGATGCAGCCTTGTATGGCAGCGTAAGCAGCGTTGTTTTGGAAAAACTTTTGCTGTCCGTTTGCAAACCCTCCAAGAAAAATCAACACAGACAAGCATGACTAGTCACCAGCAAAACTAACACACGTTGTGTTTTGATGCTGATATGCTGGTCAGCCAGCTTGAAAGGACCAGGTAAACCAGCACCAGACCAATACAAGCCCACTAAAAAGTTTTTTATTACTATAATTATTTTTATTTCAGAAACCTGGGGTTCCTTTCTTTTAGCAGCCCAAAAGATAGCAGCCAAAGGTGTGGTCCTGTGGGTAGAGATACAGTACTGCTACTGGTCATGACATCTTAAATCCCCTTTTTTCCTCAGCCATCCCATATCGAAAATAAATGTATCTAACGGTTTAAATATCTTTAAATGTGTATGAAAAGGGCCAAAATTGTTTAATTCCTATTTGTATGACATGCATTATGGTATGAAACATTGTATTTGAAACATATTTCACATAAAAGAAAGTATTTTATTCCTGTACGGGATGTAAGTATGCTTACCAAAGTCAAAATCTTGAAACAACAAAACGACAGTCTACTGTTGCAGTGTAAATACAACAAAAAAGCCCAACATACATGTTTAATTTATTCTAAACTTGATTTAGTTACCTATAATGGTGATAAAGGGATGTTTAATAATGTGTTTCTAATTATATTTAAATAAACTGATCATTTAAAGTACTACTTATTTATTTGTTTGTTTGTTTGTTTATGCATTCAATCATTTATTCATGTAAAAACTATGTAAGAACTAAAAGTTCTAAAGGAAATTCATATAAAAGTGCATTCTGGACTTCTGACAGTGGCAGGCACTCCTAAAAATTGTTCTTTAGTACAGGGGGTGGGTCTATTTGCCAAGGATTAACCATTTCATGCTTTTTTTTTTTGCATGGACAATGCAAAAGACCTTTTTGAAAAAGTCTCTATATAGCACCACAATGGTTTGCTATTGTTATGATGCCTACCCTGTAACAATAGAAGAGCTCATTTACAGCATGAAATGGTTCTCTACATAGAGAACCCTACACAGCCGTGGCTGCTGAAAACACTTTATACTGAGTTTATAGCACCAAAAAGTTTCTGCTACGGTTATGGTGTGTAGCTGTAACAGTAGATTAACTATTTTTGGGGCTACATATAAACATTTTCATTAAGGTTGGAGAACCATGTACAACACATTCTCCACATATCCTTAGAACCTTTTCCCTATGGAGAGACATATGTCAGCATGAAATGGTTCTAGAACTATTCCCTAAAAGGGTTCTATATAGCACCAAAAAGGTACACTGCTATTATCTAGGGTGTACCTTTGGACAGTGGAAGACTTATTTTAGAATTAGAACCGTGTACAACAATTCTCCAGTAATCTGAATAACCATTTCACTGTGCAGAGAACTAGTGCAGCATGAAACTGGTTCTAAATAGAACAATTTGCGGCAGAACTCTGGAACCGACTTAGAGATTGATGACTCTCCACAGCTGTGTTGCTGCTGACAGTCATTTGGTTTATGGCTGATCAGACTCCTGAGGAGATAATTGTATGGACAGGGAGAAGGACTAACATGGGGCCAGTAAGTTATTTCGGTTGAAATAAAAATACATTAAAAAACGTCGAACAGAATATAAACTATTCTGATCATCTGTAATGTAGAACAAGAAATGCTTCGTGACTACAAGTGAACGTTAAATGCTAATCAGGTTTGATGCGCGTGAGCTTCAACAACCGTTCTGGAAGTTTCCTGAGGCGGTTATCGGTAAGCTAGCTAGTGCTGATGTATTTTATGTTTAAATGTATAATATTTATTATTTTAACTACTCGTCACACCCCGAAATGTTCTCAGAGCTATAGTGAACCAAAATTGTCCACAGTATTTCGAGTGTAGTGGACAGTTCCCAGGAAGTTTGGAGTTGGGGAGAGGTCTGTTGATGTTTATGTGATGTTCGAGGGAAGAAAGGATGAACTACGACTAGAGAAAAAACAAACGGATGTCTGACAACACTTATATTGCGGGAGTTTCACTACGTGACACGTTCTAGCTTGTAAACTACAATCAGGCATTTATGACTTACGCCAAAGAGGGATTTCATATGACCTGTAAGAATGGCTGACAAAATATAACACTTCACCTGAACGAAGCTCGTTGAGCCCAATAAAACAGATGCCTTTTTAGTTTATGGTGGGAAAACTAAAACAAAACTAGAAATGAAGACATTTCCAGTGTAGTGTGTATCACTGTTTAGTTTTTTGTTGAAACAAAAAGAAATCAGTAACAAAACAGCACGAAACTGAAGTCACATTGGCCACGTTCTTGTTTGAATTTCCCCGTTCCACCTTAAATGTTATATATAACTTCTATATCTTTTAAGGTGGAACTGGACAATTCGAACAAAAAGCTGGCCAACAGGACGCCAACTTCAGCTTCCTGAAAAACGTATAATAAATAAATCATGAAGATACGCTAAGTGTTAGAGTGTTTTGACATGGAAAGTGCCATTCTGGAGAAATCTACTGCTCACAGTAGTGGTTATAGGAACCAGACGTCCAGCGTGTTTAAAGGAGCGATATGTAAGATTTACAACTTATAACATCCCAATATTGACTAAAACTATATGTGAAGAAATAATCATTTTGACAGTATGTTAAAGTCTGTATGGTGTTGCAAAAATATCTACTGAAGTTAGCGGGCTAACCAGCTAGCCTTGGTCCATCCTCTCTCGTAATACCATTTTGCACCTCTTGAGGCAATAGTGAGTCATAGTAGGGTTGTGTTAAATCGGTCTTAGATGAGAGGATGAAGAAGTAGTGCTGCCGCAACAGTGGCATATTCTAACCTCTTATCAATCACGTTGAAGGCCCTGCCCCAGAACAGGTAGGACGAGGAAGTGCAGCAATGGCTGAAGCTCTTGGCAAGTGACCACTATAATGTTCTCAGCAGTGGACAAATTAAGTAAGATAAAATAGAATGTACTGATGTTGCTTTCTACAGCTCTTGCTAGGTAAAAGGATGAAGTTGGATGCTGAACACTTGCCCTAGACTGGCAAGAACTCATAAGGGAGGTGGAGGGAATGTGCATAGTGAATAAACTGGCTGTATTAGCAGTAGACATTGTGACACCTGGTTCCATTACAAACACTGTAGAGAAAATCTAAATCTGTAATTTCTTTACAGTGCACCTTTTTACATCAGACCACTTTGAATTGCTTTTAAAATTAATTGTTTACATCTCAAAGACTGTTTGGCACTATATATATGCAACAATCTACTATACTAAGAATATATCACAATACTTGAAGAAAATAATAATAGAACCAAAACCAAAAGTGCCAAAAAAGTACTATGACAAGTACTACAATGATTTGTACATTGTTAATACACTGAGCATTTTACTTACTGTGCTGCAATATTTCCAACTACCTGGCACTAGTTATGATCTCTTTGTAATGAAATATGTGGCAGTGTTTTTTAAGCACTAAAGATGTCCACAGTGTCTTCAAAGAAGCATATTGTAACGTCATTACGATGCTAAATATTGTCATATTGCCCTACTCTAGTTATAATTCAAGCAGTTGTTGCTAATTTGCACTCTTCTAGTTGGTTTATAAACAACTGTATGTTTTTCAGACAAGTGTTCATGTCCTATTATATCATGATAACAGGATCGCTTTACAATATTGCCCATCCTGATGTTCAGCCTGGTTAGTTAATCAAAGGAAAAGGGCACAGAGAATATAACATCATCGGAATAAAAACAAGATTTTATTTTAAAAAAATTCCATGCCTGAGATACTTTGGGATCAGAAATAACAGCTATAGCGAAATGTAGTTTGTTTCATCACCCTGACTGCAGGTCCTGAGAGAACTGTAACAGAACTCATTTTATCACCCATCAAAAAACCAATCCTTTCTTTGGTGAGATACAAGCATTATGAACAGGCCTGATCTGGATTGGCAGCGGCTCAGCATTTATGGAAACTGTATTTAGCTTTGGTGCATGCCACTTTTCGGATGTGTTTTTTTGCAGGAAACAATCTCATATCGCTGGAGTGAGTGCGATGGAGTCAGCTGCAGCCGGCTATTATACTTCGGGAGAGCTGCCAGGAAGTCTAAATGGAGACAGAGCAGAGGTAAAATAAACACAGCAAACCCCTCCAATCAACTCCGTAATGGAGTAGCGGCTTGTGTGGGGTTAAACTGCAAAGCTTGACATGGGAGAGAGCTGAGCATCCAGTGATCCTTAATGAACAACCGCACAATGCCGCATGCTCTTATTGGTACACAAACCATTATCTTAGTATTCGAGGCACACATCTCATTTCAAGCATTCAGCTTTGTGTGACGGTGTGGTATTAAGCCTCGGTAAGCCGCCTCTGAGCAGAGTGGAGTGGGTAGAATAAGCATATCCATTCTTTTCCCTTTGTGCACAGGGAAACTCAACACCCTCCACACCTTGACATTCACGACCGTGAGGATGTTCAAAGTGATTGTAATCCATATGATCTGCAAGTTGAATACGGAGAATTTTTTCTCCCCCCTGTATTGCTCGGTGAGCTCTAGAAATTGTATTCGCCTGAGTGCTGCCATTTAAAACACTCTCTGCTGCTTGTTGATGGCTTTATCCACAACCGGCATGGCTGATTTTATACTTGAGGAATGATAATCTGTTTTTTCCCCACTTTTTGTAGACTAAGATGATGTATTTGTTGTCTTTTTTGAAGCAGACATTTTTTTGAGTTTGGTATACTTTCCATTACATTGTTGCCTTGTAGTCCTTAAATTGAATTTTAAGAGCTGAATGCTCTGTTCTTTTTTTTTTTTTATTTCATTGTATGCTTTTTTCTGACTCACATGGGGTCTTTAGCTTTTGCTGTTCAGTCATGGTGCCACCAGGTGTCAGTAGAGGCCCATAGTGCTGGGGCCTTTTGGAATATTCACTTTTTGTTGGCTGGGAATTTGAACCAGTGGTCTTCGCAAATCTCTCTTGATCTTTTGTTATGCTATTGCATGCAAAAGTGTAGCTCTGTGCCAGTAACCTCATGGCGCCCCCGTCAGCCTTGGTCGTATCCCAACTTTGTTGTTCCTTTGTTGTAGTTTTAGAGAGAAGATTAGTTAAAAGATGCTTATTGATAACGGCTAATATCGACCTTATGTTCTAGCCATGCTTTAGGTTGACTGAGCCAGTTTAAATAAGATGTGGTGTTCTGAAATTAAGGTTGACATTGTCGAATGGAGTCCATCTCCTCTGAAACTGAAGGTTTTGTACAAAGGAGACTAGGTTCAGGCAAAGACAGCCCCACACACATAGCCTACTCCTGGTAATGAAAGTGGGCTACACTTTAAAATTAATGGCATCTGTCGTGCCGGCGACCAGCTTGCCATTCAATGAGAGATTAAGGGTAAAGATTATGCCCCGTCATTTTTCACCAACACATTTTACTCATAATTCTTCACCGTTTCCCTGCTAGATCAACAGAATTTTGCTGTTGGCAAAGGTGCATGAAACTTTTTTCCCTGAGCCAGAGAAGCATTTACTACCTGTTCTATTCCTTTGAATGACGTCTAGGCCTTTTTTCCCCCGCTAGTTCATGTCTTTCCTGATTAAACCTCTGCAGCTTTGGAAAAGAAAAAGGTAGGGCCATTTAAAAAAAAGAAGGCATGGAATCCGGGGTTCTCTCTCTAGACCACCACATTTCCTTTGACTTGTTTTATACAAAGTGAGGTTTTGAAGAAAGAGCTGGGCCAGAAGAGGTGGGTGGGGGGAATGCGCTTGGCCTTCGCTGACACCCCGCATTCTTGCATTATGTCCAGACGGGCACAGGAGAAAGCACTTGTAAAATGTATTCAATTCAAATCAAATTGGTGTAGCGCAGAGTAATCTTTTTCTATTAGATGTGTCACTTTTTGCAATTGTTCCTTAATATCCTTTACTGCTCCAATATAAGATTAGTGCTCTCTATGCTGCCACAGTTTCAGTGCCTTACTGAATTATTCACTGAGGCGTGACCTTCAGTTATCAGGTTAGAAAGACCTTGATTATAACAGGAAGTCATGTGTAGAAAATCACCCTCCGCTAAAGGAAACGTTTCAGAAATTTGAATGATTATGAGCATACACATAAATAGTAATATGAAATTAATTACACGGGTTTGGTGCCTTTTTACATACACACAAAAAGAGCTCTCCTCTAATTTGTGAGCTAAATAATTAGGTCTGGTGTGTATTTTTTCCATTTACATTTACAAGGGCTTGGATGTGAATTAAAGGTGAATTACTTGCCCTTCATTCTGTCTAATGAACTGCCAAAATAAACTCTGCTCATGAGCCTTGTCACTTTAGTGAGAGCATGTTAAAGAATCCGGGCAAAAGTTTTGTGAGTTATTTAATGTGGAATAATTTGCTTTGGCTCCTTTTCCATCATGTTTAGTGATGCAACCGTTAATCAAAAAGAAAATGATGGCGACTCCCGCTGTCCAGGCTGATATGTTAGTCTCTGCGGGGCACCACCGCAAAAACGCTCTACAGGCGCTTGCAGGAAATGAGGGAAACCGATTGCCAATAGTTTCACACACCTTAAAATTGCACCCCTGCATGCATTTTTGTCCTGTGCAGTTGCTGCAAATGGATTTAAGCCCATTAGCTTCCGCCATGGTGGAATAATAGATGTCTCATTATAGCCACTGATAAATAACATTTGCAGAGGACATCTAGATTAGTATTAGTCCGTGTGGAATAATATACCTCTCATTATCTTCCTGGTAAACAAGGCTAGAGGATGGAGATTTTTTTTGTCTGACTCAAATGATAGGCTTTGTGTTTTTGCAGACCAAAATGGTTATTTCCTGTTGTTCCAGTTGAATTGGATAGCTGCATTTTGCAAACTGTTTTTGCATACCAGGCACCTTGCATTTTACATGCTTTTAAGTTCAACTGAACACAGTCACGTTGTATGCAATGTTTTATAAGGAGGGCTTTACTGACAGCTGTAATGAAGCAACTTATTTTCGAATGTTTGAGTTACAAAGTGTGAAAAAACATGGGATCCTCCATGAAAGGGAATATTGCTAGCAAGAAATTAGCCAGCTAAAGTAGTAATGATATGTTATTGTATTCTGTATTTACCCATGTACAACAGCAAACTTTATGCTCATTGTTATAATATAACTTATTTCTGTGTCCTTGTATTTACTGATCTCAAGCTAGTCTAATTGAAAAGAAGAAAAGTGGTTCTTTAAGTTGCAACCATTTTGATTTTTTGTGATAAGCTAAACTCATATGTAAAACTACAGTCACTTCCTTCCAATAAGGAATGTTTAGCTGATTGGGGGCATCATGGGAGTTAGGAGCATTAATATACAATATTAATAACATTTTTTTGACTTTTCCTGCCTGTACATATTGAACTGATAGCTTGCTAGGTTGGCTGAGTTTTTTCTTGTTTCGCAACTTTAGTAATTTTTTTGCCATCTTCTATAAAGCTTGTCCAACCTCACAGTGGTTGCTGCAAATGAATGTTTCAGTGAACAGGGCCCACTGTGCCCAGATCAATTGATAAATACATATATTGCATTTGATATTTTCATTGCAACATATGTGTAGTTGTGTATGTGTGTATGTATGTATGCATGTAGAGTTGCGTGTGTATAGTTCAGAACTCGAAATGAAGAAGAAGACACTGACATGGGATACTCATGAACTATGAAGTTGGCCACTCCATTACACACCAATCGTTCAGAACAAACCATTGTAATGCATCCTTAATCTTGGAAGGTGTCCTACTCTTACCATGTGTTAGGTTTGCCCTCTGTCCATTGAAATGAGCAGTGATGCTAATTCAGTATTCGGATGCATGCTGCATTTTGCACTCTTAAGAATCGCAGTGCATGTCTTGTGCTTGGGAGAATGCAGGCAGACTTTTTAAATGCATTTGTGTATTCAGCATGGCGTACTGTCAGGCGTGTGTCTGGGACAGATAGTCCCTCACTGCCTTGGTGCTGCAGTGTGTGCTCAGGAGGTAAATAACCCACCTGGCAGTGGGAGATTGGAGCCCAGCATGTCTCCTGATAAAGTCAAACCTTGCCGTAACTCCCCTCCACCCCACACCCAACCGTATTTATTTGCGCTCCATATTTCAGCACGGTGGAGATGTAACAGCTTAATTTGCCACCAATCATATTTCTTCTCACCTAGAGGATAATGAGGTGATATTGGTTATTTTAGACTTGGCTGCATGGATGCCTGTGGTAATTTGAGGCGCTGGTGTGTTGGGATGGGCCGAGCTGCGAGGAGGCTGCAGAGTGACCCGGCCTTGGCTCATGTCTCAAATCAGCAAGCAAATAAGAACAGGTCTCCGAATAGTGGTCTAACACAAAACTGCCAGCATTGCGATTTAAGAGGGGAAGTGTGTCTGACATTCACCAAGATGTTTGTTCAAACTGCCAACCGAGTCCAACTCTAAAACTGTGTAGATGACAACAGAAATTGTTGCTTAAATGGTTTCAACTGATGAAAAGTTGTATGTGCAGTCTTGTTTCACAGAAGGAAAAAAAACACTATTTTTGGTGGTTTTTTTTTCTGAAAAAGTGAAATATGTAGACTCAAACTGATACAGAATGTAAATGCAATTCATTTTGTAGCTTGCTAGCTTACTATATGTGCAATTACATAATTACATTTGACAAAACAAAAGTAATGACTCTCGACTTTGAAGGGTTAAGGAAAGTTCTGCCCGCAAAATTTGACTAATGCATCTGAAACCGAGCCTGAAGCCGCAATTCATCTTGGCACATTCTGGTGAAGATCCCAGCACATTCTTTGGTGGGTTGCAGGCCACCTCTGCAGGAAGCTCTGTTGGTTGGCTGCTTTTTTTTGCTTTTCCCCTCCCTTTCTTTCCCAGACACGCGTTCCTCCGCCTGAGCTGTAAATTGAAAACAGTGGCTGTATTCCTCTCTCATCGCACTCTTCGGAAATGGACTTCATTCGTTCACATGAACTTCGTATAACCCCTCACGTGTGAGACACTCATCATCCGGCACGGGCCTCAGACTGAAGGCTGCTTCATCATGACAATAGCGGAAAGAGCTTCACCAAATGACACCAGCACCCCTTCCCATCGTCCAGGATCTGATTAGGTGCTTCCATACAATCTGGCCCAACACAATGCGCTTTCATTACAGCACCGATGTTGTCATCTCTCGCTTTCTTGATTTTTTTTTTTCTTTCTGCTCCCCCCGACCCCACCCTTTTTTTTAACAAGTGTTCATCTCCAAACTCTGATCAGTGGCCACACTTTCATCAGTCTAATGTGTCTAGTGTATCCGCAGGCCCAGGGCTTGCACCCATGCACCGATACGGCCTGCTCCTTAATCTAATTTCCTTAACCTCCTTTAATATTGCTTCCAATGTGGAGCAATTCTTTTCCATATTGTAAATCACTCGCTTCTGCGCTTCTGTGGGTGCCACACGCGTTTTGATTGGCCACAGTTGTCGGCCTTCTATTAGAGTGACATCACTGTACCTGCTTCCTGCCAACATGACAAGTTACTAACCTCTTCCCCACCCCAACAAGGCGATGAGCAACAAACGCAAAAATATATAAATATGTCACCCAACGGTTTGATTAAAATGGAGAGTAAAAATACGGAAATAATGGTTTTATTTGGAGTCCAGGAATAACTTTAATCATGCAATTACAATAAGAGCCCTGTTAATATTCAGAGCTTCTCGCCTTCACACTACTCAGGTGAATTAATTCACTCCAGCAAACTGTGCTGATTTGACTGCTCCCCCTCCAGCACCTCGTATTCATGCCTTTCAACTGTATCACCTTCCACAATATCCTTTATAACAGAGGATCCGCAGCCGCACGCTTCGTTCATTACTGTGTCTCTATGGATGACTTGCCACTATGAGGAACCCCCAAAAAAACGGCTTCACGCTCTCAAGTTCACAGTGTACATTAAGACGCAGGTCACTGCATATGGGCCACCGTTAGTAGGGCGGATGCTGAAAGATTAATCTATTTAAGATTCAAACTTTTTACTTATAAGAAGTGTTTCATTCAAATGGTTAAATGCAGCAGGGGATGTTCTTTAATGTGCTCTGCGACCAGGGAGCTCTCGGGCGGTAGCCATCTTAAGAGCTATTTGAATTCCTTTAATTCCAGAAAGGGAAAAAAGCGTTATCTGTCCTTTCCTCCATCCTTTCACTCACATTGCAAAGCAGTAACGTTTTTATAAGGAAAGGTGGAATTCATGTCATTGTTAATTGCAATGTTTGTGAATATGGTGCATGCATTGAGTTCACTCCAGCTTCCAAGGAATGTGTGAGTAACTCTTGCACATCACCTGTCAAATTCTTATACATTTTTCTATAGTGATCCCACCAATAATACTGCTTTCATATGACAAATTTGCTTGGCAGTGCAGCTATACTTTGTGAGAGTAAAAGATTATATCTCAAATTTAAAGTATTGACATGGCCATAAGCTGTATGTCTAGATTTTTATTGATAAAACAATGTGGGTATGAATTAATGGTGTGCGTGTGATAGTCTGTACTGACTGGAAAAGCATCACAAAGAGCATCACTTTACTAGCATTACTGTTAAAAGACTTTAACATGTTTTAAATGTTTTAGGGTCTATGTCTTGAGCAAAATATAAACAGATTTCAAAGAGATTTTCAAGTTTCAAGTCATTAACTTAACTACTCATTTAAAGGATGTGTACTTTTAAAATGGAGATTTGGAAATGGAAAGTTGTGTTATGACATTTAAAACATGTTAGTTGTTTGGAAAAACAAAAGAAAATCGAAACAGTATATGGAAATCTAACATACATATTAGGAAATTATATCCTTTTAAAAAGCCTCATCCAGCACCAGGATAAAGTGCAACATTTTTAGTTAACTTTCACCTGCAATAAAAGAAAGGTCTGGTTTCCCAGACATGGGCTTAGCCTAGTTGGGGAAGGTAGAGTACTCAGTACTAAAGTGAAAGTATTGATACTTGGGATAAAAAACAGACACAAGTAAAATGGTTTTCATCTAAACACCATTGCGTAACAATAGTACAATAGTATCAAGTCTAGAAACTTCCTTTGTACTGAGTAACTTGTTGACCTGCAGTGAAACTTCTTAGTAAATCCATCATCTGTCAGCAAAGTGACTGAACTTTGTACAACTTATTCTATTTTTATTTATTATTTGGATCTAAAATAAAAGAATAAATCATTGGAAATGTAGTGAAAAGTAGATTCCTTTACTCACTTATATACTTAAGTTGAAGTAAAAGTACATGAGTAAATGTAACTAGTTACATCTGATCAGCAGCACATAGTCTAGGCTTAAACTTATACTGGCACTGGGAAATTAGCTCAAAATGTTTAATTTTGTTGTGAGCCATTTAGTTTTTGGATGGACTAATTTACTCTCCTTTAATCATTTCAGTGGCAGACATTTTAAAATGAACAGGAGCTCTTGTAGCTTGTTCAATTAAAGTTATTGGTAGTCCTATAGATGTTTAAGTCTGTAATATGTGTCTGTTTAATAAGAAAAAGTGTCTGCCTTTTATCCTGGGCAAACTTTAAATAGTACAGTGTACTACATTACATAACGTTTTTTTGGAGTGATGTGACGGAAAACGCATGTCCTGTTGAACTTATCCCGAAGCCCGATTCAGACTATGGTTTTTTGAAGAACCGTTTATCCAAATTAAATAGAAAGTTTTTTTATTTTACAAGTTTTAAGTGTGGAACTTTTTAAAGGTTTTTAACTTCCACATAACTTCCTTTATCAATTACAACTATATGTCTAAGCCAAGGACAACAAAGCAGCTTTTATTTTTAATAGATGCTCTTCAGAGTAGACATTAATGTTCACACCTTGTCATCATTGTGGCTTCATTAGCTCCAGCTGTTGCTCCTGAGAGCACCTCACTTTGCACGGGTCATCATGTACAATAACATTTACAAAGTTCGTTTGGTCACGCGACCACATGGCCCAGATTCATGACCTTTATAAGAATGTGCTGTGTCTGCCTTGGGCTAACAGCCGCTGATAGCCTCAGCCAACTGGTGTGTACTCAGCAAGTCCCACAGCTACTGTAGCCTCTCCTACCTATGTCACATAGCCTGTAATGTTTTTTATATATTGGACTCCAGTGCTCAAACAAATGAGAAGGGGTCAGCCCCATAGTTTGCGTGAAGCGTCACCTTTTCCAGACTCAGACTGGCTTCAGTTAGTGGCCATGTTTATTGTTGATGATAACAACAATGACAGGCATGTAATTTCTCAGTTTTGTCTTACTAGGTCATTACTATGATCGAGTGTTTTATTGTTGTCTTATGTTTTATTGAAAGTGCTAATTCTATATCTATACTTACATTTATGTTTTATAGATGTTTCATAATGCAGTCAGCAGTTTTATTATTTTTGTTTTGGCTGATCTGTGTTTTAATGTTTTAATGACATATGCACATTTTGGAATGCTACACCTGTATGCTAAATAGCCAACACTTTGGAGGCAACAACCGCTGGACTCATATCATTTACAAATACTTGTTAATCTGTATCTGTACCAAGCAAATAATGTTAATTACGTTGCCAATTTGGTAATAAAGATTGATACTACTAATAAAGAATAGTATAAGTGTTTCAAGAAGTGGGGAAAAATCTCAATACAGCATAATGGTGCAACATTAGGCATGGAAATACTGTATCCATACATGGATGCCAAGTATTAATATATTATTATATAAATGTATGTCAGTATTAGTCAAACTGTCTTTTTTGGAATCCCATTTTGCTGTAATAATGTTTGAATGAGCAAAAAAACAGAATCGCAAAAAATATTGTAATATATGTTATTACTGAACATGTGGCAATATTTTTGAAATCACAGTAGCATTATGTTGTAAGTAGAGTGATAATATTCTATCATGGGGCTTTTGGTGAATCCCACCCCCGATATGCTTTATGTGTTTACTTACCCCACTCAGGATAAGCTTAGGGTCCTAGGCTTTTTACATACTAAGACTTACTATTCAGTAACTACATATAGTCTAATTCGAATGAGTTATAGAACTGGGTAACAAACCTTCAGATATTCTGGTAGGTTCTGCCCATTTTTACAATAAAATTGTAAAAATGAATGTTTTGAGCTATGTGCATGTCTACCATAAGTTAAAGGAGGTATTTGAAGGTGTTTAAGTTTTTTTGTGACTAGCAGGTGGGGGGGCGTGCAGTGCGTTAAGAAGTGTTTGTTAAACAGCATGTCACGCCTTCAGACAGGCATGTTTGACAGAACGGTAATTTAAATAACACAAATAGCATAAGAGAAAGGGCTTGGAAAGGGTAAGGCAGGTTAGAATAATCTGCATAGCCACTTCGGCAGTCAAATTGCCCGTTGTTGTTGTGGCCGGCGAGTTCGGCGTGCACAGTTTTAAATTATGGTCAGACACTTGCAATTGTGAGCTGCCACCGTTGTGGGGGCCCAGTGTCCTATAGTCTTCATCAGAGTGCTCTGTCCAAAGGATTACAGTAAAGCCCAAGCAGTAACAACAGCCTCCTTGCTACTGCTACTGATCAGAAATTCATATCCCCTGGATGCTACATTGGTCTCTTCACTTTGTCCTCTGTGTGACGGACAGTTACGCTGTCATGGTATCGGGTTGAGGAGGGGGACAAAATGGAGGGGAAAAAAAAACTATTTGCATTGTGCAACCCCTCAAATTTTGCTGTCCAGCCCATAATCAGAAAAGAAAGTGGACGAATGGTAATTCAGTCTGTCAGAAAATGGAAATTGTGTAGCCATGGCGCGGCGGCCATCTGTGGTCGGAGAGAAAACGGGTGTAAGTGCAAAATGTGTGTGTAGAGGAAAAAATATTGTGCTGGTGACCGCCAGCTGCTTCACTCTCTTAACCAAACCTCCATTTTGACTGACTGATGAAGTGCACTGTGATCATTTCTTTTCTTTTCTTTTTTCTCTCCGTTTTAGGCTTGTATTGTTCTTTACCCCTCATTTGTCATTAGATGCTGGGCAAAGGTGGTTTTGTTTGTGTATGTGCATGCTGGGCATGAGCTCACATTAGTTTGCACATGAGTCTAGCTCTAGGTCCCATTGGCCAACCTGGCTGTAAATAAACTGGAACTGGCTATAAAAATTGGAATTGGTGCAAGTCTACTATTAGCTAGACACTAGGGGGTATTTTCATGTCATTTGCATTTTTGTGCAAGGCAAAAATATATTTACTGTTAAACATGATACCATGTTTATCAAACTACACTAGATACCTTTAGTCACCTGCCTTAAGATTGGATAACCTCACAAAAATGACATATCTGAATGTTTGTTTTAGTGTAAATTAATTCAGTGTTCTACAGTTTTTACTGTCATTATTGAATCATCTCCTGGACAAACTACAGTAATCACTATAACTATAACTTTAGCTTACACTATTGCTGATTATACTATACTATAGCTACTTAAAACAAGATTGAGGTGACTGTTTATCGTTGTTGATTAATTATATCACAGCTTATTGTGGATATCCTCTGTATTTAAGATCACAGACCAACTGACCATCCTGTTTTACTGAAAGTAAAGTAAAATGTAATAAACTCTTTGTACTCACAGTAATTAAACCTCAGATAAACTCAATATTATGCCACATGTTTTGTATCATGTAGTAGATAGCTAGTTTTGTGCTTTTGTGCTAGTCATTGTGCTTGCTCATATGTTGTTCTGGGTGTGTGCATGTGCAGGTGCTTGCTTTCATATGTTTTCAAGGCATCAATGTATTAACTATAGAGAAATTAATGAAAGGCAATACCTATGCAAAACTGTGGACATACCTGGTCACAATTTGTTTTTTTTTTTTGTACCTAAGTAGACCACCAAAATTTGTGCACAATATTTTTCACTTTCACAAAAAAATGTGTGTGTGTGTGTGTGTGTGTGTATGTATATATGCAAATATGTATATGTATACATGTATGTAACACATGGGCCAATTGCAAGTCCTGGCATTGCACTAAAACTAAACGGCCATGTGTGCTTGCATCCCAGTTGAGGCAGTGTGCGCCTGTGTGTATGTGTTACAGTAGAGGGGGCTTGTGGAAGGCGTTTGGGGGGGGTTCAGTATGGGGGGCGCACAGCCGTCTCAGAATTGTCCCGTGTGTGAAGGGCAAGGGGAATTAATCACCGGGGGCCGGCTGGCGGGAGGTCACTGAATGGCTCCTGAGCATCACTGTGGGTCATGCGTCTCGGGGCCATGGTTGCGTACACACACACACACACACACACACAGTCACACACACACACACACACACACACACACAGTCACACACACACACTACACACTACACTGTCTTATCCCCCGTCTGCTTTAGCGGTCCAAGAAGGAAGGCTAGGCTCACACACACTCTCACTCACACTCAAACACAGTGAATAGGGCGGTTGTGAGGACCGAAAACACTGGTAAATATCTCTGAATGTCTGTCATTTTTTTGTGCGTCTCGTCAAGTCAAGTGTGACCATACTGCATGAATCCTCATGTTTATTATCCATCCTCCTCACTCACTCTCATCCACATTCATGATGTGCAATGCGGGTGAATCCTTGAGTTCTGTGCATTATTATTAGGGGTCCAAGCACTGGAGACCTATAGTTTTTATTATTGCTATTTTTATTATTATTATTATTTATTATTCCATCCCAGACTTTCAGGGCTGTGACATAATGTGGACATGCTGGCTAAGTAATTCTGCTCTTGCACTTGTAATTCTGCTCCGTTCCTGATGAGGGATGTCTTGTTCTAGCCCACTATTTCGGCTCTCTCGGGGGTGTACTGGCGCTGCCCATTGTAATATAGAGGAGCTTTTTAAAGAGGCGCCTTGTTATTCCCCCCTTGGCTTAATCCCGTCGCGTTAATTCTCTTTCTTTTATACGTGCGAGCGTGTCATGCGGTCTGACGTTTAAGGTGTGTGCAAATTTACGGTGGGCAGTCTGGGTAATTTTTTTTTTTTTCCGTTCTTTTCTTTTTTTTTTATCAGCCGAGAAGATCCATCATCTTTAATCACGCACAGGGCAGGATTGCTTCATCACGCGCTCCGATTGGTCAGGCAGGACAGGACAGGGCTGGCGTTTGCATGAACAGAGAGAAGAGTGATGCGCCAGACAAATGCAGTCAAATGATCATTAAGAAATGCAATTTGCAAGCGAAGGCTCCATAGTCGTGATGACGCTTGTTTCGGGGTGGTGATGTGTTTAAATTTTAGGGTTGTTTTTTTTTTCTTTTTTCTTTTCTTTTTTTTCATTTTTTTCTCTCCTTCTCTCTTGTCCGTGGAGCGTTTTAGCAAGGGTTCTGCATAGTAATAAGCCTGGTTTCCTTCCTTACCCTGCTTTATACATGGCTTTAACAAACACAATGCCAGTCAGCTGATTGCACCACCGCTGTCTAAACATGCTTTTTCAGGCTTGTCTGTGCCGTAATGTCCTGAGCCAGCTGCTCAGGTTTGAATTATGATATTTTTCATTTTTTTTTTTCTTTAGTGACTGGAAATGGAATATAAAATTGAAATGTGTATGTGATATACTAATGATTATTGTGCTAACCATTAAGTGATATTCTAACCAATACATTAAAAAGTGTTAATAATGGTGTGTTCTGCATTACCACTGTCATAAACATGATCATGAAGTAGTACAAATATGTTTTTAATTGTGCAGTTTTATTTTCATCTTTATTAAAAACTGTATGTTTAATTAAGTGAATGGTGCAGACTTTCCAGACACACCCTGCATTTATATATAGGTGCACACATCGAAACGTCCAGATATATGTGCAGATTTCTCTCCGTTTCACTCCTTTCGCTGCAACATCTGGTTTTGTTTTTTGCCCCAGTGAAAAATTCAAGAAGCGTCTTTGTTTAGTCATATTGAGGGACATTTGCAAATCGGCTGAGTGGAAACAGATGGTCCAAAAATACACAAAATAACTATTTATTATCTGCAAAGAATTTCAACCATTTCACATAAACTAGTGTGTAGATAAAAGTGATACCTCAGCCCTGGGTGAAATCTAATTTTTAGTATGTTTAGTAACACTGAAGCAGAATTAGGGCAATAAAATAAATCTAAAGCTTAAAAAGAGCAACATAAAAAAGCACCAACGTATCATATTCTTATAATATACGACATTCTTTCTTTTTTTTTTTTTTTTTAGCTTTTTTTTTTTTAATGGAGCAAAAAAACAACCCCTCTAGAATAAGTCTCTTTGTAGCTTTAATGCCCAGCTGCATGCTGTAATATGAGGCGCATAGGTAAAAAGGAAAGAAAAGCGGTATCCTCTCACTCTCTCTCTGTCTCTCTTTTTCTCTGTCTCTCTCTCTCCGGCTGACATGCAGCTAATGAAAACAGGGTGTGGGTTTCCTTCAGCGCCTTTCATACGCTTTAATAAAAGGTGCAGCAGACATTTTGGCTGCTCCCCCCTCTGCCCTGTCACCCCGCCGTCCTCGCTCTAAACGTGGTTGTGAATATGGAAATTCAAAACACCTAACTACAGGGGCTTAAGTGTAATCATGAAGTCAGGGTGGAGGGACGAATTTGCAGTTAACTGCTCATTTCTGGAATAATCCTTTGATTATTCCTAAAATATTACTACACCCTTCATTCCAAAGACTGCTTCCATATGATGTGGCCTGACAATGTACGCTTATTTGGAGCTGCTTTAGTTTAGGGGTTTCAGAGTCAACTTTCAAAATGAGTATGCACCTCTCTTGAATGCGCTGCTTTGTTTCCATCTACTTGTTTTAGGGCTGATTGACTTTTGTGTGTGTTCGCAGAATTATTTCTTTATATGGATTCTGTGCTTGGCCCCCTGAATAGCTAAAAAGGAAAAAAAAATCATTGCTTTCAGCTTGGCCATGCTGAGAGATTGTTGCTGATCCTTTTTTTTGTCCATAATGTGCATGTCATGTATACGCTGCCTGTGCCTAGAGGAATGTATTACTTAACATGCAGGTCATTTGCATGTTTCCTTGTATGTTTTGAATTTGTAAAGCTATTGCTTTTTGCAGTCTGTCCTGCCACTAGGTGGCAGTGTTTCCCCAAGCATTCATCGAATCTCTGAATATTCAGTTATTGCTGGAAATTTGTGAGAAGGAGCCCTGGAATGAACTATTGTTGAGCAGTTATTTTGAGATGGGGAAATTGTAAACAAGACATTCGTTATGTACTTTCATAGAGTATTCGCAAAGTGACAAGTGTGGTGTTCCTCTTGAACTATTTGCATTATCATAAAGTGCTGCTTTTATGACTTAAAATCATAAATATTCAATATAAAAGAGAATTTCCACCCCCTCATGCTACACAAAGCGTAGGCTTTTAAAAGCGCCTCCACTTGCTTGGCTTTTATGAAAATATTTGGTTCCAAATCTGATCTTCTTATTGTATTACAAGATTAAAAACATGCTGGGACGTCACAAAATAATTAAAAGATCCCAAGAAAAGAATTGTTGGACTTCTTGTCATAAACATGAGAGTGGATAATAATTGCTTAGTGTGTGTGTGTGTGTGTGTGATTTTTTTTTTAAATATATATTTTAAGACATATTTCCAAATATATATAATTTTATTGTGTATTTTTGCTGTACACTGCATCCTCATCAAATCCGTTTCTAATTTTTTATGGATTTCCTTCTGACTGTACCAGCACTGACCCCTGACTTTGACATATAATGTTCTTAATATCCAGATTAAATTTTTTTAATCTGTTCTGGAACATGTAAAATTATTTCTGCAATCAAATGCAAAGTCCTTCCCTGGATTGCAGTTTAAGACTCTGAATAAGAGGCCATTCAAAGACACTTTTTTTTTTACATTTTTTGTTATGATCAACATGCAATTAGAAAGTAAAAAGCAATAAAGGTGGTATTCTGTGGTCATCTCGGCTAATGAAAGAGGGGAGATTAGAGAGAGGAGGTTTTAAGATGGATTAATGGCCCACATGCTGAGACAAAAGATCTGAGGGTCTCTTTAAAAACACGCTAAATGAACACACACTTTACGCAGCTTCATTTGCATAATGCCAAAACACTTACACTAAATACTTGACGGGGCTCTGTAGGTAGGCTTTTGAGTTAGGCAGATGAATAAGGCCTCATCCTCCAAAAGAATGCAAGGGAAGGAAGGTCTCTGCACTGTTTTGTGTAAAATATGTAACCTTCTGCGTCATGTTTGAACTGAAAACAACAGAGTAAGAGTTGGTTTGTAGTCACACCGAGGGTAGACATCTGTTGTCCCATTCGGCTAAGGGAATGCTCTTTTGTCTTTCATTTACTTTATGACTTTTGTATATGATGACCATAGAAGAGTGTAAATATTCTAAGGTAAAACCCTTCACATCAAAATATTTGAGTTGCTTTACATAGTTTTTAGTCCACAGTGTCACATCAAGAGAAAAGTTTTGTTTACCTCTGTAACCATAGCATTATGGACATATGAGATATTGTTGCAATATGCTTTGTCTTTGATTGTTACATTGCAGGTTTTAGTCCAGTCTTTTTGGTCTTAGTATTGACTATTGTCAGGTTTTCCAGAGAATGAAAGTGTTCTTTCTTTTTAATATAAATTCATGAAATGAGATTGTAACCCTTTTGAGTAGATGTCAGTCTACTAGACTTTCTAGTGTTAGTTTTGACCTGTAAATAATAAGCATTATCTCTGTAAGAAGAAAGACCTCTTTACAAGAGTATAACTAAGGAACATTCTCAAATTTTATTAATCCATAATAGCTTTATCTGTGGTCGTTTTGACTACTTCTAGTCCAGTATAAAACATGAAATAGTAAATAATATATACCATAAACAATATATGTAGTCAATATTAAGTTTTTTTTTTCCAAATGTATGACTTCTTAGTCTTCGTGAATAACAAGCATTGTCACTGTTATACGAAATGATAAAATAATAGAAAAACATTTTTACATTAGCAAAATAAGATTTTGTTTCCAAGTATATTAAATAGTCTTGAAAATTTGCACACATTTTAAAACGATAAGTGTTTTCACACTATACGACATTTTAATACAAAAGCGAGAGTATCTTTTATTTCTTGTCCAGTTTTTTTTTACCTATGTGCTTTGCATGGAGTTGCATGCAGCAGTCATTTCGATGCGAGCACCCAGGGGTTAGGGCCAGACAGCTGTTTTTTTTAAAGCCACTGATAAGAACTAGCCTGATGCTGAACATTGCAAATTGGAAGTGAAGATTGCCTTCCCCTTTAGACTTTATCTTAAAGCAGTAAAACAAGAAGCTGTGACTACAACTGCAGGTATTGATTTTGCAATTTCAGCAAATTAAGAACAAGACAGGAAACCTATTAAAGCTTTCAGTGATTGCCATAGGTACTTTTTGGTGATGCTGAGGTTGACATTTAAATCAGCACCCTTGGTCCGACTGGGCTAGAACCTGACTGTCAACTGTCCGCTGATTATTCAGATGAATGGAGACATACTCTGAACATACATATGGATGCTGGCTGCATTTTCGTCACCCCCAACCCCCACCCAAAAAAAGGACAGCAATATATCATCCAGCGTACACAGTAGTATATTACTGATATATAACACTGGTGCCTTGCAAGCTAGTTCACACATGTGGCTATAGGCTCAGAACGTAATAATGGGAGGAGGGCATCTATGCTGTAATATCATCTGTGGCAATATAGAGAATAATGAAGGAATATAGCATCAAGCCTCATGATTAAATTTAGTTTTCTAATACGAAGTAATAGGCTGTTTTCAGGATGTATGGGGGTTCCAGATGTATAACTTAATGGAGGAGAGAAATCATATGGCACAAACCAAACAATGTTCTGTTTCCTAAATGTGCATATTATTATTTAATATATATGGTGACAGATGATATGTTTTCCAATTATATTTTTATATTGTTTGGCCAAAAGAATGGAAAGCAATAGCAGTGGTGCTTATTCATAAAACTGCACCTGCTTCAGCTATTTTTTATTTTTTTATCAGTGTATATTATTACTCATATAGGTGTACTTTTATTCAAGTAGGTATAGAATGTCTGTTTTTACTCATCTCTGTATTATTATTCACAGTTGTGTAATTTGTTAGTATAATATAATGTGCCTTTAAGTTGTCAGTATGGTATATTATACTTAAAGTTAACAATACAATACAAATGAATTCAAAACACATCACAAAAGAGAAGTGGAAAAAAAAAATCAATGCCACTGAATGTGTGAAACGGCCTTGCAATTCACCAAGGGATATTAGAGCACCTAATTGGTACAAGTGCAAATGAGTTCTTATTCTGTGCATAGAAGGTGTCAGTCTAAAGGGCTGGCTGGTTTTGAATGGGTAGAATGGCAGTGAACATGTGGTAGAATCTCCAGCTAATTCATTGATTGCCCCTCGGAACTGATGGCTGCTAATTGTTAGGTAATTAACATGGAGTAGTAATTATGTCGGCCCAAGGGGGCGATTAATGTTTCAACATGTCATATTAGCGCAGAGCACGGCTAGCGAGGCTCGTCTTTTTGCCTGTGGATTTGGAGACAGATGGCATATTGTCAACAGCAGCAAGGTTTTGTTTTCCTAAAGCTGAAAACGTGCGCCAGGGGAGCTGTCCTTTTGTTTCAGCATCATTAATAACATGCTAATTGTCTGCAATTATTTACAACACTGCACGCTGAATAGAGACATCAAGCGTCCGTGACACCGCCGTTGTCTTGCTGCAAAAACTCGTTTATTAATTGTTTTTTTTAACAAATAGTTCCACAATTTAACTGATCAGTATGCATGTAAAATAAAAATCGAAATGTATATAGTTTTCAGATATCAGTTAATGTTTTTGATGTGATGTTACATTTAATATTTGAATTTTCCCATTTTAAACAGAAATGTATGTTTTTACATAGGACAGTTATTGTCTTAAAATTATGCCTTAGTATACTTGTATAGATGTATCAGCATGATGTTGCTCAGATCGTCAAAGTGATTAGCTTACACCTAACTTAAAGGATTATGATCTGACCTAAAAAAGATCTTAGTTCTTATGTCTTAGTTCATATTTATTATCAATAAATTTATCAGTTTCATTGTACTATTTGGCCAGTACCTCCCTTAATACACAGAGAGTAAAGAATTTTATTAGTGCTGGACAATTGGTCTGTGTCTCAGTTTTGTAAATATACATCATTATCAAGCTTGCTTAAATCAATTAACAAAACCATTCTTCCTGATTATTACAATTTTTCTTTTAGGTACCAATCTGACCTTTTTTTGCAATGGGCTTTTTTTTGCTTCTCATTTAATAACAGTAAAGGTACCCTGAGACTGTGTTAGAAGGAAACATGGTGTTGATCTAGTTTCTAAGATGTATTTTATATGGGAGTCATCATTGTTGGGAGTTCAGTTAACTGTTCTGTTATCTATCAGCACTGCTGAAACTAAAAATCAATGTTGTAGCATAGACAATATATTGATGTGTCACTTAGTGACTTCATAGTGATAGACTCTACCATTCAGGCAGCACATGCCACAGCTATTGGTCAAACGCATATCCCAGTGTTCATGTCTGGATTGTCATGTGGACTTTTACAAGGTTTGCCACATAGGATTAAATGCATGAACTGAATTTCACTCATTTTGATTGTATTAACTCTTAGAAGCCGCAGTAGTCAACAGCAAAAACAAAAGCATTTTGTAATTAGATTGTTATTTATAGTTTTTTCAAAGAAGTGTAGGTTCTAAACTTTCATTTGATGTCGCATTTGTGTAATGGAGAGCTGCTCTTGTTTTACAGAAAGAAAGCTGCCATTACAGAATGGAAATGAAAAGAAATATGAGTAGTTATGTAACCAACTGCATAATAAATCAAGTAATTTTGTAATATAATTAAAATTATTTGGTAAAATGGTGATATTGTGATTTGTTAGCTTTTCTTTTCAGATTGGCACTTGCAAAAGAATTGCATTGGGCCAAACTTGTAATGAACCCAGCATTACACAAGTGTGATCTGCCTGTTTCTTTAATATGCAGGGGAAGTCTTTCGTTTCGTGTTTGAGAAAACATTGTGAGGTGTCATAACCAGCAGAGATGAGTTCACAGTGACCCTGCTTCACTTTTCCAGCACAAAGACAGCTGCGAAAAACCTCGCAACACCAAATTTACCTTTCGTAACAGCACTGCAAATCCATTTTCCTGATGGCGCAGGGAGGTGGTTCAGCGAAATGTTTTTGTTTGATGTACATTTCCATCAGTGTAATCCTGAATGTTGGGGGAGATTGAATTGCGAACGGCGTATGAAAGATAAGGCCTCCTCCTACATATTCAAGACTTTTTTTACAGTAGGTGCAGACTCCGAATCTTTCCCCCCTTGAGTCAACTGTGGAATTAATTTCAGCTGGCAGCATCATGCTGTGGTCATTTTGTTTGAAGAGACATGTTGTTATCTTGATTTGGCCATAACAGCTCCAAAATGAACACTCAGCATGCTGGCCGGCAGTCGCATTTAAAACAGAACCACAGAAGACTGCGGGTTACTCCAGCATTTAGATAAGAAGGGGGGAAAACCCTCATAGGAAATTACAGCTGCCATCAAACGAGGTGTCCAGTGTAGAAAGAAGCAAAGAAACTACACATTTTCATCATTGCAATAAGAATGTAGCCACAAATTCAGTGGTCATTTCCGTAATTCACATTCTCTATAGAGTCTTTGGGTTAGCTGTTAACCTTATATTTAGGTTATCTATTTGCATGAACTTCGTTTTTTATTGTTCTTATGCTGTCATTACGGTAAGATTGTACTCTATAGTGACGTGGACGTAGTGAAGGAAGAGCACAATTCTGTTTTCTGTACTAGAGTTTGCAAGTTATTAATTATCCACAATTATTAGAGACACTTTCAAAATGATCACGTATTGATTGCAGAGTAATCACATACTCATGCTGTTTTAGCTTACATGGCAGTTATTTTATTATGAACATTCCATTCAGGTCCTATTGCATACCGTGTATAATATTCAAAGAGAGGAAAAAAGTCATTCAGTCAAGTGCTACAATTTAGATACGTAGAGTTCTGTACTCTCTGGAGTTTGAATAATCTGCTGTGTCATTAAATTAGAGACTTTTCAGAGCAGATGGTGAGAGTCTAGCATTTTTTGAAACATCCTTCCATTTCTTTATCTTGTCATTTGCATATTGCAAAGATAAATATTATTTTGCTGAAAGTAGAAATTGAGCAAGTAATTAAAATGTAGCAGAGATTAAAATGAACGTTCCACTTGATGTTGAAAAGATTGCGAAGGGTCACAATAATCAGTGATTACATTTTAATCAGCTGCAAAATATGGAATATAAATTGTGGATTCCATCAGAAAAAAAACTTGTGTATATGAGGTTTTCACAGAAATCTAATACTTAGGCATACTAAGAAGCTTAAAGCACAGATGCATCGATTCAGGTTGAAAAATGAAAGGGTTTGATACATTACATGCCGGATTATGACCATATTTCTCAGAACTGAATAGAGAAGTCATCTTTTTTTGCCCTTATAATTTTTTATCTACGATTAGTATTGAGAGCACTTGCTGTGATGCATATTTTAAAGTGGAAGAAAATGGAAATAAATGTATGAAACGGCTATTGCTTTACACTTCACTTATCCACAGATTAATAAATGGGTTTAGGAATAGGGGATTCTTACATTTTATATATATATATGTGTTATAATAGCATATTATTTATTTTGAGGGTATTACTGCTGTTGGAACTAAACCATGTCCTTGTTATTGACTACTTTATTGTTTCATGCCATGAAAACCATCTGAATATTTAGTAATGATAACACCAATAGAAACGGTCAAAAATATGCTCTCAATTAAATTTTTTTCAGATGAACAGATGTGGCGATATGAAAACCTATATTGGTAACATTGCTCCTTTAAAGAAAGCCCAAGTTGTAAGTGTTAAAATGCCATGCAAACTTGAATTAGACATGAACTCACAAGCTTCTTGTTAGATAAAGGCATTTCAAGGTCTCCTATAGATTTTTTTGTCTGTGCCTGCTTGTTGTTGCGATGTCACAAATGAAAGTGCTGGTCTTTATGTTCTCAAATTGGTTTCACACTTCCCTAACAGTTTGTTCAGCTAAATCTGGCCATGATGTATCATTATCGCATCTTTTGGAGGAAATCCATAGGATCAATACATTTGCCAGCTACCGGGCTTTGGCTTGCTTACATGCTGAGCGCCTTGCTGCACCACAAGTCAAGTACATCGAGCCACAGGCAACCGCAGCCTAACACCGCTGCTGCCGCCAGCGCGTACTCTTCATTCAGAGGAAATAAGCCGAGAAATATCAGGAGATAGTACTGGTCGATTTGCAGAGAAATTCTGTGGGAGGGAATTGTACATTGCACTTTTTAAAGCCAATTGCAGTCTTTCAAGAAAACTTATAACAGCTTGTTTCCTTCTCAAATATCAATGCCGTTTTGGTGAAATGGGTCATTAATCAATAGTGTGACCAAAAATAACTCCTGCTAGTTGAGGACAAGTGACCACAATGATGGACTGACTTGAGCATGAAGCTTTTTTTTTTCTTTGCATCATCCACCTCATATTAATCTCCACTTCATTTAAAATGCAGTGGTCAAGCTCAAGGATGGATTGATCACTCAACCCTCCAAGACATTTCTTTTTTTTCTCTTTTTTCACCTTCATTAATGTGCTCTGGTCAGCCCGAGCCAAATGTTGAGCACTTCGCAAGTAATTACCGTCCGATAAACAGGTCAGGAGTGAGTCCGGCCACAGCTGCTGCCATTCGTGGTGGCAGACACTTCAGCCTGCTAAGCTTCAAGTATTGATTGGCCAGTCTGTGACATCTCCTAAGCCATGTCACCCAAGTGAAAGAAGACTCCAAATTGACCAATAATAAAGTGTTGGAAGTTGTAGCCGCTTCCTCCTGGGACTTGTTCATGTGGAGGAGAGTAGGCCCCTCCTCTCGGACCATCAATCCTCCCTGAAGGCTCAATATAGTGCTAAATTAGCCAAAGGGAGAGCGGAAAGACCACTGGACATCTGTTACAGACCCTTGACATACTTTTCCACCCTGCTCCCTTATTTAAATGGCGCTGTAAAACAGTCAAAGCCTGGAGGACAGTAATATCAGGATTTACAGCTGAAAAGAGCCAGATTCAGAGACTCTGTTAAATCCTGAATGACAGGTTTTTTAAGTGAAGGAACTATCACCAAGACTGTCCAGTCCAGTAATGAGCATGGAAACCTAGTGTTTAACTGATGATGGTTAGCGAAATGTGAGGCTTTTAAGGAATTTCAGTACTTACGTACATCCAAAGAAATCTATATTGAAATATCATCCATATCAAATTCAGTATCTCTGTAGTTGGGCTTAGTAGCATTAAATAGGCCATAAGGGTGTATTCAAAATCTAGACTGATTATACTGTATTATATGTTGTAATATGACATATGAAATTTATTTGAGCAATAATTTATTAGGGCATTAAAAAGCTTTAAAAGAATAACAATGGCAAAAATTATTTGTACAATAGACATTTTCGGAAAAGAAAGTATCTGAATTTTCTACTACTGATATCACATGGTCTCATTCAGTAAGAGTATCAAA
Source organism: Prochilodus magdalenae (assembly GCA_024036415.1). NCBI lineage: Eukaryota > Metazoa > Chordata > Actinopteri > Characiformes > Prochilodontidae > Prochilodus > Prochilodus magdalenae. The sequence continues at coordinate 520,865 of JAMWET010004934.1, forward strand.
AACTTGGAATGATTCTCTAGAACATACTTTTTAACATTCCACTTTCCTGCTGTAGAATTCTAATGAGGCACATAGTGTGCTTGATAATCTGCCTAATAGTCTGCTATTTGAAGTTAGGAAAACATTTTTAGCTAATAACAATGGCTGTGGCATGCTGTTCATAGGTTGTATAAGATTTGGCAAGGCAAAAGCTTTGATCTTAGTGTTTTTGGCCAAGTATCTGAGAGATACTTTGAGATACTCAAGCCTAAAAAAGAAAAGAAAAAAAAAGTCCTCTAAAAGCACTAGGCTACGCTCTGTGAATTAGGTCTTATAAGGCTCTTGATTGCCATGTCATTGACAGACGTGTAAACACAAAGTGACAGAACTAGAATGAGTACATAATCACTTATGGGCATAGTTACTTTCCAGCGCCCTCCACCGAGTGCAAGTACCGTGAGCTCTTCCAGAACACAGTGAATTTATATATGCTCCTTGTTTCCACCCACCATGGCGAAAAAGTGCCAGTAATTGTTAGCTATTTCATGTTGATTCTGGTACTTTTCTGATTGCGCTGTCCTCCCCGTTCATGGGCCAGCGATCACACAAGCGCTTTAGCCGACTTCATATCAAAGAGCAGCGAGCATGGAAGTTGTTGGTGTAAAAGCACAGAGAGACATACAGCATGAATATTTAATCCGGGGTGACTGGTGCTGGACTTTTTTTGCTTTGTCTTCCATTGAATTACGCGTTTAAGGCTTCAAAAGATTAATGGAACTGCAAATAGAAGAGGGCTTCTCCATTCTCTGCCCCGTATCTTGGAGATAAATGAAAGAATTACCATACATATATCTATTTCAAAACACTGGGGTTTGTTTAGCATTTAGAACGGCCAAAGGAATATGCTTACAGATCAATGTGTTTTCATTTAGCATATGAGAATATTGTAGCATTTTATTCCCCAGAACTCATCCACCTCATTTTGTAAGTATATATATATATTTGTAAAAAAGTCTAGCATATTTTATGATTCATCCAGCAGGGAGACCGCCTTTATTTCGGACTCAGTCATTTTAATTAGAAATCAGTGAAATAGCAGCTTGCATTTAAGGAGATGATAGCTCAGTTTCTGCTCATTGATTTTGCATTATTGCTAAAGACATACCATGGTTCCACTCAACACGAGGGGTCTGCTGGGAAAAGCAGGCAAGGGAGTGCTGATGTATTAAAATGATTCGCAAAAATCAATTGTTTTGTCTTGCATAAAATGCAAGGCAGAGATGTGTGTTGCCCTCTCACTTTCCCATTGACAGACTTGCTCAACGCAATCTTTATTCTAATGATTTATCTGCATATGCTGGCTGGGTTCATGTGGTGTTGTGGAGAATTTCAATGATTAACAACCAGCATCAGTATTTTAAGATGCACAGACCCCAATATCTCTGAGCAACAAATAATGTAAATGTTACACTTATACCTGACCGTATGCTAATTTCTTGATGTATATGCTACTATAATGCCTTTCGTCCTGATTTTGAACAGGAAAGCAATATGAACCCAGCAAAGCAGCAATAATATACACTCCCAGTAATAGGTAGAGGTATCAGGAAAGGAAAGATACACATATTTTTATGTGTAATATGATTTTTAATCCTGAAGTCATTATTTGATTTGTTGTTCAATATTTGTCTTGATTCTGCAGAGCCCTAATTATAAACTAAAAAATACACAGTTTATTTTAAAATACACAACTGCAGTCATGCGAAACAATCGTGCAGCTGAATGATAAACAGCACAAAAAAACGCCTTACATACAATCTTATATATAGCGTGTCTGCCTTGTATGTATATCACAGCAAGCAATGTGTAAAATATGTATTTGAGTGGGGGGGTCCTATGTTGTCTGGTATTAGGGTGACTGTTGGCTGCTCACTTGCCCTAGCCGTACTGATGCCAGCTTTAGTGGCAGCAAAGTGTTAGGTTTATCAGTTCTTGTAGAAATGCTCCTTTTGAGTTTGCTAATGCACTCTTCCACACATTAACTGTAATCTTAAACATTTGTTTTGTCTTCAGTTTGAGAAATGTCTCGATTTACTCTTACCGTGTGCCTTTTGCTAAAGTTTTCAAATTTACAGGTATGTTATGGTATGTGGTAAAGTTTTCCATAGGTTTCTCGGCCATAGTTACAGTTGCTAGATTATGAAAGTCCAACTAGGTGAACCAGTTTACTATAGTGCCACCTTGAAGCAGGTCAGTGCTGCAGCTCTAGTTAGTCAGGCAAGACAGATGCTTGTTGATTCTAAATGGTTTAAACTGGTTCAAGATTACAGGCATTATACACAGAAATTAAAATAATGAGGTGTTAACTGTGTAACTTAACTCAGTTGTAACACGATGGGAAAAAAAGTTAGTATTATGCGTCATTCGTTTTTCAGGCTGAATCCTTATAAATCACAGACAATGTTGCAATGGGAATATGAGATGATGATTCAGAACCACATTCTACTTAAAATTCTTTTCAACTAATTCCTAAATACCTACAATATATCTTAGTACATCCAGTACCTTGTTGTGCAGTTGAATTGATTCATTGCTGTATGTTTAACAGGTCTTAAGACTCCAGTCTTTAATGTCCCACAGCACTTGCAGAGGCACATTTGAGAGTAAACTCCACAAGCAGTGGTTTTAGATGACCAGTCACTTTGTGGATTATGCACATCATTTGCATTACTTTGAAGTATGTCGAGCGCTAGTGCTGCAATTACAGTAATTAACATTGAGCCTAAATGCTGAATGCTTGATGCCACAAGCCACTGCAATTACATCTATGCTAATTAGACTTTGGCTAAGCTCTTACAGAACAATTACATGATTTAACAGATCTAAATTCTAAGACCCCCTCTCTTTTCCACATTGCACACCCCACTGAACATTTTGTTGTGTCTAGCCTCTTCACTTTAGACAACAAGGTGGAGTTTTCTGCGAACATGAACAATTTATCATCTGATCTCCAAAGTCTCCATAGCTCTGATGGGCCCAAATTAAAGGGTGTGCTTATTAGGGCAGGAGTTGTTAGAGCAGTACTTCTAGCACCAATGTGAATGTGAAGCATTTAATTTTGACATTCTTATTGCTGGCTTCAGATTTTATGAGCCCATGGCATAAAAAACAAAATGTTATCTGATGTACCTGTAGTATATAACATTGTTAATGACTGATGTAGTATATAACATTGTTCAAGTAAAAAAAAAAAAAAAACTACAATTCATCAGTCTATACTGTCTGTAATGGATCAAATAAGCTGCAAAAATGGCCCATTGTGAATTCAATGATTGTGATGTCACTACAAACAACACAATTTACATGTATCTTCTGTTTAGCCCCACTCGGTTATGTTGAAGTTATAAGGGGTGCTGAGCAATATTCCACTCAATTATGATTTTATGTAAAGCTAATAAACCTTCAGGATATGGGCCCTACATGTTCATGTTTTTGCTTCAGTCACATGAGCAGATGATCTTATTCTGCTTGAATATATATCTTAGTAGTACCCGTAGTTTTGACTATATGAATTATTCACTGTGGAATACTGTATGTAGTAACATTACAGTACAAAAGTCACCCACTTAATTTATTTCATTTACACATCTGTCCATTAAGTACACGTTTCAGTTTAGAAAATGACATATATAATTATTAATATAATTATATTTGGCATTTAGTGTTTCCAACATTTGCCCTTCGAGCTTCTGTTCTTTTCCAGAAGAAGTTTAGTCTAAAACTGAGCAGGAATTAGTATTACTTGATGTGCTATAATGTGAATGATTACAGACAAACTCTGTGATTTTAAATCCTCTACAAATCTGCCATTTCCAGTCTTAAGTCGGGATTCTGGAGTGAATTACCTATTAAACCTTTAATGTACCAACTCCTGCTCAGTCCTGCTCAAATCAACATTTTACTAATGTAATAACAAGGGAAATATAAAATGGACATGACTGCATGTGGCTTTTTATAATACAGCTTCTCGTTTGAATTTTGCCATTATGCCTTAAATAATGCAGCACTTACTGTGGAACAATAAAATTATAATAAGATGGCAAATAAGATAGACTGGTTCCTCTCTATTGTATTTATTTTGCCACCCAAAGACAAAGCTGTCAGAACTTGATTAGACTCCATTTCTTAATCCTGAAGTTCATAAAAAGAATATTAAAATTCACAACATTTTGGTGATATACAGGTTGAATTACTAGGTGAAGAAAAAACAAACTCAAAAGCGTTTATTTTGTTGGGCAACTTTTGGTAAATTATATAAATTCACTATACCAGTTAGCTGCACAGCATGTTATTTGGAAGTACTGCACCTGTCACTGACTGGATGGATTTTACCATAACATTAAGGTTTGATCTGGAATATCTGAGATTACAGAGATTTTTAATAATGTATGAATAGGCCAGTCACATCATGCACAAATTATTTTCAAAAGAATAATTGCATAAATAGTTGCACCCAGTAGGAATTAAGAGGAATGAAACTTGGTGGGTCATGACGTAAGCAAGGACTGGCCTTATCACTGTACCTGACTGACCCAACAGCCACGATTCAGGATGTTTAGTGAGCGAGGAGTGATACCCTCCATGTGTCATCCGGTTAGTGCCAGCACCATCTACAGACGACTACATGATGCAGGACTACATGCATGCAGAGCTTTACAACAACTGCCGTTAACACCATAACAGCATCACCAAAATCTGCAATAGTGTTGTCCAGACTGTGGTGAAGTGGCTCAGAATGGCAACGGGTCATCTTCAGTGACAAGTCCCACTTTTGAAAACAACCAGCAAATCGGAGTGTGGAAGCACTGTGGTCAGTGCCAAGATAACAATCTACTTTGTCCTGTGTCACACATCCAGAAGGTCTGGTGTCATTCCAACAGCAAGCATACCGCAAAATCTGCTGGAACTGTATAAGAATATTTAAGCTGCATGGGATGGACACTATTAGGAACTAAAAAATAAGAAACAAACACTACAAAGACCAAAGAACAAGGGTAACAAAAACAACCGACATGGAGACAAAACACCAAGCAAGAACAAAGGGGACAACGGGGCGTGTAAATGAACAAGGGCTAACAAGGAACACCTGGGACAGGCCAGAGCTACAGACTAATGACAGGTGAGGGGCCTGATGAGGGAGTGGAGACAGGAGGAACAATAATCAAAACAAACAGAAGTACTTGGAACAGGACAACAAAAATGACAAGAAAAAGACAGAAACGGAATACCAGAGAAACCAGACAAACAGGGACAAGACAAGACAGAATGTGACAGAACCTCTCCAACTCCATGCATGTTGAGTTAGCACACATTGTGGCCTGATGCCATAGTGAGGGACATTACTTCTTTATGCGTTCAATAAATGTTGCCCATATCAGTCTAAATTCATCATTTCTTGTACCTGGTAACCTTTATCTTCCTGCCAAGTAGCATTGCAGTCCGACACTTCCTTCTGTGTGCAGCTATCCTTTTGATGATGAGTGTATATTATTAGAGCTTCTCTGGTAAAACTGTTGCAGCCTGAGGAGGTCTTTTAGAGCTGAGTCGCATTCTCTGCTTCTCATGGTCCAAGTAAACCTGGACACATCCAGTAATGTTGAAGTCTGGCTCTTATTGAGGTGCTTGCTTACAGTGGAAGGATGGACATGTCCTTTTAGTAGTTTTCTTGTGACTTTCCTTATTAAAGTGGATTATTGTATTTAACTTAGTCAGAAATACCTCCCAAAAACACTACAACTTAATTGCCATTTTTGAGTGGAAATCACATAAATTAAATATGGTCTCTGAATTTTGCCCATTTCTGTATGTTATATATATTAGGTTATCATCAATTAAATTCGGTTATTCATTATCAGTGTTCAGTGAACTCACTAGCCACAGCATTAGGCAAAAAACGGTAGGCAGTACACATGGCTCTCCCTGCTAGACCAAAAGGCTCCAAAGGCTGCTTGCACTTTTAAGTAGCTTTGATTGTAAGGTGAACCGCGTAATACTATGTAATCCAGTAGTCTATAAAATCCATGGACATTGTAAAAACATTACCCTCCGAGCACTCGTGCTGCCAGGCCGGCACCTCCAGAAAAAAGGTCTTGTTTTGGCAAATTTGTGAGTATTGCCACCATTACGCTGATCAATACCCACATGTCCCTGTATTGATCCCTATGTCTGTGAGGGAACTTGAGGGAATGGATCTGTTTGGGGTTTCATTTAGACCACACATAGGGAGCAGAGGAGATCAGTACTGAGGGGACCTGTGATGGACTTTCTCTTTAACGCATATGCTGATATGATTGGTAGCACCTCTTTTAGGCCTAAGTTTATACCAAGGAGTATTATCTGCATACTTTGTTATTGTCCTTTTACCCTGTTCTTTAATAGTCAGGACCCCACAGGACCGCCACAGAGCAGGTACTATGTCAGGGTGGATCTTTCTCAACAGTGCAGTGACACAGACGTAGTGGTTCTGCTGGTGTGAGTTGATCAGACACAGCAGTGCTGCTGGAGTGTTTAAACACTGTGTCTACCCACTGTCCACTCTATTAGACACTACTACCTTGCTGGTCCACCAAAGCTCTTCAGCTGGTGCACATTTAGCGTTGGTCATCTTTTAGTTTTCAATAAGCAGTCAAAGGACACTGCCCACAGGAAGCTTTTGGCTGGATAAATTTGGTTGGTGGATGATTCTTAGTTCAACAGTGACAGTGAGGTATTTAAACACTCTAGCAGCAATGCTGTGTCGGATCCGTGAACACCAGCACTACACACACTAGCACACCACGATCAGGCCACTGTCACTGCACATAATTTGCTACACTAAGTGGAGCTGATAAAATGGACAATGAGTGTTCAAAGAGTGAGGTGGTTTTGGTGTTTTGACTAATGAGGTATGTGATGCAAGTATGCTTGCAAAAGAAGCAAGTAGGGTAAAGAGTAGGAGGTTTAATGTGTGACGGGGAATGGGACTATAAAGTAAGAGAATGGGTTGGACAATGATCATAGAATACAGTCAAGACTTTTTGTACACAAAACCACACAGCCATGATAAGTGGATCTCAGGGAATAAATAAAAATACTTTTCCATTTTATATTTATGTTCAGTTTCGTGAAGAATTTTTCGGAAGCTGTATTTGAAATGTATTAGCACGCATTTATCAGTACTGACAAACTAAAAATTAGTATATCTGTTTGCCGAAAAGTGGTATTTGGCCCAGCACTACTTTTACAGTAAGACTGGGCTGAAAGGAGTCTGATTGTACGTGTGCTAATTTGTTTATTAAAGATCTTGTTTAAACAGCTAATACTCTATGATTACATAATGGACTAACACAGTGCTCATGATGCACTTGACTACTGTGCATGTTTCTAAATCGGTCCTTATTTGTGACAGACCATTTGATGGCAGTTGAGATTACATCAAGCGTCATTACGGTGCTGCGATACAAGCGCATGCAGACGTTATGTAAACACGCTTTAGGATCATAATTCCTGTTAATTACTTAAATGTCAGACGGAGTGTATTCGGCCCCACTCATCCAGAGTGAATTAGCCTGTGTGTGTGTGTGTGTGCTCCTACGCTGATGGAGCCTGCAGGGCCCTTCCACCCGCCTCCCCCCTTTTCCTCCCTCGACCCCCTAGAGTGCCTTGAGCTTCCTCATTAATCTCAACACGACAGCCCTTGACCATTTGACAGTACGTGTGACTTCCACAGAACATGGCTTCTGGACAAAATCACCCACTGCGCCAGCCAGATGATGATGGACCTATTCCCAAGTTTCCAAAATGGCTTAGGTGTCCTGGATTGGCTCCACTTTGAAGCAGATTCCTGTTAAATTGACTGACGTTATTATCATGCTGGGGCGTTGCTCATGTGACAAGATCTTGAGGGAACCAGTTCACTTCTTTTTACAGAGTAATATCTTCTGAATTGCACATATTTGGTTGTGTACCTTCTGCACAAACATAGTGATGATGATGCGGAACTTATCTATTCATGCTCCGCCCACACGTGTTCTTTCATGACTGCATTCAGTAACTTAGTCAGTACCTGACAGTGACAATTGCATTTTTGGTTTCATTACAAAAAACCATAAATAAGTATGTTTAATTGGATTTAGAGCAGTTCATTGGATTCACAAAACTAAATATTGTAATTCATATCGTCTACCTCTGTAAATGCATGTGAAAAGTCTAAACTTTTTGCTATATTTATTAGATTTAATAGAATTTAACCTCATTCTATGAAGCTTGTCCAACCTAGCAGAAGTTTGTCCACTCTGCAGCCATGTTGGCAGTGCCTGTGGGCAGTTAGTTCCACTCATACAAGGCCAAGGTTCTATCTGTTTAAGTGGGGGAGACCTATGATCGTTAATGAAAGTAAATTGACCATTTAAACACAATAATGTTTCACAAAAAAATCACTGGTAAAAGCAGCATCAGTTGTTTGCACCTTTTGGCTCTTCAGCTTGTTCAGGCTACACGCCACTGACCATTTGACAAGGCCTGCCATGTAGAATTAATTAATGGTACATTAATAGTGCTAGCTGCCCCGTTTGTTCTGTCGCTTCTCGATATTTTGGTACTGACCAGTCAAGAACCGGGTCCAATTTTCTCAGTATCCATACCTACATGTGTGTGTATCTCCCAAAGAGAAACCAGAAGCTATTCCTGGTCTTGGCTTATCTATCAGGTCATTTGGCTGTTACAGCTTTATATATATATGTAGAAGCAGTAGAGTGTATAAATAAACTGCATCAGCTGAGTGATGCTACCTGAAGCTGTAATGTGTGGTGACCCACAGCACATCTTTAACCTCTAGATGATTTGGGGAGCTTGTGTCCGCCATTATACATCCACAGTAACATATTTCCATAATTTCTGAGCCTAATAAATCTGATTTGCTATCTCTGAGTCACCGTTCTCACTGCAGCTTTGTGTTGAGGAGGAACCTGGATAGGATGGAGATTGTATTGGTGCAGAAAGTGAATTATGCTGGGTGGGTTTTGTAAAGCTTGCTCAACCTTGCAACAGTTGGTTTGAAAGAACACGTGTAGGCAGAGCATGGATAGGTCAGTTATCATGTCTGACTTTTTAACCCTCAGATGATGTGCCTTTTTGTGCGCTCAAGTCTTGGTGTGTTTGAGTTGCTCCGGCTACTGTATCTAGCATTTTGCTTCACACACATACAAACACACACCTGTTTCCCCACTGAGATCCATCCTGGTGCTTCGTTAGGTCCTGCCTGGCCCTGGTTCCTCCCCAATGTTTTAATCATGATGCGCCTTGTTTGTAATTATAAACACTGCAGAAACACATATATCAAAGCCGTTTGATGGAATTCAAGCCTATGGGTATCTTTCTTTTTGCTTTGAAAATGGCCCCCATCAACATCAAACGCAGGCTCTCTTTTGAGGTGTCCATGCTGCTGTGTTTGCATATACCTTGAAGGCCTTTAGGTTTGAACAGCAAGGTCAACATTTGTTGTTGGTGCACACCGTCAAAAAAGGTCTCTAAAGCCAGAGGAGAAAGGATTACAACGCTCATCTGCCAGGCCCTGCTTTAAAAGCAGAGACATTAAAAATGCACCCCGAACATCAGAAGACTGTAACCTTACAGCATTAATGGCTTTAAAAGCTTTTCAAGTAGTAAACCAATCAAAGTGCTTTAAAAGAGTACTTTGCTCAAAAAACAGCCTAAAAATTTGTTCTGTTTGCCACACTGTACACTTGTATTTAATAATGCCCATCTGTCTGTTCATTAGCATTATCTAATTGTTTCATCTAAAAGTTTTCTGTAGAAAATAATAACAAAAAAACTATTTTCCATCTAATATGCTTACAATATTCCATTTCTATATTGACTTGAGTTACAAACTGCAGGCGGTTGTCCTTTTTCAATCAAATGGTGAGTATGCAAGAATAACAACCACATGATATTTACTGAATGGATATAACAGTAATGGAGGGAAACTCATAACCTCAATGTTCTCTATCAATGTGGATTAAGACCTCGTTATTAATCAAGGGAATATATTCAAGGTCTTGTGTTTTGGAGGAAAAAAACACATTTCAAATTTCAAATTAAATAAACAAACGTACTCTGCCAAGCTTAAATCCATCATCTAATATTGTGATATTTCATTTTCTTTATATTTTTCTATCAACGGACAGACTTAAGTAATATGATTGAGTGCTTCAGATTAAACACTAATCTCTGCCATGCTGTGAGTACAAAGACAGAACTAGAAGAACATTTTACCGTAAGTTTTAATGTCTGATACCTGAGATAAGAATTTTTTGTTAGTTGCTGAAAGGTCAGGCAAGGCAAGACAAGTTTATTTGTGTAGCATGTTTCATATGCAAAGGAAATTCAGTGTACTTTACATCAGGATGGAACAATAAAGACAAAGTGCTTAAGATTGAAAAACATTAAAAGATTTAAGCATCAAGTAAAACAAAATGCAAAGTACATAAAAAAAAAAAAATTATTTAGGTAAGATGGTAACAATAGCGTGCAAGTTTTAGAGTTCAGTTATAGGCACATGAAAAGAAAAATTAGTCTCATTCATCAACTGTTCTTAAGAAAGATTTTCTACTTTAAACGTCATTATACAGTTTTCTCTAATGTTGTGACACTTGCCAATGTTTTCCCATCTGGGATTTGTTCTCTTGTAGGAACAGAAACTCTGTGCACTCAAGTGCATAAAGGTACCAACAATTCTGTGTCATAAATCTGACAGAAAAAAACTTTCAAAGACATCAGTAAATGATGTTTAGTGATTTTAACCTGAATCTAAAATGCAGCTTACCATGTTTAGTTTGGACTCTGGGCTGTACTGACTCACCTAGATCTATGAGTCCATGAAACCAGAAGAGCTGCGCTGTTTATATTCTTCAAACATGTCGGGGATGTATTCTGGGCCTAAAACATTCAGTTATACTAGTAGCAGCACTTTAAGAAAATCGGTTCTGCGAGTAACTGGAAGCTGGTAGAAAGATTTTAAAACTAGAATGTGCTCTGGCATGAGCTGCAACTTGTCTAATGGTCTTTTTGGGAGATCCAGTTAAGAGATCGTTACAGTAGTCAGCGCTACTGGAGATAAAAGCATGGATGAGCTTCTCTAGGTCTTTTGGGACAAAAGAATAGATTGTGGCCATGTTTTTAAGATGATGGAAGGCTGTTTTGGTGATAGCTCTGATATGGCTGCTGAAGATGACATTGGTGTCTTTTTCAGCACCAAGATTTGGAACCTGGTTTTTAGAGCCGCAGAGTCAAGCCATTCACAAACACTAAATCTCTGTTTTGTCCCTGTAATCTCTGTATCCACTCATTTATTGTGATATTGCTGTATATATAAGATATATAGATATAATAAAGATATAATTCACTTATACCATTTATTTTGATGTATATGCTTCAAATGCAATACAATAAAAGCAGTAAGCGACTGATTTACTATGCATTATTCCTTGGAAGCTGGTAATCACTGCTTCATTTATTTCAGTCATAAGGGCCATTATGTACCCTCTGTTACATTAGTTTCAAAACATCCGTTCTTTTTTCACAGCTTCTTGCTTTCTTACTTAACTTGCTTTCAGTTTTTAAAGGAATTTGACATGGAAATTTTTCCTTCACCTCCAAAGTTCAGTCTTAAAAGTTACATGATAGTAACTTTTTAAAGTCTTTTTTTTTTCTCTGTGTAAAGCAGTTTTTTCACTTATTTACCCTGTTGACTTTTCTCTTCCTTATGCAAATTGATTATTTTATAATGATCTCTGACTCTTATAAAGTCTCTGACTTTTGCACTGTGCTATATACAGTAGATTTTTATATACCATAACTGAAAATAATTGACCGAGGTCTAATTCATATAGTAAGGCCAATGCCAGTACCTACAGTATTTTAGTTTGCATCAATACATTTTATGAACTCATGCTGCCTCAGTATTGCTTCTCTGTGCTAAATGAATACCCTATAAAATGTGTTTATTGGACTGTTTTCTTAAGATAACATCAAAGAATCGCATTTAAATGATATCATGACTATCAAGTGTTCAAATAGATTAAAAGAGCCTAAAAACACATTGCTTGTCAACAAAGCCTGCACTATCTTGTGGAATAGATTTTGTAATGGATGTAATGCTCATTTTCCATCAATACTTCTGAAATACAGTCAATATGATACATGACCTGTGTAGACCCAGTTATTTGTCCATGCTTGGAAGTGTTTGTGGAGCTTGTGGTTGAGTTTTGTTTACTAGGTGAAATAGAATTGCACCTGGTTTTGAAAAAATTCTTGGCATGCATGTAGTAGTAATCCAAATACTAAAAGTAGGGTCTTCGAATGTGGCCTTGATTATTTTTGAAAGCACATGTAAGCTAACCATCTGCATTTCTGGCTGGCACAAGTTTTCATTCATGCATAAATCCAGGCAGCAGCTCGGGTAAACAAGATTCCCTCAGAAAGTGAGACATACTTTATAAACATAAAGGATTTTTTGCACTTAAATGAGCAAAGATCAAAGACATTCTGCATTTCTTTAACACCATCTATCCTGGAGCTGTGAAGCACAAGCCTATAGCAGATCTTGGTGCACTTACAAGGTATTCCTTTATATTTGGTTCTCAGAAAAGGAAAGGCAGGAGAAATGTAGGTATATCTCACACATCTTGTGTAACCTTGTTTCCTATTACAATACACAGTGTACCACCTGCTCCTTATTTCCTCTAAAATCAGTTGCGTATCAAAATGAAAAGCAATTTTCCTTCGTTTATAATCCTCTGTAATAGTCAACCATCATTTTTAATCTTTAGATGCATTTTAAATCCAAGCTGTAATGTCTTAACTCCTTGACAAGGTCAAATATCTTAGCAAATAAAGCTTAAGCTTTGTTTTATATGAAAGAATTACATGATTAATACCGAAGAATTAATCACGTAGTGTTCAGATTTGGTTCCGATGAGGATTATTGAGAAGGTTCCTGGCCTACTTTTTCATGAAAAACAAGTTTATGCAGTTTGTTTAGCAAACTCGTGCTAAAAACAAGGCGGTTAAGTGTTTGTAAAACATGTCTATGTGGTATTCTGACAGAATGATGAGTCTACTGCACAAAGAATGCATTCTTTGCAATAGCTTGATGTTAGGTGTTAATGAAGATTATGTGTTGGTTTATACAATTACACGTCTTAACTACTGCATGTAAACTCATGGGTGGTGTTAATTTCTGCATGCCCTGTCAGATGCAACAGTCTAGATGAGGGCTGTCACCAATTTTCATATGTATAATCATGTCTTTGGGTGGGCAATATGACAATATTTAATCGTTTTTTAATAAATTATCACACAAGGTGTATTTTTGAGCCTATAGTAGATATTGTCAAAACAAAGAATATATGAGAGCATAATAGTCGTGTTTAAGTTAATAGGATTTAGTGTAATGTACGAAGTGAAATAGTAAATAAAAATATTGCATCGCCTTTGTCTTCATATTCATTGTTTTCACAGTTGAAAGTGTCACAGTAAAATGTGACATCATAATATCGCAATATGTCCTGTGAATCATGGAAACAATATATGTACTGTGCCATAATGGCTTTAATTATATAAAGCAATTGTATAATTATCAGAAAAATATCAGAATATTTTACTGGAAAAAGAAAGTAATTGAAATAGTGTACTGTGTAAATGACAGAGGCCACTCATTTATTTGTTTAATGTAAAATCAAACAGCTGTCAGAGTTTTCATTTTTCATATTAAGTTGTTTTTGTCTTCTTTTCACAATCCAAGTAGTTTTAAAAACGTTTGATTAAAAAATGACAGTTTTTTCACACTGTACCGCCATCTTCTTTATGTTGTGGCACCGTGGCCTGTCTTTTTATAAAACCATAATTAAAGTATTTTGTGCCATCTGACATTTGATGAAGTAAAAACATTTTAATTGCACTTTCTGCTATGTATTATAGTTTTCAAACAAAGTCATGTCAGACTATTTTGTTTAGAATTGTATTTGAAAACTACCTTTTTGATTTAACTTTATTATTTCGTTATTTCGTTAACTTTATTATTATATTTGCTTGGATGGTTGTACCACCTGGCATTTTGTTGACTTTTTGAGGAAAAAAAGACTTTGGATGATTTTTGTATGTATGTAATAAAAATAGTTTCACATAAAAAGTGCATGTCATGTATCGATTAAATTATTTTGGAGGAAAAAAGTAATGCACACTATGTCAGTGACCCATATACAGTTTCTGTACAGTGTATACACAGTTTTTTATTTGCCGTTCTATGTAGAATCGTAAATACAATACTGTGGAAAGTCTTGGGCACAGAAGAAATTGTTTAAAACTTTTTTGTCTTGGCAATAAGTATGTTTCAACATGGGAATACATACAAATAAACCCAGATACTATTTCGGTTAGAAGAACACAGTTTTAAGATTTGGCTTCTGATATCCTACTCACTCCAGCCATTGCATATGTTTTTATATTCCATCAGGAGCACACCTGACTGAATTCAATCTCATTATTTGATTTGATAAACTAGGCGTTGGATAGTGACTAAATACTGGACTTTCTCCAAAGTAGAACTTTGAAAATGGTAATGCTAACTCTCACACGCATCAGTTCACTGTTCACATTATTTATTTGAACAAATAAATGCTTACTGCCCAGAAAAATAACTTTACATATCATTTTCTCAGGTGCTTTTTGCACACTACTGCATAATATATGTATATTCTGGGTTGTTTGCAATTTTTCTTCTCTTGTTTTTCTATTTCTCACCCTTTCTCCCTGTAATTTCAGTGAAGTAGAGGCAGCCCCGCTGCTGTGGACAGTGTGTTGGTCTTCTACGCTCAGCGAAGCCTCCAGAGACCCGGCTGGACTCCTCTGCAAGTATGACAGGTAAGGAGAAGCTACCAAACAACTTGCATCCAGACAAGCAGAGAGCTGCTCTGCACAATGTGTCCTCTTTTCTCTACCTTTTTTTCACTCACTGTGACTAGATAATCATTTCGCACCTTACTTTTCCATATTTATGATTGCCCATGAGGACATATTTTATTTATGCTGACTTCTTTCATAAACTGGACAGCAGTTTCTTTTCTCCCCTCGTGTGTCAAAACAAACTCTGATTTATAATTTATGTGATTTATGATGTATTGGAGAACTAAGCTATCGAAAAAGTCTCTGCAGAGAACTTTGCACAAAGTAAAAAAAAAAAATCGTGCCAGGGTCGTGTGTTTGTGACTGGTTTAATTCATAATCTTTTATGGTTTATTAATGTGTCTAACTGAAGCTTTAACAGTGTCTAATCAATGGTGTCCAAGTACCATGATATTTATTGAATCCTTCTGTGAGAATTTGGAATTCAGTTGAAAGTTGATGCCTAGCTTATTTGTGAGTGACGTTTTTGAGTGGGATTTACTGGCTATGGCATGAGGGGAATGCATTCATAGTTCTAGCTCAAGGTGTATGCTGCTTTAGTTTGTGGAGGCCCCATGATATTATCTGAATATTTGAGCCACAGTGCAATTTTTGTGATATGCAATCTTTTTTGTGATATGACATTGAGATATGATGCAGAGATACTTTTGACTACTGAAACATCTGCTGCTTTATGTGCTTCAGTGTATACTTTATTCATCTCACTTCATGTGTTTAACAGAAGCAAACAGACGTGTGAGAAACACTCACTACACTATCTTTTCTACATTTACATATTTAGCAGATGTTCTGGTAGGTGAATTTAAGATCAGGA
The DNA here is from genome assembly GCA_024036415.1 of Prochilodus magdalenae. Taxonomy (NCBI): domain Eukaryota; kingdom Metazoa; phylum Chordata; class Actinopteri; order Characiformes; family Prochilodontidae; genus Prochilodus; species Prochilodus magdalenae. The sequence continues at coordinate 536,661 of JAMWET010004934.1, forward strand.
GTTTTGCCTGAGGATTCATGCTGGTGTAATAACAGCGTCATTGCTTGTAGATGGTGCTCATGCTGTTGTTTGTTGCACTATCCAGCTGCTTCTACTAAGATCACAAGAGGCAGGTATCTCGCTGTGACTAGCTCATATGAAGTATTAGGATATATTTGGCTTCTTGTGGAGAACTGTAAGCCTGCTGAACGTGAGTGAGTGAGTGAGTGAGTGAGTGAGTGAGTGAGTGAGTGAGTGACCTCATGAGCACCGTTGAGGCACTGTGTCTGGTGTCGTAGTGTTAAGGCACTCTGGTGGGTGAATGTGGATGTCTCTTGTCTGTTTGCATGGATAATTCTAGCCAAATGCAATCAGTCACAATCATTAAGCACCCATGGATGGCCACTGCATTGTCCACAGTAGGTGGTAATGCTTTCTGCGACATATTCCTAACACACAGGTGACACTACGGATCAAGGAATGTTAAATGCCATGTCAAATAAACTGTCTCACTTCAACTATCATACCTTATCCAATCTTTACGTTAATTCATGTTGCCTTGCCATGAGCACGCTGGCCAGTGTTCAGCCTCACTAACGAGATAACACCGCACAACTTATACAGGTGTGGGTGTTTCCAAGCCATCAGCTAAGGTAACACCACTTCATAATTTACATACTGCTAGCCCATGGCATTAAGTATGTCAGTGTACTATCACTATTCGATCTTTACCCATACTTAATGACCATTTACACCATTTATTCTAACTTTGCAAGAATACTGTTCATGAATATCCATATGTTTGCAGTATTGGAGTAGTGGACTATAATTTGTGAAAATTGCATCCTAATGTGACAAGCTTTCCAGAGCCATTTGTCTGATGCTGAAACTATTGTTCACTGCTATGCATAGATGTTTGCATATGATTGACCATTTGCTACTGCTGTTAGTACAGTCTGTAGCGCACTGTATGTCAAAATATTTGAACCTTGCCACTGATAAATGCAATTCATCAAAGTTTTATGTGGAAAGCACTGGTATTGTTCTTTGTATGGTGGGTGTTACATTCCCGAGATAGAGTCAAATTGACTTTGATGCCTGCTTTGATCACGGATATTACACAATGCAAATATTCCTCTAAAACTATCTATTTGGCATAATTGCGGCTGTTTAAAAATGCATTGGGTTCAGTGGAATTGGCCATCATTTTGAGATCCGTCCTATCTCATTTGGTGTTAAAACATATCACCAAGTGACATTTCTGGACTCCATTAAAAAGACCCATGATTACTTCAAGGAGAAAAAACACAGGTTCAGATATTTGCATTTGATTGTGTAGATGAGCTCAAAATGTGGGTGCTCAAGTGCTCAGTTGGAAAGTGCTTCGCTGTGTTATTTTGAACAGAATGATTATTCGTGGTAGTGCATTATACTCTCAGCTGATCTGCATATTGTTGATCCGCCGGAATGGCCACAGCGCCGCCGGAGAACTCTGCGATGAATCTGATTAGAGCATGGTTAGCGCAGAGCTCTAAACATGAGTTTAAATAAGGTGAAATAGGGCTTTAAGTACAGGTGGAGATGCAAACACTGATCTAATGATGATGACGATGAAGGACAGTGACGACTTTGCTCTTTGAGGCAGGAAAAGGAGGGACAGCCACTTCGGAGTGTTCCTGCTTTAATGGAACTGTACTTATCTCCATTCCAATCAAGGTCCACTGACATATCCGGCTCTCAGACAATGGGGCCAAAACATTTCCTCTGATTGACTCATTATTTGGGGCCTGGCGCAGTGCACCGCTTTGACGTTCCTCACCGAGTACGCCATATCTGCAGCACTCAATCATGGAAGTAGGGCAATTGATGTGAATCTTAGCATCTGCCAATCAAGCAGCTCTAATGAGTTAAACTTGCTGACTGTTTGTCAGTTGGGGGTCCCTGGTGAACTGTAGGAAATTACTACTTTACGGGGCTTTTTCTCAGGAGAGATTAGCCTTGGTCAGTCAAAGGAATTGCTCCCTGATCACTGTTCATCGAAGCAATAATGTCATATTCCACACCGTGATCCTTTGACAGATACGATCCCGTAAATCACTCAAGACTTTCTATGGGGGAATAATTGCGATTTGTGAAGGACGCTATCAATACATGCTTTTTTGGTTTCATTTATGTGAGGTAATTGGATCAATGTCGTGATGTTTATAATAAGAGACAAGCTGAAACAAAAGCATTTGATTTTATCCTGTGGTTCCTTTGCTTTTAAATGTTAGATGAATATAGATCACTTACAGTGTGGAAGTCTGTGATGCATTCAATGGCCTTCTTTAAATGAGTATACCAAACACAGTGCTTTCAGTCAGTTACAAGGGTAATATAATTAAAGCCTCATAGATTTAAATTTGTGTCGCAAAGGCTGTATGTCTTAGGTGGCATTGTGGATCGTTCAAGACGTTCTATAGAAGAATAATTGTGGATTTCATGAACCTTGCCCACTGCTATCAATGCATTTTTTTTATTCCATTAATATAATGTAATTGGATCAATGACTTGATCTTCATATTAAGAAGCAAACTGAAGAAAACCATTGAATTTTGGCCAGCGCTTCCTTAAATATTACACTGTATGAATATAGATTACCTCTGCTCTGATGTGATATTGTATGATACATTCAATTATTGAAATGTGCCTTCTTTTTGTACAAGCACATGCCAAGTAAGTGCACAGTGCTTTCATTAGATTACAAGAGGTAATATAATTGAGGCCTCATAGTTTTCATATGATTTAAATTAGTGTCGCCGAGGATGGCATTGTGTTATATTCTCAATAGCGCCTCTAAATGAATGTCAACTTGTTTTACCTTGGCTGCAGCCGATCGATACTTCATTAGGCCGAATTGTCTTGTGTCCATGCAACCTTGAAGCTGTGGCTTAATTACCTCCAGTATTATGCAGGGGGTTGTGTGCGCACGGCGAGCTCAGCTGCGTCCCTCCTCCAACAAAGCCCCTCGACGGCCTAAAGGTTGGACTGGGGGGGTGTTTGAGGGGTCCTGAGGAGGGAGGAGGAGGACGAGAAGGAGGAGGAGGCAGCCATGGCTGAAGGGAAGCCCATTGCTAAAAAAAAAAGTCACCGCGGCCGGTTTTATTCATTCCAAATGGAGGCCCGCAATGAGGAGAGATGAACATTTCTGAAATGTCACCAAGCTCAGGGCTTTGATGCTCCAGCTGTGTGTGTGTGTGTGTATTGCGCAGAGTGCAAATCTAATTCCTCCTCTGTTCACTGAAAGGTTTGGCCCGTGCCGATCAAGAAAAGGAAAGGAAGAAAAGAAAAAGGGGGGAGAAAAAAGAAACATAGATACACTGAAAATTGAATTTACAACACACACATGCAAGATGCAGTTTGGCAAATTTGGATAATTTAGAATTAATGGCTATCAAGGTAACATTCGTCTAAGAGCGAGCTGGGGGGTAGGGGTGGTGGTGGTGGCGGTGGGGGAGTGCAGTCAAATGGCAATCATGACAAATGACATCTCCTGTCTGAGAGCCACTTCTCCTCACTGGACTGATTTGTCATCTCTGCTTTTGACATTTTTCATCCCAGTATCAAATCACAATGACAGTCTGATATTTTCTAATTCTCTCTAGCCAAGAGCACACCAAAAATAATGCTGTGTGTGTGTGTGTGTTGTGTGTACACATACACACACATACTTTGGCTATTTGCTTTGAAAACCAACTAGAATCATACGTTTTCCTTCCCATAGTATGATCTGCATTCCTTTTTTTTTTCATTTTGTTTCTTTTCATTTCTGTATGTTAGTTTAAAAAGTCCTTATTGGAGCCCTTTGACTTCTAATGATTGCATGTTTTATAAGTTCTGTGTAAGAGGATTTGTCATGTGGCTAAATATAATGTAAATGTGTTGCTGAAAAATATGAAAAAGTGATGGTTATACAGCTGTGAAAGTAATGTAGGTTTTATCAAAGCCTTCCCTCTATTTATTCAATTATAAAGCGCTTCAGAAGTTATTCAGTAGTCCCTTTATAATAATTAGCACTCAAGCAGCAATTAGCTGGATAATTTGGCAAGACAACAAATTATCTGACTAATCTTCGGCCCAGGAAATTTTGAACACAGTGTCAGTCATGAAAAAGGGACATGGACCTTTTGTTATCACCCTGTAGCTTTCAGAATATGCATATGGGAAGATTAGCAGCTAATCCCTGCTGAGACTGTCCGTATCTCGGGCAGCATCAGAGTGAAAGGTAAGGAGTCGAAGTGAATCTCTGTGAAGCAGGCTCATTGAGTGCAGATAAACAGTGGCCTGTAATATTAGCCCTGTTAAACTGGGGGGCTCATGATGTCTCCCTTTATCAGTAGTATCACTCCAGGGTGGCTGCAGGCACTCCAGTAAAGCAGATGGCCATTGATTTTTTTTTTATTTTTTTGAGGACACTCTCATCGTGCCCGGTCCAACCTCTGTTTTAAACGTCGTAATTATGCAGCAAGACTTTTCACCGCTTGTTGTTTTATGTAATAAACGTCAAGTATGCATGGCTTCACATGCTTTGTTAGCATGTGCTTGCCAGTTCCTACCAGTGCCTGCCACTGACCGATTACTGGCATTAATGACAGTTGCAATTACTTCTGTTCAGCACCAGGGCCCAACCTATATAAGCATTTCAGCACCGATACTGATTTTAAAGGGCCAGTATTCTATAGATTTTCATTTGTATGTGTCAGTGTATTAAATATAGGTATAACGATTTTTTGTGTGACCTATTTGAGCACTTAAACAGGCTGTTTCTGTAAACTAAGTCTTTTCTGATTCGCTGTCTAGCCTCTTTCTAAATGCAGGTCAGCCATAATTGTGCCCTGCAACATCCTTTAACTGTGAATGGGCAAAGCTATACTGCTCTGTAGAGTAGAAAGGAATATGTAAATCTTGGATTTTGTGACATCACAGTAACATGCTATTGTGCAGACTTCTTCACATATAGTTTTACTGTTCCAATACCATGGGATGTTATACTAATACTTAGTTAGATTTAGAAACATTTTACTTGTTTGTGTTATTAAAGGGGAATTCCTCTGAATGCTAATGTTTGCTAAAACATTAAGTCATTGTAACTCTTACTTCTTTACAGTGATGATAGGAACCAAAAGTCTCCATGTCTACAATGTGAATGTAGCCGTTATATTTAAGATTCAAAAACCACCAGTGAACCTGCGAGTGTCATCCGAGTTTTTTATGTTTAGATTGTAGATGTTGGTAAAATAGTGGAACATATTTCTCTGGGGACTGTTTTTGCCACACTTCTTGAATGCTTTCACCATAAATAGATTCAAATAAAATTGTTATAGAATGGTTTAGGCTTAAACGTTATCATGAATACCGTACATATATCAGACTTTTACATACATTCAACAGTTCAGACGTCTGGTTCCCATTTCCACCATTCTAAACAATTCTGACTTTTTTAATGCCACTCTGAATCTGAAAATCACTCTAAATTACTTGATTTACACCTCCATTTCAGCTTTATTTACATTGTATTTTATTATGTAGAATTCTTGAAAAATCGCTGCAGCTTCACTTTAATTGGTTGGATTTTTGTTGATAAATGGATGGAGGTGGATAAATCATTTTATTGGCCAACTAACATATTGGTTAGGGCTTACAGTATTTGGTGGCTTGAATGAAGACAACAATTTAACTTTCAACCTTGGCAAAGAGATGATGATCTCTTCTGCTGTCCTCTCCCATCCTTCCATCCGCAAAGCTCTATGAATATAAACAGGAGCAAGAGTCCAGTGGTACAGTTCAGCGGCGGAGCTCTGTCCCATGGTGAAACTGCGTTTGCTGTGAACTGCCTCACATGTAATAAAAGCTTCATGTTAGCGAGCCGAGGCCCTGAACGCCCTCTCCTTTCTCCAGTTCTAGCATAATCGCTCGCTGCTACACAGGTCATGTCCACACAGCTGCCGTAAAAGAGCCCAACAAACTAAACCCCAGTAGAACCGGACTGCATGTGGAAAAAAGCAGATCAGAGATCCTCATGGATCATGCTTCCTGGTTATTTTGGAGGCGATTAGTGAAGGATAGCTACATGGCATACCTTCATGAGAATGGCACAAAAGTTCTCTTAGAAGTGCCAGAGAAGAACCACTTTTGGTTCCCAAAGAAACTTTTAGTGGATAGTTCTTTGGCTGTGAAAACACTGGTGAAGTTTAAAGAACCTCGATATATATGAAGGGTTGTTGCCCAGTCCTGGCCATGGAGAACTACCACCATGGACTGTCCTGGTTTTAATCTTTAGATACCTCTAAAGGCCTGCAGGCCTCAGCCTGGGGCTAAACTGATAGATTATTGGGACTAGGATTGTGCACTACAATAGGAAACCAACTTTTGGTTCCCCTCTTAAATCTCACTGGATGGTTCTTTTAAGAATCGGTGTTGGAAATGAGACGTGTGCAAAGAACCTATTTAATTTTTAATGTTTCACCTGTTCAAATTACGTACTAGTTTTATACCAGTTAACTGCTGGTCTAAGCTAAGAACTATCGAGGAACATTTTTTAAGAGCATACATTGATTTAGGAGGTTGCAGGGATGAATAGGGGGAGGTATTTGTGTGCTTTTGAATTCCTATGAATCTGTTTATGCACAGGACAGACTGCAGACAACAATGAGGAGCCAAGAAGAGGGTGAAGGAAGATCTATGGCAATTCATTTTCGGAGCAAAACATTTGTCTGTGGAGCAGGAGGCGGCCATTGCTCTTGTTTTTGTTTTTTCTATATTACTTTTCTCATCCCGCAGCAGGCGTGATTGATTTTTCCTGGCTGTACGATGACTTGCAGTCGGAAAAGTTGAGATAGCATCAAAACTCGCGCCCTCCCCAGACTAATCCGTTTGAAATTTGCCTCTGATTGTTTCTGAATTGCCATTTCCACATTTCCTCCCAGCGCTGGTGTTATTCTGTGGCTCGTGAAATGCTCTTAGGTAGCGGTGCTGAGGTGGGGGCCCCAAGCCTGACCTCGGAAGGTGTGCGTGGCTGTTTGCGTGTGTGTGAGTCCCAAATCAGTGGCACCTCGCGAGAGCAGAAGTGACTGACCGCTCATGGCTGCATACACTTGCACACAGACCATCATTAATGCCTATTATTACTCCTCCAGTGTCAGGAGGGGACAAACAGACCCAGCACAGATCTGTCACCCACCCTTTCTCTCTCTACCTCTTTCTCTCCTTCTTTTTCTCTCCCCTCTCTACTGCTCTCTTCTTTCATTATTTACTCCCTCTCTACCTCCCTCTTCCTTACTCTCTAATTTTTCTGCCTCTACCTTTCTCGCTCTTTCTTTCTTTCCTTCTCTCTCTGTCTTTTTCTCCACCTCTCTCTTGCTCTCTTGTTTTTTTTCTTGTGTCTTTCTTTATTGATTATATCTTTTATCTTACTTTTTTTTTCTTTTGAGGCTTTCTTTCAATTCTGAGAACATGAATAGAGCTAAAAGTTTTATCGTTCTTTCTACCTGTCTTTCTTTTTTATTTAGGGAAATATTGTCCATATAAAGACATAGCTGTAAAAATAGATAGTGATATAGAACACTAGGGCGTGTTTTAAGTGTTCTCTCTTCCTCCTGTCTTCTTCTTTGTTTTCTTTCCATTCTCCGTTAACTATGGCAAGCCACTAACCATGTAAACTATATAACTATTACTAAGATCAAGCAAATGAGAAATAAATATAGAAGCAAAGGAGAAAGATATAGACCAGATATATTAATATAGAACATTAGAAAATAACATTGAGATTTGGTTCTTTCGTCTTCTCTCTTATTCCTTTTTCTTTCTCTATTTAATTTAGTCTGCCGAGCCAGCAAAAAGCAACAGAGAGAACGATTAGAGTTTTTTTTCTTTTTGTCATCTCTGCCGTCTACTGATAACAAAGCTACAAGCTAATATGGTTTGATTTGTTTGTCACTCATTTTTTTATGTGACCTTTCCTGGTATCATTAATACTGCTGGGGGAGCGGAGCGAGATGGCGAGATGAGAGGGAGAAAGAGAGAGAGAGAGAGAGAGAGAGAGAGAGAGAGAGAGAGAGGAGGGGGCTGGCAGATTGCCTTTACAAGTACTAGCGGTCAGCTCTAGCAATTTATGCTTTCATTCAATCTAGCAGTGGCTGCAGGAGAGGGATTGTTATTAACATCTGAAATAACTGCCTATGACCCAACACCTGGAATTTGCAACTGTCTGCTCTGAGACGACTACAGCGGACATAAGCGAACTTCTGCATAAATGATGGTGTCAATAAAATGCTATGCATTTGTCCTAATCCATGGGCGTGTACTTACCTAAGAGTGTTAGTACAATGTTAGAGACTGTGACTGGCTGCCATAATGGCATTATAAAGGGGCTGTAAAAAGTATTAATTGAAATGAGATGTATTTTATTTTCATGTTCATGGTGTTAGTAAGCTAACAGGTAATATGAGGGCTCTTCTATTACATTGCATCTGTATTGCACACCTATGCATATACAGTAATTATACATAAATAAGTGTTAGAAATGACCTGTCTTATGTCTAAACTGAGATGAAAAATGAGCATCAAGCACTTAGACTTGTCATTGCTGGATAGATTGGATTTCTTTATAGGACTGAATACGCATTTAAATTGAATAAATAGAATTGAATTAATTCAATATTGGTACAGTTCCAAAAGACCTAATGTAATTGTTATATTTGTATTGATTTTATTATTTTTCTTCTATAATATACCTAAATTGATGGAGATATATTGGCATGGTTTAGTTTCCTCACCTGCTTTGTTTTTGCATGGCTAACTTGTGGCCTTTGCTCTCATTAAGTTGATTATGAGAAAGCAAAATAGAGGCCTGTTGGTGACACACGAGTTTACATGTAAACATATCAATCTTAACAAAGGACACAGGGACCTCTCGCATCGCTCCTCAGTGTCAAAGCCTGCCTGCTACCAATCAGCGCTGGGTTGCCATGGAGACCGGGTCAGGAAATCTGCCTTTTCCCCCTCGGTTGTCCAGGGCTCGCTCATGTCACTTGTGAAACTATGAATTTTATATACAGGTCAGGAGATGCATATCAAAGAAATAAGCGGTGAGTCGGACCGTAATGACAGCAAGTGCTCAGACGTCCTTGAAATTCACAAGGGGAAAAAAAGATTTGTGGATCTTCTTGTTGCTTTTAGGCACAATTAGTATTTTCTGAATGCATCTGCAAGATGGACTGACAGAAAGGGAGGGGCATAGAAAGAAGATTGAAAACCGGGAGAGAAATAAAAGCTGACAGCATTGCTTTACATTTTGTTTTCTTTGAAAAGGTGAAGCAGAATGATTTGTAGCATTATAAGGAGATTTTACTAAGCACTTTAAGTGCTTGGTTATTGTAAGTGTCTTAATTTTAATTTGGTTTAAGCCATCAGTATAATTATTATTTTTATATTTTTAGATTTGCTAATAAGGACACTTCACAATAGGAAAAATTGAAAGGCTTTTGGCGGATAATGGAGCTTTGACGTACAGACCCTTTTATATGGATCAAGCGTCTCAATCTCTTTTGTATTTCTTCAGCAGAGCCCAGAAAGCCTTTCCTATTAAAAGTCTAAGAAACTGAGCACTAATGTAATACTGACTAATGTAGTTTTTATTTTACACTGACAATTAGTGAATACATGGCACCACATTTATTGTTGGGACCGTTTTTATGTCATATATGCTTAGAATGTTTTTTGAAACATGTATGTCCATTATTTCTGCAATTTTTTGGATGATGATGCTGATGCATAGTAATTATAGATTGTATTAGAATGTTATATATGTTTTAAAGTGCTTTTAATTGCCATTAAATAATAATTCACATGGCATATTGATTGCAGCTCACTTCTGACCTTTTTATAAATCTCTCACCTGATGGGCAGAAAGGGTCGCTAATCAGAAATGTTTTATCTAATGGCTTACAAGAATTGCCAGTCATTCTCCCTATAACAGGCTTTTATGACAGGCTCCCTATCATTCCGCCTCTTCGGCTTTACCCTTTTCTGACCTTTGCGATGCCCAAACGTGTCTGGGTTATATATCTTGTGTCCTGAGTGCAGCCTGGCCCATTAGCTAGTCCCTAAACCGCTGGTGGAGAGGATCAAGCCTAGGCTGTTTTCTACACTTCATTCATTTTGTTGCTCCCCAGCGATCGCGGCCCTGTCTCCAAATCCCTCCTTTATAGTACACTGAACTGACAAAGGCAGCCTTGTCTTTTCATTTCCTTGATGTGCTCTGTACAGCTCTATAGCTTTTGTTAGTATTGATGCAAACATTACCATAAACCACCACCCAGGGACCAGAAACAATTGACTAACTGTTTCCAAATCCAATACACTTTAGCTGGTCATATGCTAAGTGTAGGTTTGGTTAGGTATAAGCTAAATAGTGCAGCTTGCTTTTGTGGTTCTGGCCTTTCACTAGCAAGGAAGACAACACGAGCTGGGCATCAAGTGTGAATGTAATGCGATTTTAGTTCAGTACTGCAAAAGTCTAAAAACAAATGTATTGAAACTTTGTTACCAGTATATCCCTCACTGTCTTCTGGAGTTGTTTTCTTTCATAAGAGAAAAAACATTTAAAAATTCTGTTTTATCAGTTTCACTATTTTAAAAGATCGTAAAAGACATGCTAATGCTAATCTTTTCTTTTATTGAACACTGGTCAAATTTCAACAAATCAAGTTTTTTTTTTTTTTTTTGAAGGGGCGATATGTAAACACAGGAACAAGTTATGTCCTATAGCAGTTTTAGTAAAATGTGCATTATACAAAATTGAAAATGTATGACTTCAACTGTGACAGTACTTTGGCACAGTACAGTAGTGTGCACAGGCCACATTGTCCCCTACCCAGTAATTATTAATTGCTGTAAATCAATAGAGCCTTTTTTTTCAATAGAACTTTTTGAATACAACTAAAAGTTTTGATTTTCTTAAGCTTACCCCATCTGGGTTTTTATCTAGACTTTTTTAACACATACAATCTCAAAACTTGAGTCGAACCTCAATCTCAGAATCACAGATTGTATCGTATCTGAATATACTTGCATCGCTGCGCCCCTAAAGGGGATAGCAGCGAAAAGAAGGGGAATCAAATTTGTCGCCCAGATCCCGGTCTTGGTTTTTGATGACTCAAATCTCCCCCTCTACTGTCTTCCATTTGCTCTTCATCGCCTGCTCTCCGTTTCGTTGGCTCTCACCTTCTGTTCAGGTTCAACAATAGTGGGATTACACTTTAAAGAAGCTGCGGTTCAGCAGAGAAAGAGGGATTTGGTCAGGATGAGTGTTTAAAATGAAGCGCCTTTGAAAGCACGGACATTAATTACCACCCCAGCACAGAGTGACAAATACTTTACTCATTACCATTGGAAATACTTGGAGGAGGAAGGGGGAGGGGGTTGTGGGGGAATTTCAAAAAGTTTCTTGAATTGCAAATGCAAAATGGCGCCTGACCTCTTTTTTGTGCACGGCCTAATGGAGGGTGGGTAGGGGGGGTCATTTGCTTCTCGGAACTTGGTGGGATCCCAGAGTCAAGCTTTGTAGAGAGGGGGCCATTCAGAGTTCAGTTTCCGATACACGCTTCAAAGGCGTCAGCTGCATGTTTGATGTGCCCTCTTAAGTGAAGTAATGGAGGAATTGTGGCAAGCAGGAAATAATGGAGGTGAATCCAGCGTCATTACATGCTTCATTTCTTTAAACATGCTAATCCCTTTGAAGCTACACATTTAGGCTGCCATTTGTCGCATGCATCAATATTTATTACTATACTAATGCACATAGTTTCGGTCCAGAATAGTCAATGTATATGTATATAGCCTTATACTAATGTAATGCAAGCTGATAAAACGATATAGCATTCATTCTTAAGATGCAGATTAATTCACTTCATTCTTCTTTTAGAAGTGTTTGTTTTTATGGACCAACGTAAAAAAAATTTGAGAAACGATTCATTTGTGCTCTCGTGGAACAATCTTTCTCTTGACCTTGATAAGTGAATGTTAAATAAGTATGTTAATTGAAACATACTTTTAGGTCAGTAAAGTGTACATTTTCATTAATTCAAAATGTAACTGAATATTATAAAGAAAAAGGATGCAGAATCTGATTGGTCTAAAGTGATGACGTCTGTATTGTTAAACTGTGGTTCTAAAGTTTGTATAGGTTTGTATAGTACCAAAGTACCAAGACTGTGTGATAAGGGAACACATTCTCTAGAGACAGTTACTGTTTATATACCATCAAATATAGCATGTACAAAGTTATGGAACGTTTTTATATTGTTTTATGTTTTTCTAATACGTTAAAGTCAAAGATCAAATGAGTGATGCACCTAGAATTGCAGAGAAATGGCATGTTTAAGTTGGTAGAGGAGGTGCAACGTATTTTGACTTGGAAAATCATTTTGACTAATAAAATAATGTGGAATATTAAATGAACATAATTTAAACTTGTAACCATCTTGTAGTTTTTATAGTATTTTTTTGAGGTGGCACCACAGACTTCCTTGGTCTGTTTCAAATTATTAGATAAAAAAATTGTGACGTGTATCTCAATAAAATGCTCCTGAAGTATCTTGATATTATATTTTGCCATATTGCTCACCCTATTGTATAGCTTGGTTAACTATTGAACAATAGCCAGATTTTTAAATGCGTTATATTTGCCATAAAATTTGTTTTCTGTTTTCTATTTTTGTTTTGTGTACTATCATCATTCAGAAAAATGTCCTTAGACTTGTGCGTAGTCAAGCAACTCTCCTGGTTCGTTTTGAGTGTAAGGCCATAAGGCATGCAGAGCTTTCCTATGCAGATTGGAGTGGACAAGCAGTGATATGAGGGTGATTTAAATCTTCACCACAGATGCCCCGCCCCTCCCCTTCAACACACGCGCGCACACACACACACACACACACACTTGCATTCGCTGTACTTGTGCAGTCGTCATCTGCTGGGCGTACCATGTCACCCAGGCTGCGCTGATGACTTTAGCTCTCTAATCTGGCCCTGCCGTCTCCTCTGATGTGGATGCCTTTAAATGACATTACCGAATCCGACTCCATTCTCTGGGCCAGCGTAGCAAGAGGAGCCTCATTTATTGCACTTAATGTGCAGATTTATGTAGGGAGACAGTGGTCAACATTCGTAACGTATCCCCCTCCCTCTCTCTCTCTCTCTCTCTCTCTCTCTCTCTCTCTCTCTCTCTCTGTCGCTCTCTCTCTCTCTCTGTCTCTCTTTCTCCCTCTCTTGCTTGCTCTCCCCCTCTCTCTTTCTTTTCTTCCCTCTGAGATTGAGCTCAGCATGCTTTGTTGGGTAACTGAATGAAACAGACCAATAGGAGGCATAGGTAGACCGTGGAAATTAGAGCCGCTTTTAACAAGACAATGACCTTCTGATTCTCTGTTGCAGCGCTGCTGAACGAGGCAGAAACAGCAAAAGATGACACACATTTTATATGAATGTGTTTTTAAACGTGGCAGTGTTAGCATTTAGCTAATTCACAGTGACATTTAATTACAGCATTACATTTGCAGCCTGGAGTTTTGAGTCTCAATGTTTTTTTTTTACAGCTTGTCTTGTGGTATTTGCATACTGTACCAATTTTATGTATAATTGATTCCATAACCACTTGAAATCTATGTAGTTTGATATGTAATTGTTTACTGCTATTTTTAGGGTGACCAGCCATTGTGACGTCTACAGTGCTAATATAGCCACATTGTTTGGTATCCAAAGTGACAAATGAACTCTTTGTATGTGTTATATGTAATGTTGATAAAGGTAAAGTAGTGTTAAATTCAGAAGGGACTGTCCTGCCCAATAACACTCTGAATGCTCCCACCCCCTGGTATGGATTTAAAAAATAGATGTTTTACAGCAAAGCCTAATTTCAAAACTATTGTAAACAGTGTCTCAGGTTGCAATCAATGTATTCATAACATGTTTTGCGTAATAAGCCTCTGTCTTGAGGCCTGTAAAGTCAATAAACTTTTTGAGCATCTGGTTCCTGTCACCACTGCTGTGACACGACAATGAGTCTGAGAGTTTCTTGAAAGTGCATCATTTCACATAAAATCCTCAGAACAACTGTATTTATCTAAATGATTAGAATTATTAGACCTTTGGCATTTTCAACTTTAAACAGTTCTTAATATTCTCCACTCTCAAAACAACTTGTGTTATGCACACATCTGTGTATCTCCACTAATAAAAAAAAAAAAAAGTTTCTCAGTATTGGCTTGGACATCCCACTCAAGATGAATACTTAATTGGTATAGATCTTCTAGATTTGGAGGTAATTTACTTTTCGATAGGTTCTTTAGGCTAAAACATCTCATATACAATAATTATTTGAAGAACCGTCCAGTAAAACAGGTTTTTATAGCTGGAATAGGTAAAATAGTCTTTACCTCCAAAAAGCTATCCATAATTCAAATGTACTGCCAATAAAAAGAAAATAAAAAAGGTTACCTGTGGAGGCCACAATACTGCATAAACCCTATCCAATCATTTCATTCAGACCAGATGAAATGATTGGATGCCCTGCCTGCCTATCTACCTACGTACCTCATTGCCTGCCCACATGCACTTGCTCTGCCCATGTAATCGTATTGGTGCTTGTGTGAAGTTTGTCATAGGGCTAAGCTATAGGTGTAAGCAAGCTAGCTGTGTTTATCTTGTATGTGATCTGTCTTTATGATCTGTCCGTTTTGCATTCTGAGCTGTGCTGTTTGATGCTATTGTGGTGTCGCCATGCTGCGCTGTAAGTAGCCCAGTCTAAAAAGAAAAGGTATGTCTAGCAGTATTAGGTTTGGAAATAAAGCAGAGCATAGACCAGACCTGTGAGTTTCTTGATTAAATAACTCACATTATAATATTTATGTTCTGTTAGTCTGTACTGGGTTTGAACTATATATCTTTCTCCAACGCTCTCTGCCAGGACTATTCATGCTGTATGCATTCATGTGTTTTTGGGAGAGAGGCTTTAGAAGAAGGACTGACAGCTGGGGGTGGGATTATTTTATTGGTTACACTTTTTGGTTGCCACAGAATCACCTACTCGAGCTTTAATTGAGGCACCATCGGTTCATTTTTGTTGTCCTTTTCATATATAGTCTTTTGGCATATGTTGTGACACATCAAATCTCATGAACATATTAATTAACGTGATACAAATTTTTGGCGGTATCAACGACTCAAAGTTATATCTTAAATAGACAATTACTTGTACTTGTAAGTTATTTTGTATAATTCTTATACTTTTACTAACAAACGTGGACATAATTTTGCTAAAAGTCATGTGACAAAAACACTAAGAACTATTGACATATTATTTTGTTTGCATTTCACTTAAGAGGCCTGATTATGCTTTCATCAGTATTGGACCTGCATTTGGTAGGTGGATTCTATGTACTGAACATAAACACTGTCACACTGTACTACCCTAGATTCCAGTCCTTGATGCCTTGGTAGCTTTGACACTAGGTGGCCAAGCTTGTATGTCAGCAGTCCAATAAAGCAGCAGTGATTGCAAAATCCAAGACAGAACACTGGGCTCAATACCTGGATTTGCAGACATCTGTTCTGTGTTTTTTGGTATTTTTGCATTTAAGGATGTTAATGGCAACACATTTTGTGTTACCTTACACATGTATGCAACACAATACAACACAAAATGTTTTAAAATAGATGCATAAAGTGAGTTATTATTCTGCCCATCATTTTGGAGAGCCTGTGTTGTTATTCTGTAAGCAGGTTTGCCTCACTGGCAGAAAGATTTCCTCAGAAAGCTATAGTAAACATACTAACATGATTAGTCATCTCATGTGACCCCTGCACAGTGTTTTGTGTCTGCAGTAAAATTCCCGATTTCACATGCACAGCACAAATAACAGTTGCACCCTAATGTTTCTGGGGTTGAAAAAGGCAGCCATATGGAAGTCATATCGAGTCACTTACATGATGCGTCGTTGTCATGAGCTTTGCATTATGTTACCCAGTTAAAGTAGCCAAGTACAGGTGAGGGGGTCACAGTGCATGCACAGTGTGCAAGTCGCTCCCATTCGAATGCCTGACTGAAGCACTGAGACCGACTGTAAGCCGAGACGTGCTTACGGGCCTGGTGTTACGGAGCAAAGCAAGCCGGTGTGAGAGAAGTGTGAAGAAGACATGGTTAATTATGTCAGCTGCTGTGGAGGCTAGCGCTGGCCTTTAATTTATGATGGCAGGGGGAGAAGGGAATGCGTTTGGGGAGGACAGGGACCGCGAGGCCAGAGACAAGGGCTGAGAGAAATGAAGTCAGGAGGCTCGGGAGGAGTCAAGGACCTTTGAAATGATAGAGTGGGATTATCAATAAAATCAGGTGCCTCCCTCCATGCTTCAAAACCAGGGGGCCTTTCTTTTCTCCTCTGGAAATAATGTCAGACACTGAGTGAGTACAAAACAGAAAAATCAGGTCTTATCTAAGAACGTATGTACAGAAGTAACACTGAGAATTAAAAATTTTATCCCTATAAAAAAATACAGGATTCAATCAAATATGTATGTAAAGTGAAATAGATTATGTATGTTTGCATAAAATATGTATGTATTGAAATAGATTTATATATAAATAAGTCTAAAAGATAAGAAAAATGCATGATTCATGATGTTTCATGTTCATTTATTACATGCATATGTAATATGAGGTATGAACCATAACAGGGTAACACTCTGTACCTAGTCATTTGGTTGTTTTTGTGATTTACCTGTTTGTGAATTAGCATAGCTGTTAGCTAACCGGATCTAAACTAAAATCGGTAGGTAACCACACATACTTTCACAGTTGTTAGCCATCACTATCATATGCTTTGTTTTACAGCACACTGGATATGAATCGAATGTGCTTTTATCAGTTTGGTTGAGAAAAGTAAATAAAACAAAGCACTTGTGGTGTTGTTGAAATTGTGGTTGTCTTCAACTAGGTGCTGGTTTACTAGTTGGGCAGATTGACAACTTTTACTTGTATTTCAGTAGTTAGCAATTCAGGTGTCAAATACAATTATTTAAATTACCACTAATTGTCCACTACACTTTCACAATCATGACAAACCTGTCTGCAAAAAGTGCATGAATCCAGTATTAGCAGAAACATCCATTTTTGATGCTTTACACACATTTCCGAATACATTTCTGATTTGTTGTTAGTGTTTTGGTTATGTGAGATGCAATATCAGAACACTTTTCTGTTGTTTAGTCAAAGGCTTATTTAAACCGCTTCATTCTAAATTACTTTTATTGGGTTTTTCTCTTATATTTAATATGTTAGGCAGTTAGGATCAAATTCATATCCCCAGTCAGCGCTGGAGTACATTTGAATGAATTGAAGAGTGCAGAAGAAAAAGACATTATACAAATTCTCAGTGAAATAAACAAATACTCATGCCAGTTAATATATTATCATATATTTATATTAGATATTAGTATATTCAGATAAGCCCCAAAGGCTTGCACATATTTGTAAACATTGTAGTTAGTCTTTTTTCAAACCCAGGTGGTCACTATCCATTCAGCTGGGCGGCTGAATCTTGCCGAGGTAGACATGTTGGCTTATAGAGAGGTGCACTGAAGCTTCACGCCATCAGCCGGGGTATCAGTATCAGCGCTGAGGCTCTGCATGCTTCAGAGCTGAGCTGTTTGGTGTGATCCGCGGCTGTGTGGAGCGGAAGGCCTCAGGCCAGGAATAGTACGTGCTCTGCTTCAGGTAGAGCAGAGAACGAAACCCACCAAAATCCCCCAAAAACCACCCCCACCCCAATTCACTCAGGTAAAGAGCCCAGCAGAAAAATAGCTAGTGCTGTGCTCTTAAAAATAAAAGTGCCAGAAAGGGTTTTATAGAAGACCCACTTTTGGTTCCCAAAAGGAAATGTTATTTGGATAATCTGCCTTAATTACCTTCAATTAAATGCCAATTAATATTACCTTGGCATTTCATCTTTCGGCAGTCCTCAGTCCTGTACTTACTCTGTAAACCCAAACCTTAGCCCAAAACTAAATCCTGATCCTAATGCGGCCAATAATAGAATTTCATGTCAACTATTTAGCTTGAAATGATGTAAGATAAAGACCTGTAGAGTATATATTTGAGATAATCAGCCAGTCTGAGATTATTTGAATGATGTTTGCTTCTGTAGGTAATATTTAGGGAGCCAAGAGTGTAAGATTTTGACTTTGAGGGGGACACATTTGCTACTATGAATCAAAGCACATTCCCTAGCCGATTTCACTGTGGCTATGGCAGCATGTTCAGTGGTGTGGAACATTATTTGTGGAATTACAATAAACAGATTGTAAACAAAATGCATCAATATTCATACTTCCATATATTATTATGTGTTTATTCCACTACATTAGTCCATTAGTCATAAATCAGCTTTAAGACATCAACACACACCCTGTAGCTTCACCCGCTTCTCCTCCTATCTCTTTTGTTATTGCATTAGGGCTCTCCTGATTAAATGTACATGATTGGTAGATGTTTTAGCAAGAGAACCATAATGCAATTATATTTTAAATTAGGTAATGCTGGAGTTGTTAGGTGATAACTTTTGTGAATCCTACAAAATGCTTGATAAAAGATGAAAACCTTATCATAAATCAATATAAGACCTTATCTCACCTTCTTCTTGTAACCATCATTCCTTCACCTGCTACTCCTCTGTTTGTACGAGTATTTTCCGGATATGAAGATGTACAGTTTGTGTAATCTGTAATACTTATGTAATACTTTGAGGTTAGCACTGAGAAAGGTTTGGTGTTACAGGACTGAGACACGGCTAATGTCAATGCTGGACAGCGTGAGCATTTTTTAAGCTTTGAATGCTACGTTACTGATAGCACTTCAAATGGTGCTATATTACATAGTAGTTAGTGTTGCAGTGTGCAGTTTGGAGCTAGCTTGAATGTAGTTAATGTTAACATTCCATAAGAAGTTACACACACAGCAGTACTTGGACATCATTTCTTACTACTAACCAGCTGTAAAGCTATATCTAGTGAAGCTGATTGGAGGGTAAAAGAAGACGTGCAACAAAGCATGAAATAGGAAGTTTCTGATATTTTTCCCTGCTCAATATTTTAGTTTTGTTGTTTCCCATATTTACCTGGTTCCTGCTTTAGTGTAGGGAGTCATATAAAAAAAACTGGACCAGAACCGCTCAGTGGGTGGCGGTTTAATGATCTGTTTATGTATATGACGTTTTCGAAGATTAAAGCATGTCATGCATAATAACACAAAGGCTCCATACAGTGTTAAAAATTCCAAGAATCATGTGTCCAGGCCAAGAACCGCTTAGGAATCTTTCTTTTTAAGAGCGTAGGGCCTTTCTCCTGCAGCCAGCCACCCTGGCTGTAATGTTCACGGTTTAGATGGTTAAAGTCCAGAGGGCGTTCGGATCACAGAACATTTGTTCCCCCAGCTGTCCTGCCCGTGTCATTTGTTACCCGTTTTGGTGTCAAAAAATTCGGCACCCAGGGAGGAGTGCTTTTAGCCAGAGATTTCATTTATTTCCCTAAACATACATTCAGCCATTGTTTTTGTTCTCTCCCCTCCCTCTTTTCTCTCTGTTTTTGCTGTGGAATCCGTTGCCCGGGTAAGATGAATGGTGAGTGTGTAAAGGAGTTGACACCACAACACTTACTGGGAGGCAGCGCAAGCAGCCCCTGGTGACCTGCGATTCAAGCCCCAGATTATGGTTGTTCATTGTTTGTTTCTTTCTGCTCTCTATAGCTCAGCCGCCGACTGTTCCAGCAGCAACGCACAAAAGTACACCTTTATCCTCTCAGTAGAATGATCAGATCATCTGATTAAACCTGCATGCATGATATGAGTTGGGTAAATTTAAAGATTGCAGTAAAGTTGTCTTTAATAGAAAACTTTTTAGGTCTGTAAAAACAGCTTGTGTTAAGTAGTCATTATTTGATTGCTAGTTGCTAGAACATTCCCTATAGATCATACAAGCAACCACATTATCTACGGTTCACAGATTAATTAATTAAAAAGGCTAATGCTAGAAAATGGACATAAATAAGCAAAAACTAACCATACACAGATGTTTATAGATTCCAAAATACTTTAATGCAAGTGGGTAAACAAGAACGCTTTGATTGCCATTAAGCACTGATTCATCAAAAAGATCAATTTGAAGTAATTATTGTTTTAAACCAAGCAACCATGCCATCTCTAAGTATTACTAGCTGATACTAGTAGCTGACTGATATCTAAATATATTTATTTATTGTTTTATATATATATATATATATATATACATATGTATGTATGTATGTATGTATGTATGTGTATATATATATATATATATATATATGTGTGTAAATTTATGTGTAATGTATGTAGTATTCTGTAGATGTGTAGAATCTACCTGCATGTCACTTTTATGAGGCCACCTAAACAGTTGTCCTTCTCCTTTCTTCTCCCATGAAGTATTAATGTATTATTCAAAGGGAACCTAACTACAGATGAAATTAATCAAATCCAATTCAACCAGCAATGTGTCATGGGTCTTGGATTCAAATAGTGTTTTCCCTCGTCTGGAAAATTACAAATTTAAAGCAGCTATTCCTCACCAGTTTTCCTCCACAGTTTTTATTATCCTATTTTGAGTTGCACCTCAGTTTGCTTTTAATTAAATTAATGTGCTTAAGGTAAGGACACAGACGTTGTTGACAACTTAAATTAATGCCAAAGGTAAATTTCTAAAAGGCATGAGATGCACATGGGATCTTGTTATTGATCATATAGCTTTAAGATGTCTTATATTCTTATTCAAAATGTCTGTATCATGGTGAAGCCCATACATTTTTGAAGGAGTTTTATGCTAGCATTGTTTAGATCTTAAAAGGTGTTGTTTGGTCCTCAGTCCATACGGACTACATATGGAAACAAAGGTTCAAATACAGCTTTAAACTGTCAAATTTGTACAAAGTATTTTGCCATGAGCAGGCTCAGTACCCTTAAAGGAGTGTGTCAAATTTTACGTGTGTCAGTCTTAACAGAACAGTCTGTTTAATTCTTAGGGACAAAGAATGGTTGAGAATAAAAAGGAGAATTACAAGATTCATGGTACAGACACACACAGATGTTCTTAAACTAAAAAATAAATAAATAAAATACAAAAAAAATGCAGAATATGTTCCTTTTAAATCTTATTTATGTTATAGTTGAATGGAAATCAATTTAGTTCTTTTCTATAAGAGTTTGTATGCTGTATATTCTACGCCAATGTTTTCCTTGCCCAGCGATCAATCAGAGACATGTGGTGTATAACTGAGGATTTCAGGTTTCTGCAGATGCACTGAATAATGAAGGTCACTGGCTTTGCTGTTGCTGCTGGCTCTGAATCGGGCCTTTACTGACCTGGCCAAACCACTCTAAGGCAAGAGCCCACTTCAGCCTGCTTTATCTATGCAAGGACAGCCAATGCAAGTAGATTTATGTTTTCATGTTTTTTGAGACAGCTGAGATTTGTATACATCCCACTAACAGACAACAAGGTGTGGTTTTTTAGCCGTAGCATTGCGTCGGCTCCCTCTCTGGCTGTCCCGCTGCTGCTGATCTGATCTAGGCCAGTCAAAGCTGGAACAAAGAGCTTTTTGGACTTCACATGAACAGCAGGTGCGCTTCCCCTCCGAGCCAATTTCCTACCTGCGGCGGCTCGCTCTCTCCGCCGTGATTTCTCACCCTTGCAATATCCAGCGCTGATATTCCAGCCTTCTTTGAGGTCACGCCATGCATCTACTTTTCACCGCTCCGAGGGGGAGGAGACTTATCATCGTGGAGACTGCAATTATTGCCACATTTTGTTTCCCCACATCCTTTTGCCATATCCCACCATTTATGATTATGGCTTTCTTAGTGCTGGGCGGTACTGATGAAATACAATATAAATGCATTTTGTTGTTATATCATGCTATCGTGAAATTGAACGATCCTTAAGAATGATATAAAGTTAATGAACTGGTAATAGCATGTTTTTGATGGAATGCTTTGTTTCGTCCGGCTTCTTTGACAATTGCACCAAAGGGCACATAGCACAGTATTGTAAACTTTAACCAGCATTCACCTATCATTCATTAATTTTTTTATATATTCTAAATTGTCTTTTTATAAAAATCTGACGCATCCTGCAAATAACATACATTACAGCCAGCTGTAAGCTGTTTCTTGTATAGATTTCATGTCTAAAGTGCATAAGACCAAAGTCTTTGCAGTAGTGATGCTCCTCTACATCTAGGATCATTACACTCATCTAGAACTGTGACTGATCACGATGCTCACAGTACATTTGATTTGTTAGTGTTTTATTTGCATGCTGAAACCTCCTGGTATATTAGTACAGCAGTGGCCAGTTTCACAATAACGGTTAGCCTAGTTAGTGTACGGGCCTAGTGAATGTGAGGCTTGGGCTGGGTATAGTAGAAGAAAGTAGAGTGTTCTCTGCACTATATATAGACAAGATAATCAACATTCTGGCTGATTCAGTAATGGTGGAGGGGAAGTCAGTACTGGATATGCGAAGCCCCATGGGAAAGACAGTGACACCCCTGATCTATAGGACAGAGTGAACTGTCGGCAAGATTTCCTGTGTTGGTAATACACCAGGACTGGTGTTCCATATCCTTCAGTGTCAGTTCATTTGTGTCTTAAGAACAAATTCTCTTTGTTTTGGGAAGTTTTTTTTCTAGTGTGGAACATGTGGAAGTATAAGCTAAAATGGAAAAAGAAAAAAACTATCTATCTATTGTTATTTTTTATAATCCATTCAATTTGCCAACATTTATGAGATTAACAGTTATGTTTATCCAAAATATTTTATTTATCTTTACTCTTACTCTAGCAAAAGGCATTGTGTAGTAAATTCTCTTTGTTGAGAGCAGATCCTTACACTGAGTAGATGTAGTTATACTTAATGTGACTGGAAAGTCAGAGATTGGTATTGGTTATTATGTGACCTCCGCACATAATCTGGACATCTCGATAACAGCTTGTCTTTTGTTTACTTGGTCCAAGCACCAATAGCTCATAAATATGTCGCTTCTGTTTTTCAATTTTTGGTATAATTCATAAGGCAGAATAGACTTTTTTGAGCAGTCCTGTTGATATGACATCCTTTACTGGGGGTTGAAAGCTCCTTCCCAACTTTTCCCAAATTATTTTTCTGGTATTTTTAGAAATTCTGATTCCTAATGGCACACGCCCCAGTAGGTTAATCTCATTGTGGGAATCGTGTGGATCTGATCAAAGCAGTAAGGTTGGCTAGCATGATGACCAGCATGATGACTTTTGTCATAACCATGATATATACATATCCCAGAAGTCCTCAGTACCAAAAGAACATGGACCGTGTGTAATTAAGAAGAAAGACTAATTATTACTTTTGAATTACATTTAGTTTGCAGTGTGGAAAAATCTGACTAGTCTGACTTTTCTTTTAGTTTGATAGTATTTGTTCAGTATGGACCCACTGTACTGTACTTTTTGTTGTAGCAATGTTGTAGCTAATCACATCTGAGAAAAAGCTATATAACCTGATGAATGGATAACCGGTCCCTTTTAAAAACATATATATATAAATATATTTATTTGTGTTGGTCTTGCTTTCAAAGCGAAAGATAGAACTCACCATGTGACCCAGCAGATACCCCTTTCCTTCCCTACCAGAAGTTGCAGTTGCAGTTACACACTGCGTAGGCTACATGACACAGCTGGGTTTTCAACTCAGTTTTAAAGGGCAGCCAAAGCATTGAAAGCTATGCGTTTTAACTGTCCAAGCCACTCGGGGGCCCTGTGGCTGCAGAATCATCCAAACATCCAGTCATAAACTCATGTTCATGATGCTTAGTGAATGTCGTTGTGATTCCAGTATCACATTTAGTATTAATTTTTCATCTGCTCAGAGATAATCGCTATCAGATTGGATTTAGCGGTCCATTAAAGCTGATTTCCACTCGTGCCATATGTAGAATTATCGTTAGTATTTAATCCCGGGCTCCAGCGTGCCACCTAATGTACTCCACATATGTGTTTGTCAAAACATGCACTAGCAGGAGAGCTGTGGCAGTCGTTTGGAGTGACTTACACAAATAAACAAGGCAAAGTTATAGCAAAAACAAAAACAGATTTCTTCTCGATCAACAACAGACCAAGACAAAACGCGGAGATTATGATTTGCATACTCGAGCTCTGGACGAGAGTTCACATTATGACATGATAGTTTTCCCCTTTTCTTCAAAGCGATCATTTTCATTTGTGTTTAATTAGGGCCGTAAGCCTTTGTGGGTTGTGTGCACGCAGCAACGGTGCTTCATGTAAGCAGCCAGACAAAGGTCACACTATGAAAGAAAGCCTTCCAGAGAGAAAGAGAGAGAAGAAGAAGGAGGTGGAGGGAGCATATGCATAGCGCTGCTGCACAAAAGCGTTAATGTATTAAGCTGCGTGGCTTCACTTTCAAAGGGACTAATTAATAAAACAGGAGTGGCCCTCTCATGTTAGCTGTCAGCCTGGACAAAAGCAAGCCTGTTAAGCTTCGGTCAGTCTATTCCCCTGCCAGTCAGTTCAAGCTGCCCAAATGACAGGAGGCTCTTTTTTTGCCACAGGCAAAGGCAATCTCTAATCAGCTGTTAATGGGCCTAATTGGACGTTAAAATATCTCAACGTACGAAACAGGCCACTCTATGGCATATGTCTGTTACATGACCCAGCTGACTGCACACTCATTTGAATCAATTGAACTTCATTGTTAAGAAGTCTGTGGCATTGTTGCTGGCCTGTGTGTGCTGTAGATTACGTCTGAGATAAACAACATCAATGCATTATGGAGATAAACAACAAGGTGTTTATTATTTTATATGCTGATGCAAATTTACATGTAAATTTACATGAGAAGTAAAAGGTTTATCGTTTAATATGTGATAGTAGTGAGTCTAAAACACACACAAATGTGTGTGTGTGTGTGTGTGTGTGTGTGTGTGTGTGTATATAAGTGTTTGGTATTGATAAGAATTGAAAATGAATGTGGCAAAAGATAAGAATTTAGGAGAAAAGTGGGAGATGTGTTGTTTGAATAATGCTAAAAAAAAGTGATTAACAATAAAGCCCATGGTGTCACTTAAATATTTGAATTGTTAGGCATAAGATGAAAGCTTTAAACAGCTGTTGCAATTTTGCAGTAGCAGGTCTTTGAGGATTAAGGAACCAAAAAAGGAAGAGAACCTTTTAGCGCCTTTATTTTGAAGAGTTGCAAATGTAGATTTCTGCTTAAACAGAGTACAAGAGTAAAAACAGAGTAGTTTAGCTCTTTCAGCTAACGAGGGATTCCCTGGTGTAGATTTAACTGTGTTAAGACCGCCCTTACTTTGGTAATGTAGCTGATGTTTTCAATCCATTAATAATATGTGTCCACACCACTAAAGCAATCATTGAGCCCTCCTCGGCCAAGATTGTTAAAAGCTGTCAGTGTGCTGCAATGCAAATTAATTTTGCCGCATAAATTGCAAGCTGTGAGGCTCGATCCCTTTTGCGTGTTGCCAATTTGGCCCTGACCTGAGCCTGACCCTGCCTCCACAAAAAAAGTGCCTGCGCTGGAGGGGTCAGCATATTCACCCAAAAACACAGCCACAGAAATCTAATAAAGCGCATTATGGAAATATGTTGTGCGGCCCAGCACAAAGACAGCAGATTTATTCCTCCTGCGCCTCGCTAATATGTTTGGACATAACAGCGTATCATGACTCACTTGGATCAGCTGCTCGATTGTAACGGGGTTGAATATACAGCTGTGTGATTGCAGCCCAGCACATTGATTGCAAGAACAGCACCACACAAGCGTTGACAGGGATCTGGGTGAGGAAATGGAACAGTCCGGGGGACTCCTCTATAGTGGCAAACCGCTCTGTAAAAATGTCAATATTGTAATCCCCTGCGTTAATCATTTTCATCAGTCTCGTTGCATATCTTAATGCAGGCCACTGACCGAGTTTTGCATTTTTGACCCTCAGATTTTGATTTATGGGGATCATTTTGTCAATTGATAAAGCACAAGAACGGGGGCGGAACAGAGAGATGAAGCCAAAAGGGGTGTACTGGTGACTGCAGTCACTTTCAGACGAGTCATTGTTTTTGTAGGTCAAAAGAACCTTCTGCATTGGCATAAGTGATGTGTTCATCAGTGATAATGCTGCTTTCATTTAGGGTGATGATTTATTCTGGGCCTGGTACATAGTGATTGAGAGTAGCCACTGTCAATAAGACTGGCAGATGGACCAAAGCCTGCATGGCTTTAATTGCGCTGATTATTGGAGATCTTTCATAGTTGTATTGACTTGCTGTCCCACTGTTGTTACTTGCTTGATTGTTTCATTGTTTAAATGTAGATGGACATGCTATTGAGCACCGTCACTGTTATACAGCAGAAAGGCCGCAGGCTCCAGTGCGAACACTAATGTCAACCCTGATTTGCTTAGAAACAATCTAAGCCTGTCAGAATGGAAGCCTCTGTCAACAAACAGAAAAAACTCAAACCAGTGTTGTCTATGATATATGATAATGTCTTTACACATGCAAGTATTCTGGGTATACAGAAGTTGATCTTGACTGTAATCAATATTCCAATGTTACATTGTCCTTTTGCTCTTAACTATTTATAAAGGTTCTTGGAAAATAAATGAAACCAACATAAACAATGATGAATGAAAATTTGAATTGAATTATATTGCTGATGATTGAATGAGGACTGAATAATTGTGGTATACTTGACTTTGAAGATTTTTTCTAGAACCTAAACAAAGCTGTACTGTAGTGAAGTACAAGAGTACAAAACCCCTGTAATTCTGTCAGTACTTCCTTTAGAAAGAAATAGGCAATCACTGGAACTGGTATTCATCATTCCTGGCACAGAAATGGCCAAAAATAAAACCATCTGTCACCTGATATTAGAATAGAATGTTATCAGCATTGCCCAGCAATATTTGTGTTTAAAATACCTTAAGAATTACACAAATAATAATTACATAGATGGATTAGATGTTGCACCCAAACAGCCCCACTAGCTGTACATAGCAGGAAGCTTTTTATTTTGCTCCTGTGACCGGCTCGTTTTTTCCAGACTGAGGGGGGAAAATGTAATTTCTGGAGCAGTATGGCCGCCGTAGCTGTGTTGATGTTGATGTATTGCGGATTCATGCAGTGTGAATCTCTGCCTGGGCCTCATTTGCTTTGGGGGGGCTGAGGAAATGCAGTTTTGCTCCAGTCTCCCCGTGAACACTGAAAACCAACCGTGTGTGCTGGCGAAAAACATCCCACTCCAGCAGGGAGGAATCTTTTCCCACCCTTGGTCGAATGCACGATTTTCTATTGTAATGCATTGTCCATTTGCATGGACACTCCACCTGAACATCATAGTGTAATTTTAAAGCGATTGGCTTTTTGTTTTTGCACATTTGGTCATAAATTCACTCCATTATGCTATAGAGTTGTATGTCTTCTTGTCTTTTACCTCTGATAAGGTTGGACTGTTTTCTCCGTTTTGCTTTTTTCTGCATTCATAGACTGCGTCTGCACATGCAGACTGAAAGGGGGTGCGTCAGGCTGACCTTTACACTAGAACGGCAAAAAGTCAAGGTCATTTTAGTCTGGTTATTTAATATTATTCACTCTGGCCAACAAATAAAGGATCCTCTTTGGCAATGCTGAATTCTGATTTGATCAGCTTAAAGGTCAGACCTTGTATTATTTCAGTTTTTGGGCCTTTTGGAATCCCTGTTTGACATCAGAGATGTTCGGATGTTCGATTGCATGATTCGATGCCTATTATGTGTGTATTGACAGATTCTATGTGTTCAATGTCTTGCATTTATTTTGTATGGTTCAAAGTGTAAATTAATAAATGGATGTTATCACCATGTTATCACCTTGCTTTTTCAGTGAAACAAGAGAAGAAACTGTTAACATGGTTGTGTTTGTAAAGAGAAGAGGAGGTATTTTCTTAATTTGATTTTTGTGTTCACAAAACACATGCTTTGCAGTTTTATCTTTTTTGTCATTTGTTGACATGGTCGTAAAAAATTTGTGTAATTAGATTTAAATTATATAGTAAATCAATACTCAAAACAATCTCTAGACTCTAACTGTGGTTCCCAGTGCTAGGCCTAGATATCCACTGTAGTGGATATCCTGTAGTTATTTTTTCCACACTCCAGCTCACCTGATTGAATGCAGGAAGGGTGCATTAATTATCTGATTAGTTGAGTGAGGGTTGTCAGAGCAGAGCGCAGGGGGGCGCCAGGGCCAAGGCTGAGAGAGACTGTTAAATCATATCAGAGCTAGCCTTTGATTGTAGATTTGCATTTTCTCAAACACATCTTTTGACTCGTATCTAAATCACTGTTAACTGGACACAACAGCAGTTTCAAGGACACTCATTATTAGTACACTGTACGCAATGCGGGCCCCCTGTCGCAAACCTCCGTCTGTACACCTGTCTGTCTGGCTGCCTGTCTGTCTGTCCATTTATCTGCAGATTATTTTTGCAACAAATGCTGTACTTTTTCAAAATATCTTTTTTTTTTCTAGATTCCAGTATCCTTCCTAGTAATTAGGGTGACAGCCTGATGGCACAGAGATGTATATTAGGACCAGATCTCCTGAATGGTTGAAGTTTTTCAATGTATAGTTTTACAGCGACTCTTTCAGTAAAGGACTTTGGTATAGAGCTGCCACAACTTAATCAGTTTCTAACAGCTCGCTGAACCTCGTTAGGCTACTACTTGTTTTCATAATCAGTGACGTATCTGGGGCTTCTAGGGTTGCTGTTATGTTTTTATCGTATAATTGGTCCCACACGTTGGACACCAAAACCTAGTTGATTGATTTTAATGTAATTTCCTAATTATATTAGTTAGTCTAATGTGTAAGGCCTGTAGTCAAGCTCCTAAAGGCCATACCAACAGAAGAGCTCATATGTCTGCATCTACTTGGATATAACAGAGAACAATTCCTGAAAGGATTATTTTCTATTAGTTTTAGGATTTTGAGCCTTTTATAATCAAAGAAATCCTAGCAATCAAGTAAGAGTAAGACAGGTAGAGTTCAATACAACAAGCCTGAGTATATTGATTATAAACTTAATATTATAGTTAGAACAGGATAACCCAGTCCTGGACCTAGCTACCGGTCACACTAAAGAGTTTAGCTTAAACTCTAACACGCTTAATTCGGATAATAAAGACCTTCAGGGCCATCTTAATATTAGAGGCAGTTGTGTTGAATCTGAACTCTCTGGGATAAGACACCACTTGTCTAGAAGGTACTGAGAGTTCACCTCTGATATTATATAGCCTAACTTAACTTATCAAGTTCCACATGGCAAACGTTTTTAGCAATAAAAATCTAATCAGAACTTTCTGTTTATTGATTCATGCATCCTATTTTCCCCTCAGTGACTTGTCAGTATGCAGTTGGCTATTGTAGCCAAACATTCAAATAGGATGCTAATTTAGTTTTTGTAAATATGAATCACATTTTTATGACTCAGCAGATGTTTTTGATATGTACAAGACTGAATTAAAGGTGATATTTAACAATGCCATTGTTTTCTGTCATGCTGATGTTATCTAGTTGAAAATAAGTAACAGAAGTCTCTATGGAGCTGCTTAATGGAACGACTAAACTCAAAAGTTAAGAACAAAAAGAAAAACATAAAGAAATTAAACTTTTTTCATGGTATTTTTTTAAACCGAGTCACTTATAGCTTAAAACTTCTTGTGCTTATAAAGAAGTAAAGCAAGTTTTCATGCAGACTAATTTCCATAAAGTCTTAACACATATCAGGGTTATGGGTAATGCTCAATCCATTAATCCCTTTTGCTTCTTTATATATTCGGTTTCGTTTGTGTGTGATATTTCATTTTGCACTAGGCCCCAGATATCCATCGTATTAAAGTAGGAAGAAATATTTCTTGGCGAAAGAGGCTCTGTATGACTTTGCCCTATCTCCAAATTCAGATGAACCGGTTGGAGGATTAGACGGAATTATCTCTGTGTCCTCCTCTGTACCTCTCTGTTTTTTTTTTGTTGTTTTTTTTTTCCTGATTGGAAAAGTACAGCTGCTTTATTTTAACCAGGCCAAGCAGACCCGTAAAAAATGATCTTACAAATCTTTGTCCAAACATCTATCCAAGAGGTGCAAGACCTCTTCCTAACTTTATTATAAGCATATACAGTTCCTAACACCACACCTGCAAGAATGCATAGACCAACAAAACTTTCCCCATTAAATAAACAACTTTATTTGCCCAGCAATGCTATGTACTTACAGTTTCAATCTAAGGAAAAGTGAGAAAGCAGGGGGTTCCAAACATGAGAAGCTCCTCACTGAAAAAAGAAAAAAACTTTCATCGTTGATAGGCAAGGAAATAGACTTCATTGTCACAGTGGGTTGTTGGGATCACCTGGAAACTATAAGCAAAAGCTGGAAAACTGAAAGCTGAATGTAATAATGGAAGCTGTGATAAGGACAATGGGTGAGGACACGATACATTCAGATTAGGTGTAGTTGTTAAGGCTTCTGTGTAATCTGTGTTTTTGTTTTTTTATTTGATGCTGAAAAATCCATAAACTGGTCTCAGACCAGTCAGACCACAATTTTTGGGAGAAAAATGATGTAGATTAAATTTTGTATGGTCATAAACAAAATGATAATGGATCATAAAGTTCACAGAATTTAATTCGAATTACCCATTAGTTTGGTAAAACTATAGTCAGTGGTAACTCAAGTCATAAGGTAACTTTCACTGAGAAAATTTGATTAGAAAAACTCAGAGAACGTATAAATCAAAGGAAATGTAAAATGTCATACACAGACATTAAAGGGTTAAGTGTTAATGCCCACTGCTGTCATGACTGGGTGTGTGTGCTTGCTGGGGAAATGACAAGAACGCCTTGTGTGTCGACACTGCGTGCTATCTAACTCCACCATGTTGCAGAGTGAGCCGGCCTGTGGAGCAGAACGTGGCCCAGAGAGGATTAGCTGGGCCTGCCCAGCTCCGCGCCTGCAAATCAACCCTATTGTCTTGCCTTCATTTGAATAACAATGCGTGATGTAAGCTGACATTTTTTTGATTGTACACCATCAGGCGAACCATAGAAATACAGTTGTTTAGAGCACGAGCTAGAGTGTATGAAAAAGCCGGCTGGGCAAGGAGACTGGAGATAAGGGTCTACTGAGCTGGGACAAAGTAGGCCTTGGCTTGGCATTGTGCCAGAATAAAAGCTTTGCCCTCTGCTCCTTTTCTCAGATGGGCCGAAAGGGCCGACGTTAAATGAAGAAGCATGATGAACACATATCATTTGTTAATTGATTTGTTGAGGGTAATGCCGGGCAAGCTCTCCGTAATCCTGATTAGAGACCCAAGCCCAGTCCCTTAAATGCATATTGATGTATTGATTACGGTGGGGTGTTGCTTGTGGGGTGTCCCGAGAGGCACCCATCTCACACCTCGCCCGTCGCCACTGATCAATCGCCAGAGAATTATGCTTTTACATAACAGCTGTTTTCTCTCAACCTCAGGGTGATGTCACAACGGTTGCCCTGCCGTTTGGAGCTCCGTCATTATTGCTATCGACTGAACACGCGCACACCTGCAAATAATGGGGCCCCAGTGATGAGCAGACATGTCCAAGATGCTTACGCCTTACTCTGGCTAAGCAAAGATGGATTTGGGTCATTGTCACCCGCGACCTTATTTCACACTGTGACTGGATTATATCTGATTTATGCAAAATCTATCATCATAGGCTTTCTGAGTCAACCGTGACAGTCTGGAATGATCTTTGGTGTCTCAGACCTAGCATATGTTGTCACGAAAAGTGAGCCACAACTATGACAAATGTCTTTAGAATATGAGGATAGGAATACTAAGGCTGTTATATTAGTAATCGATTAATATACCTATTGAGTTTTTAAAGTGGTCAAATAATACAAATGGACTTGAGGGGGATTTTAGTTAAATGTCTGCACAATTCAGTTGTTAGGTTAAAAAATCATTCAGAGTGGTTAGATGTGAAATGGCTCATTGTAGAGAAACCAATTGCTCAAAAACTGTGGTGATGGTGAAAGGAACCGGGGGTTGAGATGACTGTAACACCAATATAGCCATTTACTGGTTGTTACGTGTGATGTTAATATAGATAAAAATGTTTCTAATAAAAATATAATATAAAGATAAAATATAAAGCTAAAAACGTTCCTAGGGTATTGTTTACTTCATAACACTCAACAAGTATTTTTCACCCCAAATGAATTTTAAAAACATGTCTTTTAAAAACAAACCTTATTGCAGATCTGGTAAAACAATACCAAGCAGCACTTTGGTAGCCATGTCATTGTATAGCTTTCTGTGAGAAAGATTTATAGAAGCATTAAGGCCTCAGACATCCGGTTCCTATCATCACAACTTTGAACAATTCTGAACCTGAATTTTATATCAAATCACTTATAAATATGACCTCATACATATACAAGAATGTTAAGTGGTTAGCATGCTATCCATAAAATGCTAAATATTCCATAATATTGTATTGGTAAAAGATTATCCTGCATTTTAGGCAAGTAAGTAAATGTGGATTGGAGAGGTCAGCAAAATCCAAATCCAGTAATTTCAAAAAACAAAAAAGAGTTCACATTTGGAAAAAGAAAGAAAGAAAGAAATCAGCAAAAGTACACAACACGTACTTGCCTAAATGAGGTTCTGCTGAAAGTCCCCAAGATTCATCAGGAGCCACTGGAAACATGAGGGAGAGAGACATGAGAGATTTCATGTTGACGATTTTGCCAGTCTTCTATGAGATCACTATGGCCTGGCTATTCTTTGAACCCCTCTGTGAGTTTATCCCAATGAAGCACCTGGAGGCACAGCAGTGTACAATGGAGGATAGTGAATTGTTAATGGTGACAAGGGCTTTCAGAGTAATGAGGGATGCTAGAGTGACCCTGAAAATTGCTCTGAGAAAATCCAGTATTTAATGTAGTTTCAAATCATAATAATTCAGTGTGTTATTAATTGATGGTAGTATTAGCTTGTGAACTAATACACTAATTAGTTTACACTATAAACTGTTAACTGTTAATTAGCTACACATTAGTTACACATCTAATCTGGAATTAAAGAATTAAAGGTTCCACACATAGGAAAACAACAGCTCACCTCAAGGTAGGCCATGAGAGAGTCATCCTGGCGAGGATTTTAGCAGCAGGAGCTTCGGCCAGGGGTGGGACTGATTTAGAAAATTTGAAACATTTTTGTACTGTATAGAGTTTTATACAAACCACATGTTGCCAATATATTGTACAAAAACAGTATTTTACTGTTGTAGTTTGGCAGAATCCCTGCAGTAATTTTCTTTGCAGTGAAGATTCATTTTTGATAGTCTGGACAGCAAAAACCAATCCAATTTCTGGCAAAAAGTATCCAAACCACATTTGGACATCCACTTCATTATCACAGCAATTCGTGCATATAGGCTAATGATGCTTGGACACACAAATCCTATCTGATCACTTGCGTAAAACATTGCGGATGGGCAACTCATAAGATAATAAACCGATTGACCCGCAGTCTGAACTTGGATGTAGGGTTTTCCAGTTTTTTATTTCTATGGCTAAATAAGAAATGTTAGAAAAACAAATGAATAAAGTATAGGCAGGTGATCTAACCACAGCCATGTTTCTCAGTTCCAACAAGAAAGGTTTTGCGAGCTGCAGCACCCAGGAGGAAATGCAGGACAACAAATTCCTCTGTCTTAAAGTCAGTCATGCACAAAATGTCACTTTCTGCCCGCATCGGAGGGTCATTTCACTGTCACTTTGCAGTTGAGGTCTGCAACCTTTAAGGTAATGGTGAAGCATGGTAGGGTTGTTTCGAAAAAGCTTACTCCCAGAGCTGGACTCACAGAAGTGTCTTAGGAAATAAAATCAGGTGTAAGATAAATTAAAATGAGATTTTGTTATTCTTTAAAGAAATTATTTTTGTAGGTAATATCTCTTAAAATGAAATGTAGGTATTTTTATTGGAACAAGCTTAAATGGTTTCTTAATTCTGCATTACCTTCACACTTATCTTAGAGTGAATGTGTTGACATTGGAAGTGTGTATGTTTGTATGCCAATGGTTGTATGCCCATTTTTGTGAGGATGTGAGGAGGGTCTGCATACTTTTGCAAATGACATTTCTTAAACAATTTTAAGAACAAATGGAAGAAAAACTGTTTTACTTTGAAAAACATTTGTAGTAGAAAGTCTGTAAATCTTTTGTGATTGGTTCCTGATGCTTCAAACCTGGAAAACAGTCTTGTAATAACTTGTGGCAGCTTTTAACGAGATTCTAAAACAAGACACATTCTGGGACGACGGTATTGAGATCTGATGAGATCAGGAACTATCATTTACATTAGCGCATCAATCAAAGAAGAGGTAACGTGTGGGAGTTTGACATAGCGATGAACTGCTTCATGCCCAAGCCGGGATTCATTAATGACTCATTCATTTACATTTTATCAATCCTCCGGCAGCTGCCAAACACAGAGGCCAATTAGTTAATGTGTTTGCTTAAACTCTTCAGACTTCGTAATTAGGAAGAAACAGATAATGGGAACAATTCATCAGTTAATGACTAATCAGAACAATAATCTCTGTATTGCTGTCAGATAGCTCTCAGTGCTCTCCGCGCAGCACCGCTGAAGGCTCTCTTTCTCTAATTACAGCGGACAGCCCGGCAAAGCATATTTTTATGAAAGGCGAATAAAGCAATTAGATGTTCGCTTTTGTTCGTAATTAATCCCAGATCAAAGCGTTAATTACCGCTGTTACAGAACATCTTCCTTTGAGTGGAGAGTTTTCCCGTCAGCTGCTGGGAGCAATATTTCCAGTAAAATTAACAAAGTGTTTTTTTATTCTTCTCTGTGTGTGGGAGAGCAACAGAGGGTCTTTCCATTAGTGCCTTTCAGAGTTCCTCAGGTGTAGAGGCTCCAAGCTCAGAGCTCACGAAGTGTGGGATACGGCACCGCGCCGCTGGCCATGATCAGGCCTTTTCCTCCTACAGGTATCTTTGTTTCTCTCAACCTCCGAGTTGGACACAATAAGAAGACGGTGCTGGTTTTAACACTCCGTATCTGTCAAACGCAGCCACAGCCACCTCTGAAATATACAGGGGAGGTGCTTTTTATGGCACTTTTGGAGAGGCTTTTTTACAGGGTGCAGTAATTGAAAACATGTCTAAATCTAAACAAAGGCCTTTAAATGTCAAGTCAAGGTCAGGCTTACAAACTCTTGTATGTGTTGATGGTACAAGTGTATTACTAGCAGTAGATACAGCATTCAGCACGGTGCAAAGTTTCAAAAATTGTGAAAAAGCTGTTTTGTGGGAGCAGTGCTGTCTTTTATTCCTCTTTCGGCAGTGCTGGAAAAGTCAAAACAGAAAATATGTGTTCTATGCGTAATAGGATTTGACTGATATGAACATTTTATGGCTGGTACTGACTTGAAGCGATTGAACAGCCAATATGCTGTGATGCTAATGTGGGGCTGTTTTATGTGTTTTTGTATGTTGTGTTAGTGTGAGCGGATCAGACACAGCAGTCCTGCTGCAGTATTTAAACACTGTGTCCACTCACTGTCCACTCTATTAGACACTCCTACTTTGTTGGTCTACGTTGTAGATCTACAGTCAGAGACAATGGCTTATCTGCTGATGCACAATTTGTGTTGATCATCCTCTAGTCCTTCATCAGTGGTCACAGGATGCTGCCCACAGGACACCCCACAGGGTACTGTTAGCTGGATGCTGTTGGCTGGATAGTTTTGGTTGGTGGACTATTCTCAGTCCAGAAGTGACGCTGAGGTTTCCAGCAGCACTGATATGTCTGATGCACTCACACCAGCACCATGTCCATGTTGCCGTAGAGCTAAGAATGATCTACCACCCACCCACAATCAAAAAAACATTGGAGTGGTAAAGATATATGTATTTACCACTTTATAATGTTGCCATTCTTTCTAACAACATTTAAAATATGTTTTGATGTGGTTATATAAGCTACTGCTGAATGACGTTCTTGATCCAGTGCTGTCTGAGGGATCAGGCTTACGCGCATTTCTCCTCATTCCTTGAATTGTTTAATGATGTTATGCACTCTAGAGGGAAGAATATGTGAGTCCCTTCCATTCTTTCTTCGAGGAACATTGTTTTGAAGAATTTTCATTCCTCCCCCCACACATATTTGTTGATAAACTGTAGGTCCTTTCCCCTTCTTTGCTCCTCAATGATGCAGCTATTTGTGGATTCTTGTACCTCATTATTAGCCCTAACTTGTCCCAATGCCAACTCTTTTGGAAGGTATTGCATGCATGAAATGCATTCATATATGGATATATATATAAATAAAACATGAAGAGTCTTGGGTTCATACTGTCTGCAATAGCTATCATTCAAAATAGCTAACATTGTTAGACAGATTTGTTGTTTGTGGACTGCCATATGGTGAATGATTTCACTCGCATTAGAATCCTTTATTTGTTTCAGTGCTTCTAATTATGCATGTTCTATTGGTCGGATTTGCACAGACACCGACAGATCAGTGGGACATCAATATCGGCTAATATGAACACCCCTCAATATCTGAGTTGGCCCTTGATGGTCATATACCACACACTTAATTAAAAATTCAGAAAGATGGCTTGCTGTTGTCACCTCGGCCTCCGACCGTCTACCAAGCCTGCGGTGCTTTACATGGAAAGAAACACAGGGCCCTTTGATGGACATCAACCCCATGTGATTCCTCATTGCGTGCGATAAAAGCTCATTTCTGCCTTGAAAAAGGTCGGCGGTGGCGCATGTTGAAGGTGTTGCATTCAGGCAGGGCACCCGCCTCCCACCAAACGGAAGTTGACCTTGAAGAACCACGCCAACGACGAATTCACATTAATGAACTGGCGTGAAACTTGTTACCGAGAGACGGGTGGTGGTGTTGAAGGGGGGGACGTGGCGCTCATGTGGGACAAGCAGTGGCGTAGGGCTTCACAGGAGGCAGCGCATGCAAAATTGAGAAGAGGATGTAGAAAAAGGAGGCTGCCGAGGATGAATAAAACAAATCAGGAGCCTGACTGGAGGTGCTTTAAAAAATTCTATGTCTTCATTTACGCTGGAGAATACAATATAATATCCCTACAGGAGGGCGAGCCAGCCAATGGGCTGCAGTCACAACGCGCGGGGGGGTGCGGGTTGGATAAAAAATTAATTAAAAGACGAGGGAGAGAGAAGAAAGAGAGGCTTGAAAATAAATAAGGGCTGTGATGCCAAACACTGGATGTGGTTCTCCATTGTGAAGGTGGCCGGCTCACTGTAAAAAAATGGATCGTGCCCTGCCTCGGAGAGTTAACTTTTTTTTTGGTTCTGAAGTCTGTATATTTCTGGCAAAAACTTTGTCATGGGAGTTGAAAGACACATCTGCTCCTTTTTGGGCCAATACATAAGTGTGAAAACACATAGACAGCAGGCTGGTATGGACATGTAGACCTACCACCATGATGAAAGTCAATGAGCTTGGTTTTAAGCCTATTAACAGCCAGTACAATGGAGGCCTTTACCCAGAATTCCGAGCCACACCTCCCCTGGCCGACAGACGCTGGTTCTGTAATAAACTGTGAAGTGATGCTTTCGTGAGCTGATGCATTTCCACCTTTGGCTAAGCGGAGCGGGGGTCTATCTGGAAGCACATTGTGTGTCACGGACGAGTGTTTGCATGTGCTGTGAGACAGAGCAGACACACTCGAGCGGACTGTTGAATGATCAGTGTGAATAGCATATGCATATATACCCTCTACTGGCAGCACTGAAACGGCCCAGATGCTTGGTGCGTGTCTGACACTGCACTTTGCATTGGTCTTGTGTGGGCCGGAGAGAGGGCTGCCATGTGTTCAGCTTTTTAAATACATATGTATATGTATGTGTACTTGTCGATGCCAGACTGATCTACACATGCTCCACCTACTAATTTCAATTCATGTTTTTTTTTTTTTTTTTTTAATTCAGGTTTGGACAAGTTTTACCAAACAGACGTAAAAAAAATACCTTATAAAACTTATTTCAAATAAGCATCATTTCAAATTTCAAAAGTTTACATGAAGTAGATTTATTAAAATTACAAAATTAAGCTTAAGCATAGGCCACATGACAGGACGCTTGGTCACCTAAGGCAATAAATGATTTTTTAAAATTTTTGTAATATATTTGTGCATTGTTATCTGTGCATCTGAGGCTACGAATAGCATTAGCATGTTTAGTGTGGCGCTTTTTCTCACTTTAATTGCCATAAAAATAATTTGTGAAGTCTTAGATTTGGCTGATGTTATCTTTATTTTTGTTTTAGTTTTAGTCACTACATTTTTAAAATATTTTTCTGACAACTGAACATTACATTTTTTCATTCACAATGGTCAAAATTTTGGTGCATTCTTAGTTGAAAGCCATTTTTTCCAGTGATTCAAACTCGTAACAGATTGCCAGATCTCAGCACGTGGAGGGTCTGCAAGTAATCAACTCTACAAAATGTAGCCAGTAGTATTGTTTGGATGTCAGTTCTTTTGAACTGAGGTGAGAAATGAAATTATGTTTATTTGTTTAGTTTCTTCTTGATCGTAGTTTTTGCTCAGCAACCACTTTGTCAACACAGCCTGCCAAACCTAGCAGCAAATCCTAATTTGTACCACACAAAGTTAATGTTAAATGCTCCAGTCTTTCTGCTTGTTTTGCCTGATTAGGTGTGGAGATATCACCACCATTTTTCTCAACATACCTATTTTTTTTGTGTTTGTTTGTTATTTTCTTCATTTTTTAAACCTTACGAGAACCATATGGACCTGCTGAGTATCAAATTGGCTGATGTATTGCGATACACATCGGTCACGCTAATATAAATTGTGTGGAGGCTCAGTGTGGCATCTGAGAGGACAGAAGAGCTATGAGGTCATTAGCTGTGTCCTCAAGGTAGAGCACAGTTTTAGGCAAAACCCACAAAGCCATGTCTCCTCATAACCTGTCTTATGAAACCAAACCATGATGTAGAGTGCAGGTTTGTCAAAATGTCTGCAAATTTGCTGGGTCTAAACTGGAATTTTGTGCCATGACTTATTTGACCTAATGATCTAGAACATTGAAATTGCTCCACCCCAAAGGCAATTTTGGAGGCGCAGTGGGCCGGTTTAAATGGTCCGTGGTGTGCATCCACGTACTCCTCCACCCCCCCATTTCTGTCTGCCCAAATGGAGGCCGGTGTAATGCATCTCCCCAGTGGCAAATGCCGCTTTCTGTCTCTCTCTCTCTCTCTCTCTCTCTCTCTCTCTCTCTCTCTCTCTCTCTCTCTCTCTCCCCTTCTCTCTCTCAGGACTTAAGACTCAATGAATGCGAGAGTCTCTATTGTGGCCAGGTCCAGGGCTGAAGTGGCAAAAGCCTCGGATGATATTCACAGCGAGGACGGATGAAGGATGAGTCTCTGGCGGGTCCATTGAAATGGCCATATGTGTTCCAGAGAGCGTGGTGTCATTGGGAACACAAAGCTGGTGCTCATCAGTGGAACAGATTGTAGGCAAGAGCAAAAAGGGCAAAGGTGAACATACTAGCCACTCTTTACTCATTCACTGGCTTTAATGGCAACCTGCATTTTAAAATCAGCAGTGATGACTACCACACATACCCTTTACATACACCTTGCTGCATATGCGTGTGCATATATGTGCACTCTGTTGTGGCTGGTGTCATGGTGAATGTTACAACAAAAGACAGATTCATTTTCTAGGTTTGTTTCTCAATTTAAATGTTGTTTCATAGAAAATCTGAAACTCTGCATTCTTATTACAATAGGTTTTCCTTGTCATTTAAAAATTTTAATTTTATTTTTAATTTGAGGTTGATCGTGGCAGTTGCATTTTATGCTGTGGAAATTTCATGATGGATCTGCCCATGAAATGGTCAAAAATAATTGTTTTTATTTCACTAATCTTTAAAAATGTGGCATGATTGTTTATGTTGTAAGCAAAGTAATTTAGTGAACAAGGTACATGTAGAATGCTTCATTTCATAGAAACAGAATGTCAGAATTGAAAGTCAGAGTGGTGGCGATAGGAACCAAAGTTGTCTTATGTCTCTGAAAGCTACACAAATCACAGAAAGCTTTACACAGGACTGTTATAGACACTCTGCCTTACATGTATTTTTATACATATAAACATATAAAGCCGCCTGTGTGTAGGTTCGCTAGTCATTTTAGAGAGTCAATAAAATGACATTGTTGGGTCCTGTCAATTTCTCTGCATCATTTTGCATGTATCTTGTTTACATGTCAACAATTGTATTATCAAGAAATTTTGAAAGGTTAAAAAAAAAAAACAATTTAATATTTTAAAATAACATTTTATTAAATAATTCTCTTGACATTTAAGATATGCTAGAGTTTGTTATTACAGCAGGTCATTTTTGGAACGTTTTTTGTGATTTGCTGCGATCACCTTAGAGAACGAAGAAATCCTGCACAATTATTTATGTCTCTGCCAGACACTGTGTTGAAGTGGTAGACTGCTGAACTTGGCAACCAATTTTAAATGCATATGCATTGTTTGAAATAATATAAGGTCGGTTTTTAGTAAATCAGTGGCATATAAAACATTACTTTTGAACATGTCTATACTCATCTACAGCCGCTCCTTGTTTGATGTTAAACATGAGCACCAACGACTGGGTTCGTTGTGATCTGAGTGTTCCAGTGTGGCTTGGGAAAGTTAACAGCGGCATGTCACTGTCTATTAAAGGCCCATCTTTCAGATGTGTTTGCACTTCAGTGAAAGCGCATTGTTTACCCCCTTTCTCTAGCAGACTAGCCTCCAGGTAGAGCCTGCCATACAAAGGTTGCATGATTTTTTTTCCCTTATGAGGCGAAGATGAAAAGCCAGGTTAGCCCGACGCTTCTAATAACAGTTCTAATTTTGTCCCTGCTGCACATTTGAAATAATTAGCAGGAACACTCCAGGCAAGTCCTTAAAAGATCTGCTAGGCCGTTAATTTTATTTTCATTTATTAGCACATATTTCCTGGAGGTATTTGGACTAATGAGGCAAACAAATGAGTGTGATCTTTATACGTTCTGTCAGTAAATTATTGATTTCTTTTTCTTTCAGAATATACTTTTCAGTGAAGACAATAGCATACTCAGTCTTTTTCACAGTAGGACAAGAGGAGCTGTCTGCCGTGCCGTCATTTATTTCCAGCTCATACGACTGTTTAGCTGAATGTACGGTCCATTGTGTGGAAGAAGGCTCTGTGTGTGAGTGAACCCGAGCAGGTCATAAATTTGCGTCTGCATATGAGTTCAAATCTGGCACTGTGCAGCATACGACTATTTTCATTATGGAGCAGCAGCTTGTAATGAAAGAGGGGGAAAAGCCACAATATACTGCAAAATATAACTAAGCAACATTTCTCAGAGAATATGTTTAATTCATAAATCAGCCTGGCATCTGGGTTATTCCCCCTAAAGGGAACCAAAGGCTGTGTCTTTAGCTAAAGTCCTCATTATGGTTTGTTGATTGGGCAGAAAAGGAGAATACAATAACAGTTACGGGAAAAAGTCCTAATCGGTCAGAATTCTGTCTGGCAGTGATGGCAGTCCAGTATAATTACGAGCAAAGCCGAGACCAAGGGCCTAACTGCTTCGCTAACCAGTGATTTGCACCTCTGACGGGACTGTACAGGGCAGTAGCAGAATGGAGAGTGCTTGTTTCCAGAATTCAGCCTAAATTATGGAGGGAGAAGGTTTTCATTCTGTCAGTGTCACTGAATATTACAGGCGAGTGTAGCTTTGGTTTGTAGCCGAGTGTGTGAATATGGAGGTGGACGTGCCGTATCCATCTCTAATGTGCGGATGTGAAGAGTGTCACTTTCTGTACTGAATTATTTTATTGCTGTTTACTTTGCACTATGCACTGTATAGCTGTCAAAACATTCATTTGTTTGCACTACATCATTTGCACTATATAAAGAACCATAGGTCTCCTTTCACTTATTAAATTATCAGTCAAAACATAGAAGCCTTAAGAATATAAGCTTATAATATAAACCTTTATAATGTAAGGTTTTTAAAATGCCCACCCCTTTATTAATGCTTGCATGCAGGTTTTCATATATACATTTGCAGGGGATATTTTTTCCCACAGCTTCAAAGCTCAGTTGTAAAAACTGCTTCTCACAATCCAAGTAACCCGAACACATTCAGTGCTATTGAGGCCTGGATTTTAGGATGGTCAGGCCGTTGTTCTGAGAACGCTGGAAGCTTTTTTGTTTGGTTTGCTACTATTCTTTAGACCTATATCATCTATTTGACATTTTTTGATAATGCATCTAGACATCAGATGTAGTAGATGTTATAGTATCCATAGCCATTAAGATGTCATCTCAGTGAAAAGATGGAAGGATTTAAACATTGTTCCAAGTACCTACAGTCCGTTAACAGTTCTACTAACATTATGTCATACACTGAGTCATTTGCAACTAAATAGGAGCAAATGCAACAGCTGCTAAAAAAAAGTCTGGTAAATGGATGTAAACACATTTAATTCAGTACAGTTCCATGTTGTTTAAACCAAATGAGCTTTCCAACCTAAATCCTAAATATACACCTTAAAAT
Source organism: Prochilodus magdalenae (assembly GCA_024036415.1). Lineage (NCBI taxonomy): Eukaryota > Metazoa > Chordata > Actinopteri > Characiformes > Prochilodontidae > Prochilodus > Prochilodus magdalenae. The sequence continues at coordinate 579,474 of JAMWET010004934.1, forward strand.
AAATATGATTAGCAAAAAAACCTTCTAAGTCAGATCTGTGAATAAAGGGTTCCAAAATAAAGAACTGTTTTGAATTAAATGAAGAGAATACGGTCTTTTCACATTGTTGACTTTAAGAGTCTTAGTTGTAACACTGTGTTCAAACAAATCCTCCCATGCGGGGACTGTGCTTTAGCCAGCTAGCTTTTGGAGTAAGTTGTTTATCTACTTTAAAATGTTATTTTACATATTATAAGTGTTGATTCTGTGAAATAAACAGTTATGGTGAATAAAGGTATGAAAATGCTCAGATGCCTTTGCCATGGGGAACAACGAAGTCACTTAAAAGTGAAGTGCTTGAGCATTTTTAACCATGGTGTATTCTCGGTTCCATTTTGCCCAAAAATATGTTGTGCCCATGTACACGTGTACAGTGTGCTTACCACACCTATATTCCTAAGCCTCATCCTTCACAAAAAGAGTCCGTAGCAAAATGAACCCAGTGACTAATTCTTAGAGAACACATTGTACTCGTGTATATGGGCCCGACTTGGACAAAACGCAACCGAGAATACAACATAGTTAAAAATGCTCAACCACTTTATTTTTAAGTTACTTTGTTGTTCCTCCACGGCAAAGGCACCTGAGCATACCTTTATTCACCATAACAGAGTTAAAAGATGTGGGCAGAGTAGCAAGCTTTTTGTAAAAATGAAAACTTTTACTTTACTCTTTTTTTTTTCTGTTTTCTCTATTTTACTTTTTACTCTTCTATACATATATACATATATACATACATACATACATACATACATACATATGTGTGTGCATACTCTGCATGCATTCTGGATTCTGGAATGCACTACGGTTCTTTTATACACTGCATCAGTAATACCGTTTATCTTTTTAATCCGCTTTTCTCTCTCACCAACAATTATAATGAACTGTGAGCCAAACAAAAGAAAGAGAGGCCAGTGTCTCAGTGGTATGGTCCTCCGACCCTGGATCTGTGACAGTGATAAAAGAAGATAGATTGCACATAGGCCACACAGAGGTGACCTGAACGGCATTTAACATTTGCCTCCCAAGGTGTTCGTGATGAAATAAGAAGAGACCTCTTTTTTTCTTTTTTTGAGAAATTAAATTACATGTCAGTGCTCTGTCCCGAATGTCGAATAGAACAGACACTTGTCACCCAACCTAGATAGTACAAGTTCACGACAGTTCTATGTTTGATTGCTAACATGCTACGAAGGCTATTGACGCTATCAGAGTTGACAAAGCGGATTTGCTTGTATGTTATTGTCAAGTGTCCTTGCAGTAAGAGCGGTGTGAAGAGGAGTAGGACGTACACACTCGTGCAATGAAGAAAGCGGAGTCGCATGGTCCCGGGGTTTGAAAGACAGCGCCCTTAAGAAATGAACAGAATACTTTTGACAGTAAGCATGGAGGCCTGTTTAAATTGCAGTTAACCGAGGCCTTTCTCCTCACAGGCTGAAGTGGATCTCAAGGCGAGCATTGGATTTGCACTGGTCGTGACCTCTGGGCCTGCTTGCTTTCATGCAAATGGGCTATTTATCTTTCAGTGGCCAGAGCTCCTATTATATGTGTCTTGCACCAGAACTGCTATGAAAGATCAAGAAAAGCAGATACCTGTAGCAAAACCTAAAAGTATGATCAGGAATCTTTTTAGAGCATGGCTGTATCCAAACTGACCTTGCTCAGTTTCTGTATATTAACAAAAAAATGAAAGTTGTGTAGGGATCAATGAAAAAATAAGGCCATAATGAAACTAGAATGAATGGATGAATCAAAACTTTGTAAGATGAACATCTCAATGGCACATTGGTTCTTATTGAACATGTTAGTTTCCTTTTTTTATGATCATGCAGCAGTACAAATTAAACATATTTAACCTATGTTATATAACATATGTAACCTTAAATTTAGTGAAGTTTTCTGCAAAAGTAAATCTATAAAAACTAGTGAATCCCTGGGGGCTTTGTTGTGGGGGTGGGGGGCATTTATATTTTTCTATGTGTATTTATATTTTCCTTATCCATAAAATAGGAATTTCTGGACTCATCATTTTTTGAAATAAGGTTTTCGTTATATCGGTGCATTTAAGATGGTTTATTCTCTGCTGTATTCATTATCCCTGGCTCTGGCATTGACTTGGTTAAGATTAAGTAAAGTTGGGGAGTCGATTTTGTCTAATTCCTGGGTTTTGAGAGTTGGAGTTGATTTCTGAATACAGTTGTGCGTCACTAAATAAAGGCTTAGCCGTCCAGTGACGAATGTTCACGCCACCCCGGTCCGTAATTCTGTAGTCCTTCCAGCTTAGGTTACAAGATGCAAAACTGGAAGATCAGGACCAAAGGACCAAAAGACCAAAGAGTTGGGACCAAAGAGAATGGACCGAAGAGTTTTTAGTATTCAGTTTCATATTTTTAGGACTAAGAATTAAAAATAAGAAAAAAAGGAAATAATGAAGTTTTACAACCAATTCATCATTTTCTGTTCTTGCCTCTAAAGGTCAGAAAATTAAGGTGATAATTGTTACATGCTCCAAGTTTCATAAGGTGTTTTAAATATCTAAAAATATTTTAAGATCTGTAACACAGTGGTATATGCTTTGCATTACAGCAAACTCCCCTTTGTGTGCACGTGTCAGTATACACTTGGATATTTCTGTATGGAAGTAAATGAAATCGGAAGTATAACCTGTAGAGTCACATGCACATAAAGATCGATAAAGACTGACCAAACATTAGGCACTGAGATTAATTTATTTCTTTGCATGCATCACCTGGATCGGGTCTGAGGTTAGACAACTTTTAGAATCCAGCAAAACTACAAAAGGTCCAGGCTACATCCCGTCTTTCATAAACAACTCTGACAGAGATGAACACTCTGCTGTTGGATTTTCCTTGTTTTCCCATTAGCCATGATACTCTCCTGCATCCTTTTAACGCTGGCCAAAGAGTAAAACCCAGTTTGAGTCTCTTGCTCAATCTGTCTCTCTTTTTCTCTTCCTCTTCTTCTGTCTCTTCGCAGCCCCTGCCATGATGTTCCTGCTGGAAATGCTGAGCTAGGTTCTTCTTATAGCTAGCTGGAGTCCCATAGTTAGTGTGTGACTTGTTGCCATAAACCGTTCAGAAGTCCTTGCGAGATCTCTTATGTCTAGGCCTGAAATGGCAATGACAGAGACTCTGTCTATAAGTCAGTGTACCATCAAAATAATTTTGAACCTATTAGTTTCAGGCAAAAATGTTGGTCCAAAACAACATATCCACATCTGATGCTCAGTATATAAAACAGACTACCTAATGGTATTTCACTTAATTTAAAGTATTAGCTTATGATGATATATACTTTTGTTTTCTTAAGCTTATGCCTGGTATTATAAGGCTTTATTTATTTTATTTAATCCATTTCTAATGCGCTCTGAATACAGGATTCATAGAGTCAGTGTTTATTACCAAGCATCATTGTGCAAAACAGGTTGTTCAAATGTGGCCTTGTGTCACAGCCATAGTGGAACACCGAACATTCACCAGTTTAACACACAGAGGGTGAGCATTAATGCCCATATTGCATAGTATTGTTTGAAAAATATTAATTGGACGGTTTGGGGCGCTGAACTAGCCTACAGCTGCACACAGTTTTACAGTGCTTATAGATGTATTTTAGTGATACACCTTAAGCAGCCAGCAGGTGTATAGAAAATTTTTTCAGTTTGATGTAATAAAATGAATTGTTTACTTAAACAACACACAGCTACTGCGGTCTTTGAACATACATACACAATAAAACATAGTGTAAAAATATTAACTCCACCCTAAATCGTTACTTCACTGTTCTCAGATTATTATTTTCTATTTTTTTTTAGCATTTAAAGCATTTAAATCTCGGAGGCAGCCGTTTTGCAGGCTTCAAACATTGATTAGTATTTCTTAAAGAGTGCTTGAATACTTATTCTCAAAGTAACCTTTAAAAACACTACCATTTGCATTTCATAACTACCTTTAATTTATACATTTGTTTGTTTAAGATTCGTTTTTTTCTTTTTGGAGATATTGAGATGCACTGTAACGGCATGCCAGAAAAGGAGATGGACGAGTTACGAAGTAAGTTTAACATGTAAATGTTTTAAATGTTTGTTTATTAATGTGTTTTCATAGTCAGTTTATTTGCCTTACCGAATGTGCAGCCAGGTTCATTTTCCCCTGTTAACGTTTTCCAAGTATGTGCATTTTGATGTATTTGAAGTGACTCAGTTTCTTCTGAAGTGAAATTGTAATGGTTGCTCACTCTATACGTGAATAGACAGCGTGTTGTGTGTGTGTGTGCGCTGTGGCTTGTGAATGCCCTTGCGATTGGTTCATTGTAGCAGAAATCCTCATGGGGAACCGTGCCACTTCCTGAATCAGATAATGCTCCTGAGCTTACATTGGGCCGCTTCCATGTTTAGCTAAAAGTGCCTTACATCAACTGTTATGGCTGCGGGAGTGTCTCCTTGAGCCATAGACACAGTGCATCTGCTCTCGGCCTCGCGGGCCATTCATCACAGTGTATTTGAGTTTGCAGCTCCACAGCGCTTGCTGCAGAGATCCTTTCATTATCAATCATTGCAGTTTTTAGATCGTCTGCCACAGCTCCTCCAGGCCCTGCGCTTGATGGTTTTGGGATGATAATCTTATCTACCACATTTGCTAGAATATTCTGTTACATATCAATTTCAGCCATTTTCTCATCATTCCAGTGGCTCCAAGAAAATAGAATTATTTGTGCTTTCAGCTACTATTGATTGGTTCTGAGTTGAAAAAGTACTGGCCATTATGTAGTACTTATGCTATCCTGTGTTAAAATGAGTTTTAAGGATATATAATGCATAAATATTCCTTTATAGTCATAAACAAATAGCTGCATGCAGAGACTGCCATTACTGTTAGTACCTTGCCCATTTTGTCCTTTTAATCGTGTGTTTTGACATTTGGAAGGATGTTTTCTTCCTAGTTTGAATACCCGGCATTGCTAACACCGAAATGTAATGTTTCTCTGAATGACTCATGCCTCATTGATATTCGCCCTCTCCTTTTTTTTTATTTTTGGCTGCACAGAAAGTGCTGCTGGAAATATCCAAACAGTGCTAGTGATTGAAAAACCACTGTAATTTATAGATGGACCCCCTCTTCTTCGCTCGCAAGCGAGAAGTGCATTACTCTGTGATTCACAAACAAGCTGGCTATGACTTTGAAAGTGCTCAGAAAAAAAAATCAATAAGGCCTGATCACAGCTTGTGTTGTAAGTCCTCCTCGAGACTCTCGCTTGGCCAACCTTTAGCCCTGGGCCACCGCTGCATCTTGGAACAAGTTCCTTTTTTTGCTCCTCTGCGTAAGTCCGAGCACATAACCTCCCCTAAATATAAATCAGGTCTGAACCGAACAACCAGCTCACAAGCATCTGGTCACTTATGATCACAAGAAACACGATTGTGTATGTGTGCATGTGGTGGCCCACAGCAGAGCTAGTGTCTCAGGTGGAAGTTCAGATGAATGGTGACGTTGCTCAGGGGAGCACGCCTGGCATAGGACTGCAGCGAGCGGGGGGGGTTTGGTGAAAGTGCCTGGGGCTCTTGCTCATCAACAGAGGGACCACTTTGGACAGAGAGCCAAACACGCCAGGCATTGTTGTCCCAAGTCTAATAAATAATGCTGGTTGTTAATAATGAATTAATAATTATACTCCTTCTTTCATCTTTGTTGACCAAGCCATGGTGAGTTTTATGGGCCCTATCACGTCCAGCATGGCCTTACTGCCACAGGCACTGTCCAGCCCCACTCTGAGGACTGGGCCAGACCTTTACCATTGGTGCTGTGGTGGATCACATGTTCGGGCCGTTTAAGGTTCAGCAGGATTTTTTTTTAAGTGCCTTCACCTGAGCAGGTGCCAAGTGTTTTTTGAAGCCATGAGAACATTCCAGAGAACTTCCGCTTTAAAATAACCCCTTGGTCTTTAAAGAACCAATGAGATGTGAGCCTGAAGAACCCCACAAAATGCAAAAAAATAAAATAGTCTATCCAAAGCAAGCACCATTTAGGAGCCTTGATGTTTGAGAGTGTAGGCTTGCATGATTAACCTTGTGATGAAGTGGTTTCCAACCCTGGTTCTTGATAATCCATGTCCACATTCTAGTGTCATCCCTAAAACACTTCTAAGACTCAGGAAGGCTGTGTAATTAATTAATTAGTGTGGTCAGTTATAAAAGATGAATAACCATTAACAAACAGATGAATGCTTACTGAACAATGCTATTGGTAAAATATACTGTTTGAATTGTACACCTGAGGCCCAATAGGCAGTTGGTCCCCCTAGATAGGTCTACCAAAAATTAAGATGAAAAACGTGATGGCATGAACCACTGTTTATCAAAGACCTGTTTCGTCCATGTTCTCTATGAGAAAATGTAATGTACAGAGCTGTGCAAAATTAAAGACAATTATAGAGATAGTGATATTTCTTAAGAGCAATTGTTGTACTTTGAGCAAACGGTAGTTTTTGCCAAGACAATTATTTTTTCATTTAATTTGGGATAGCAATAAAAGGTAAACATAACTTTAGAGCTAAAGTAATATAGAACATTCAGTTTCCTATTCTGGTATATTTCAGTCATTTGAAGATTACAGTTTCAGCTCTTTGGGTCAAACAAAACTGGGTTCTGACATAGGGAATCTTTGGTGCCTGGTCCCACTGTGTTCGAAAGGTACATTTTTGGATATTTAATTTTCTATGCGTAGAGTATTTTGCAGTGACTCTGAACAATTTATTGTGTAACTGATATTCTCATGGGTTCCGTTCTCTAATTTTTGTCCTCCCAGCTAATGGCGACTAGTTGTCTGTCAAAAGAATTTGCATTCCTAGTCAGTTGTGTCAGAGGAAGGCACCGAAGTATTAAGGGCAGGGGTTTTACAGGCCACATTATGTTAACCCTTTTACTCAGAGATTCTTGAGTGGTTGCCAGGCCTGAGCTAGAAGCGCATGTGTCCTCTGGTCATATTCAGCCAGTTCACTTAACTGACTGAATGCAGCTGCTCATCAAGGTACGGTCGTCATGTCCAACGTGAATTAAAAAATCAGATGTGTGCAGGATTAATGTTAATGGTACATGTTCTCTGACTGACAGTAGTAATAACTGCAATTAAGGCAAGATAATAATGGCCATTATAAGTTAAATGTTAGGTTTTTGATTGGTAAATGAGCTTACCAATCAGCTAGAGGTCAGTGCAGGGAAGCAAGGTAACGGACAAAGATACGCAAAAACTGACCAGCTGGACATTTCTTGGGTGAAGCTTGGAGGTTTGGATGTACATGTATCAGCATCAACAACTCTTTGTGCCAAGACGTGGCCTTTTTAGTAATGTGTGATCTGGTTTAGCACACCTGAAAACCCCCTATGTTGAAATTTACTAAAAGTTTTCCCTTTCAGCCAAATGTGAAGGGTTGGTTTTATGCTTTTCATTTTTCTCAATACCATGCCAAGAAAGTGGGCATTTCTGACAACATTTTTCTTCCAACCACCATCATCCCCTTCATGACAGACCTATTGCACAATAAAGCTTGTGCTTGTCGTATACAGCTAGAATTTTAATTTGATCCTTCCCGGTAGAATAAGCCCACGGCAGTTTAATTACTCTCTGTAAAAAACTTTCTGTTCTTTGTGTTCAGAGCTGCATTATGTGTGGGACATAGGAATGTGTGTGTGTTTACGCGTGTGCTCTGGCAGAAGAGAAGGCGAGGCGTTGTGGTTGTATAAAGGTTAGCGCCGTGTTTAGTTGTTGACTGGGAGAGCTGGAATGCCAGTGTCTTAATGAACCCTCCAGAGAGCCCAGCTCAGATGGAGCAGGTTGAGTCTGTGCTGGGAGGAAGGCTGAAATTAGTTATTTCACCAAATAACCTCTGATGAAAGCCTGCCTTCAACTGCCTGCCTTGTCACCAGCTCCTCAAGACAATAAACCAATTAGATGGAACTGCTCTCAGGGCCATATTCTCCCGTGGTGTGAGAGAGAGAGAGAGAGAGAGAGAGAGAGAGAGAGAGAAAGAGGGAAAGACATAGAGAATCAGAAATGGGGAGGAAAAGTAAGATGTGCTTTTTTTCTCCCGTTTTCTTTTTCACCTAAAATCTTTGATTGTTTTAATATCTGAAGAGCGGTGGCATTTTAACAAACAAGTTTGTTGAATAGTCTAGATTTGTCATCTATTGCGGAGCTCCGGAATAAAATGCTACACTGCTCAAAACTATGTTGTAGTAGGTTGTAGTAACACTGATGACCTGGGCAACTATGAAGGCACCAGCCTAAAGATGTATACACAGTTTGGAGCAACATATCTCTGCTGTCGGAACCAATCCCCATTGTATGTGAATATTTTTTTTTTAATAATTTACCAGCAAAAAATGGTGCCCTGAACAGGCAACTTGTCTAAAATGTTTCTTGTCTTCCATCCAGTGAGCACTGGAATAGGCGCCCACACCCCTGCAACAGTCTGTTAGAAGCTTACAAGATGAGTAAAAGAGACAAAAGAATCTCCCAAAGCGACTTGGAAAAAGTCTGGTTACCTTGACGCACATATAAAAAGCCATCTTCTGTAAAGTTACTATTTGGAGATATTTGAAGGTGTTGCCTCTAACTCGGCAATATACTGCCTGTAGGTAACATACACAGGAAATACATGCTTATGCTAGCTTTACACTCTGCCTTTGTTACATGAAAAAAAGAATGTGGCTCTTCATTAATGAGGTACAAATATCAGATATTGTGTTTTTGTGAATTTACTGATTCTGTTTTTGGTATCCTTGCAGTGAAAGAACGCATTTGTGGGTGGAGTATGGGTTAGTGATCACTGCCTGTAGATTTTTCTCCTTTGACTTTTCTTGGTAATTTGTGCATTTAGCGTAAAAGTGGTTATTTTTGCTGATGAAGAGGTGTTTTCACCATGCACTGAAATAGATCTAACTGTAATATTTCAGAAACTATCATTTTCTTACTGTGGCTTTGGATTTTATTTGACCCCCCTAACCCCTTCTCATTGGTCTCATTGGAGTGAGGCTTTCCCTGGCTCGCTTTGTGTTTAATTTCATAACTCATAGGTGCTTGAAATGCTCAATTAGATTGAATAAATTAGTGGCTTGATGGGTATATGGGTTTGTAATCAAGCATATTTATTCACCTCTTACACCCTAGGGACTTGAAGAGCAAAGGCGAGGGGCCCTGCTTAAAATGTGAGCCCTGAACTCAATCTCCAAAGGTCCTTGAAGTCATGGCATAAGGCCGACCTCCCAGCCACTGATATTAATGACTCAAGAGCTGTTTATATATTAATGAATCAGTGTAGTTTTTAATATGCTGTGTAGTGAATAAACCTTTGAGTACGGCTTTGAGCTTAGGCCTGCTGTGATGGACATGGAAAGACATGTGGTGTCTGATCTAGAGCTTTAGAAATATTTAGGATTATATGTTAGATGTGGATAATAGCTCAAACATTTGTCAGGTTATATAAATCTTTACTTTCATCTTCTGTATAAAATAATGCAATCTTTGTTTTCCCTGCTTTAGTGAAATCTAAATGTAATTTTTGATAGCTGATAATGAAGCTGTTAGCTTTTTCATTAATGTCCTGATCAGTCATAGTCACCAGTATGATTGTGAATGTTTTATTTTTTCTCTGGTCGGTGTTGGTCAGATTCAGCGAGAAATTTGCAGGTGGGCTCAGACAGAATTTGTTAAGTACATTTAGTTTCAGATTTTCTTGATCTAGAGTTGGGTTTGAACAGAGTTTTATTGTGCTAAAGTTTAAACAGAATCTTAGCAGGGTCCAGTTGGATTCTGACTGAGTTTTGTCTATATTCAGTTGGTTTTAGACAACTTTTGTTTGGCTGCATTTGGATCTAGACAAAATTTTGTCTGGCTAAAGTCAGACTACAATCAGATTTAACCAAAATTTTGTCTGGCTGCGGTTGGATTCAGGCACAATTTTGTCTGCCTACATTCGAATGTAGACAAACTTTTGTCAGGCTACAGTCGGATTTAGTTGGAATTTTGTAAGGTTCAACCCTTTTTTTCTCAGGCCTCTGTTGAGTTCAGCCAGGAGTTTATCCGGCAACAGTTGGATTTTGACAGAATTTTGTTTGATGACTGTCTTTTCTCAGGGTTCAATTAGATTCAAAGATAATTTTATCCAGCTATAGCCAGATTCCTACAGAGTTTTGTCTGGCAACAGTCAAATTCAGACAAGCATTTGTCCATCACAGTCAGTTTCAGAGAAAATTCTCTCAGGGTTTTTCTCTCAGATTTTTGTCTGTCGTGTTTTACCCAGAATTTTGTCTGACTACAGTCAGGTTCAGGCAATTTCTTCCAGGCTACAATCAGATTTAACCAGATTTTTTTAGGCTGCTGTTGGATTCAGCCAGAATTTAATCTGATTGGATTCTGACAGAATTTTATCTGGTGACAGTCAGGTTCAGGCATAATTATTACTGGGTGCAATCAGATTCAGAGAGAATTTTGTCTGGTGGCAGTCAGATTCAGCCAGGATTTTATACACCTACAGTCAGGATACAAATTTGTTGGGTTATAGTCAAGTTTGTATTCAAACCTGGTGCTGTAGTAAGGTGCTGTGCAGAATGATCTCAGGCTACATTCTGTCTGTTCTGATCGAGGCACAAAACAGGCACTTTGTAGGAAGAGTCATCTCCATCCCAGGCCCTTCATTAGACTGAGGGTTATTGTATGGTTTAGCCTTGTCTTTTTATTTCACGAACAAACAATAATCACTCGTCCGTCATGAGCCTGAGCAAACACAGCCACCCTCACAGCTTCCTCAAGACCGCCGCTGCCGCAATCACCCAGATTCGGCGTTGACGGCTCAAATAATTAGAAAAATTCCCCTCGGCTTTAATGTGACTCCCTCTCAGTGGAGTGTTCTTTAATTAAAACAAAGATGAGAAAACACACTCAGGCTCCGACAGGGGAAATAAAAAGAGGGTTGCGTGTGGATTTTAACCCGCCTGTGATGAAGGATAGTGTAATGCTGGCAGTGTGCTTTCAGGGTTTTAAATGGTAAATTGGCCAGGAGGCAGAACGTGCGCTGCGGGGATCATGCGGTATATATTTTCTCATTACTCTGATTGAGAGATTATCCCCACTGTGGCGACGGGGACACGAATACACACACGGACAGCGCCCTCACTCGCGCAAGCCCAGTGCTGTTGCCTTCTTTCTTTGTCCACACCGTGTGGAGGTCCTGCCCCTTTGTACCCCAATATGATGTTTTCTTTCCCCGCTGCTTTAAGCCGCAGCTTATTATAAAGGAGATATTCACAGCGCTGCGTCAGTCTGCACATCATCTGCTAAACACAAATAGACCAAATCGTCTTAAGCCCTGTGGTGAAAGAGATCTATCTTTTTATGTCCACGTATGTTTGGCCATGATAAAATCCCTGATTGTGCTGAAGAGCTGAAAGGCAAATATGTTAACAATGACATTAACAAAACAATGATAATGATAATAATAATGTGTATATGTGTCAGGATCTCTTTTCCTGTGTGATTTCCTTTAGCCACCATTTGGGCTAATGTAATGCCCCATGCTTTATTACCTATAGCCTTTGTTTCGTAAAACACTAAATAATGAACACCGCCCGTTGCTTTATAGATGTAGGCACATGTAAAGCTGCATTTTCCTGGCATTTTGTCGTGCCATTTTTTTCTTTGACCTAGTCATTTCCACCGCTGACTGGCTCCAGTAATTGAAGGTACTTGTGGTGATTTCACGCAATCAGAGCTGCACATTCTTTGTGATGAAAGTGAATCAAAGATGGGGGACCTATTCGAAAGACTTTCTTGGAAATCGTCAATTATCTATACAATGGGTTATTAATACCTTCTCCCGCTCAGCTCCCGTTTCCACATCATAGATTTATGGCACTTTTTCAATCTATAGGAGCTATATCTGAAATGATCTGACTGAAGCTCTCATCTTTTTAATCTTTTATAATGAAACTAAAGAAAATGTCTCCTGACGGGTTGATTTCCATCCCGGGCTCTTTGTGCTCCGATAGTGTGAACGGAATGGATGGCCTATGCTGCTGCCATAACGCTGATAATATTCCACTGTGTGCCCTGAATGGAGATTGGGCTTTGTGATAAAGCGGGAGAAGAATAAGCCACCATTACTGCCGAGATAGGACTTAGATCCATTAATTGCTTCGCATTTGGACACAACAACATATGCGAGGCATGAGGGGAGGGTTTTTTTTAGAGGCTTTGGGTTATTATTCCTGCCAGGGTTATTTTGATATCTGCGCTATCACGCTGCTCGAGGTCTACACTCTGCCCTTGAATTCGGAGGGATCATGGGAGTGCGGGTGTGAAATGTACTGCCCTCCTTTTTTATTGCTGTTATTTCTTTTTATCTCTGTATCCTACATGTAAAGTAACAGACTGTTTGTCAAAAGGCAGGCGTTGCATACCTGGCTTCTAGTCGTTGCATCAGGTCATATAAAACATATTTTTCTATTTTAATCTCTGACTCCATACACAGAAACAGAAGGGTTTTTTTTCTGAGAGTTTTTCCTCATACAAAGAAGATTCTACTGGGAAATTAAGTGTTTTAATGAAAAGCTCTCTTCTCCATGGGTAATGTTAGCACAGTGTAACACACACTAAATTATTCACATCAAAAACTCATTGTTTGTTACCTGACAGCGGAGGAGAGGGATGACGGCAGAGTGATGAATTATACATTAGGTAGAAAGTGTCTCTGAATGAATCATTCAAATGGCCTATTTAAAATGTAACTGTGTACTTTGTCGCTGTATTTCCTGTTTGTTCAAAGGCGATGGAGTCTTTATAACGCCTCTCTGATGTGATGTTATTCACAGCTAAGCGCGCCAGCCTCGCACACTGTAAAATATCATCACACTTCAGAATGCGAGACAAAAAGGGTACAGGCGTGCTGGTGAATGTGAAATCAGCTGACTTTGACCGTCATTGCTGCATCATTGGAGTCGTAACCAGGCTCAAAGCTCAATAAAACACTGCTGCCGAAGTCTCTAATCCATCCGAAATTAAAGTAGGACTTGAAATTGTGTAGCGCTTCCCTACACATAAAGTGTAACGGCAATAAAAACGTCTTTTTCATCTCTTACGAAAGCATGCATAGCCGTAGATCTTCTGTTACCCTAAGAGATAGCACGATACCACAATTTCTGATACCGATACTGTAACGTAGAATATCTACTGATAACTGTAACAATACATTCTGATAATCGTTTCGGGTTGACCTAGCCACCTAAAAGTATGAATAGCATATTGATTATCATATAACTAGCATGCCATGTTGACATAAATAAGTATGGTAGATTTTTGTTCTATTTATACAAATATAATAAAATCAACATCTGTTACACATTTCAGTCAGACTTTTTCTGCTACTATCAGACTTAGGGCTGCAACAACTAATCAGTGTCATAGATAGCAGTGATAGCAAAGAGAAGCTGGCTTTATATCTTATTGGCTACTTGACTTAATGACAGTTGTGCTCCCTATTTACGTCATCCGACATCCGGCAGATGGTGGAGACGAGTGCAGGGTTATGGGTGCCTTATAAAAGAGTCAAAAATATGGCATCAATTTAACCTTATCTAGAAAGAGAAGCTTTTCTGAAGTGTGTAAAACCAAGCTCATCTTGCACGACAGCACGACTGTTATGGGTTAGCATCTGAAGAAAACTAATTCATGGCAAAATATGGCATAAGCTAAACATAGCAATAAACAGCTTTTTGTTTTCTGCTTTTTAGATCATGTTAAACACCACTAACTGAAGGGATGAATTGCACTGGCATTTAATCTGCACATCTAAATTCTACATATGCATTATCAGAGTGTTTTTTTTTTATTCTGCAGAATTAAAATGTTGAGGTGCAATAAAAATCATTCAGAGTGGTTTGATGTGATGTTCTTCATTCTAGAGAATTGAAAGTCAGAATTGTTCTCTGTGGTGGGGATAGGGATCAGACATCTGAAGAGTCCAGTGTCTGAAACCTTGATTTACAATACTTTTTGTGATAAGGTTTTGGCATAAAACGTATTGTTTGATTTTTCTTCAAACCCCTCTGAATCACTATTTTTACATTGCAACAGAAGAATTATTGAAATGGGCCTCGTTCACCAGCTGACCATAAGTAGAAATTTCTACAAAAAATCCACTTCATGTAATCTGAATAGCAGTGCAATACCTGCATAATAGTACTTGGACGGCCAACCAATCAAGTTGTTTTTTTATTTGTGCACCTTTTACACTATATAAGATGTCATTTTTGAGAGTAGTGCAGAAGATATGTTATTATGCCCTTGACAAAACTATTCATAATGAACTGATTATTCAATTGTGGAAGTCGCACTAATCCATCTAATGCAAACAAATGGTATACAGTTTATCACTGAATGAATGTGTGTGCTCCCTTTGGTGGTAAAGGTTTTTACAGTTACAGAGTTTCCAGCAGGCTTGCTACAAGACAAGGAAGAAAGCAGGTACTTTCTGACATGGCAGTGGAAGCTTAGCCTCCTGTCAGAACTTACTGAGGTGGAAGAAGAAAATGGGAAAGCAGATATGCAACAGGGAGCGTTTAATGAATGTTTAACTAGCTCTCTTTAAAATATGCACGGTGATTAAAACTTTATAAAACAAGACACTAATTGCTGTTTTGCATTACAACAATCCAGCTCCAAAATAAGCGGTAATTAATTCATTACCCTAAGTTGTTTTATGCTGATCTATGACAGCGGAATTAAAAATAAATTGCCGCCAAGTGTGGTCGCTTGATCCGTATCGCAGTCAAGAGCATGCAAAGACCACACGCCTTAACCGCAGGGTGATTAAGTTTGGGGGCAATGATTCACTTAATATTTAACAGCTTTGCGTGGTGCAAAGTATATCATGAATTATAGATTGGGAGAATTAGAATATCTTGATGTAAGACAGTGTTTAAAGAATTAACCTGCAATTGGGGAAGAGCAATTACCATTGTAATAAATGATCTGCGAGTCAAGAAAGGAGGCTCTATTCTTTATTTTTAATGAATTTCTCCACGAGGGAGGGATGTGTTCTTCTCATTACTCTGTGCCACTTTTGGGCCCCTTTTGTTCTTGATAAATGGTCCTCTGCTGGGCTGAGGGTTTGAGCTTGGCTCACCATTCTCTTTTGCCAGCTCATGAATTCTTTCTGTTTTTGATCCATTCACAATCAGCCTCGTAATGATTGTCTGGCAAATATGGTTTAATAGCAATGAGGGCTAATAGTGGTGAAGGTTACAGTGCAGATTTTTTTTGTGTTTTTTTGCATGAATTTTCAGCATGGCCTCCTCTTTTTGTGGTTGGGGTCCCTTATTTAAATAAAGGGTGGTCTCCACCAAGAGAGAAGGCGAGCTGCTTATGCAAACGACCTGTCCAGGGGACCTCTGCTGAGGGGCTAACGGCTCTGGCCCCATTTGCTGCTGAAGTGGCTGAGGACACTGAGAAGTGTGCACTGAGCAGACTAATTGGCTTTCTATAAATGGTGGTTGAGTCTGACCTGGGCAGCTGTGCGTAATTGGTCTGTCTTTCTGACCTCTATCCCCCACCACACCCCCTCTCGCTCTGTTCAGCATCTTTCCATAGCTCAGCACCACTCCCATGCTGCTAGCACCGCGTGGCCTGACTCGGCAGCCTCCGTTTGTTTGGAGAATGCACAACTAGATGAGGAAATCTTGGGCAGAGTAGGGAACTGGTAGGGAATGTGGAAACATGAAAAGACCCAGGTTGGGTGAAAACACAGCACATGTGTTGGGCTGCCATTTTTGGTGGTCCCAAGGTGCCCTCTGAGAACTTGTTGAGAAGGTTTTTAGGAAGTTCCTCAGCAAGGCCTAGGTTTATGGGTCTGGGACAGTCTGTAGTGTTCTGTTTAGAGACAATTTTCTGTGTTGTTGTTGTTGTTGTTGTTATTGTGTTCCCTATACACAAATCTTTAAGTGGCAATATCATGGAAACTAGTCTGCCTGGTTTTAAATCACCACTTTGCCACCAGAATGACACCAAAATGGGTGCATCAATTCATCAATCTTAAGCAGATTTTCAGGCTGGTCTGCTTTTTGAGTAAGGAGTGATACAGTGGAGCAAATCAGAGAGTTCTCATGCACTGCAAGCACATATGAAGTCAATCCAGAGAAACTCAAAAGGCAAAAGTGATGAAAAATGATGTTTTAATACTTAAAAAGGTGTACAAATTCAGAGATAACAGTTCCTACAGAATAAAGGGTCTATGTCAATGGGCCCATGTCTTGGCGCATTCAGACCCCCATAGATATTGGCACTGGAGGCTAGGAAGGAGAACGTTGAGACATCGGCACCTAGGGTTGTCACGTTTTAGAAATGAAAATAAAGAAAGAAAGGAGTGACATAGCATTAGAGTCTTTCTGACAAAATATACACTAAAGCTTTCACTGATCATTTCATTATGAAAAATAAGACGTCTATCAGCTACATCTGCTTATTGTTTGAAAGGTCTTCACAAACCAAATGATGTTCAAGAATGTAGCTGGCAGCTCATGTTCAAAGCTAACAATAAGTTAAAGCTAACTTTTGCCACAACAGCAAAAATAAAATGTTCTCATTTTCCTCCCGAAGGGCAGCTTAGGCAAAAAGGGCAAAGGACTGGTGCTCTGGCAACTTTAGACCTACCTTGTCCACATCGATGCTTACTTACCATGCTGTGCAAATCTGAGACCTTCATTTGATTTACTATCAAAACAACCTTTCAGGACAAACATTGATAATTGCATCAAAAACTCAACCACAAAGTATAATCAAATATCTCAGTATTTAATGGTACAGTTCTATACCTTTATTTAAATTTTACGTTTTTTAAATCAGTCTGCTGGGATATTTTTCTACACCACTGAAGTTCAGTCTTAACCATTGGTGGTTCTAAAGATCAAAGTAATCCCAAGCACAGTCCATGATGTTAAGGTCTGAACTCTGGTGGATGTCAGTTCTTAATATAGACAACAGCAGCAGAGCTTTTTAGTTTGATGACAAATTTTTCTTTGTTTTATCCATCTCCTTTTCTCTTTAAGAGCACATCCTTTCAGACCCCTAGCATTCCCATAGTGGAAGGACAGGCAGAAACACCTGTGGGTGTTTTGAGATCTGAATTGAGAGCGGAGCTTAATTTTTCCCCTTTCTCTTAAAGATGAAAATGAATCCCATTTTCTCTGTAGGGTTTAATTATTTTTTGAACTCCAGTTGTACCCAAAAGACTCAGGGGGCAGGAATGAAGGAGGACGGTTTTAATCCTACTACTATTTCCCCCTTCCATATTCGAGTGGATTATCTTCAATCTAATCTCCTATGAAATATGAGAATGGTGGTTTTGACTGGAAATGAAATAAATGAAGGGCGGTATATGACTTTTACACAGAACTGTCACTTACACAAATGTTGTAAGAGAAATGTAGGGTATGAACCCTTTAAAGTTTTGTGTTGGGTGTTTTTAAGAGGGTGCTTTGTTACCTGTTTGGGTTTTGGCATTTGGACATATATTCAGGTTGTACTGTCATTTAAAGGAGAAAAAAGCAGACAAGAAGGCTACGCTGGACTCAAAGACATTCTTTTGAGTTATTTTTGTGCCAAAACCTTAAAGTCGTCATATTACTCTAGAGAATATTGAATTTGCTGAAATGTATAATGCGGTCCTCAAATAGAGCATCAAAGCCACAAAAAAATAGAAAACAAGTTATGATAAAAGTCAAACATATTCTGCATTAGACAATAAAAGCAAGGTTGACATGAAACCCATTTAAATTCTTGTCATGTTCCTTTGTGTCAAGAACGGGACAGGATGCTGTTTGGTTTGGTTTAGTTTTAATTATAAAACTGTCAAGGATGTGTCTCAGAATCTCTGTCTGCATCTGGGGCATATGTTTCTGGGAGAAGTCTATTATCGCCTGTCCTTATGGGTCATTATGCTGGTAATCATGTATATTTTTTAAGCCAAATTAAGGACAGAACACATAGCTAACCTCTGGCCGTGCTATTTCTCAGTTCATTTGTAGCCTGCACTCTCGGTTATTAAGCTGAACAAGTAAAGAAGAACAAGTGCCTCAGCTTTAAGAGCTGTCTGTAATGATGTCCTTATTCTGACTGAGACTGTACTTTGCATTTAAATTACAAACACAAATTTAAACTTGCTGTCTTAACTAAGGAACCCTATTGCTAAGCTAGTATGATACTTTAAACGTGCTTTACAAATTCATACAGCGTTCTCTGGTGTATTCTCTACAAAAAAAATGCAGGCAGGTTGTACCGAGTCAGACACCACATTGTACAGCTATTGTAATGTGTAATGGTGACAGTATACAAAATAAAGAGTATCTTTAGTTTTACTGGAAGGCTGGACAACCTAAAGTAAATGATGATCGCCTCGATCTTGCTATGCTGCATTAAGTCATGTTTACACTTGTGATACAAGTGGTAAAATTAATTACCATTAGCTCATCTAACTTGCCTAGCACACCAAAATTAAATAAAGCATGGCATATGCATGTGGGTTTATGGCTTTCTTACTTTTTGTCACATATGTAGAATATGAGTGCATACAGTGTGTAAGATTATAGGAGATCTATGAGCAGAAATAAACATAGTGTGCAAATATATGCTTTTATTAGTGCATTATGATCTGTAACCTGTCCTAATACCTGTATGACCTGTGTTTTTATTAGCTTCAAATGAGATTTACATACGACCCTGCCATCTTCCAGGAGAGGCTGGCATGTAGAGCCACCGTGTTGCTACGGTAGCCCAGGATAGACAGACTACACACTGGCTGTGGAGAGTGACGTTTATTTTGAAGTCTATTTTGGTGTGACTTAAATTTGGACAAAGTAGAAAGATCAACTTAAAAGTCCAGGTAGGCCTAGTACTCAGAATTCAGCTTCTTATTCATTAGCTTATTATTTAGACTTTATTATTATTTAACTTATAATAATAATTTAGCTTATTATTTTAGACCTTAAAGGTGCAGCAGTTGTAACATTTTAGGCACCAGAATGTGTCCACATTTCCATTTAAAGTAGAAAAATGAGAACAAAAAGCTGGCAAAAGTATTGAAAAGTAATATTATGTTAATACTAGTCACTCTGTACTGAAGTAGCAATTCAAAAGCAATTAAATGTTTGAAACACTGCTATGCTGGAACTAATGATATACTAGTTCAGCTCAGTTTTTGAGAATATGTTGCTAGAACACCAGTGCTGGATAACCATTTTGGGTTGTGAGAAGTTTGAGGGCCCATAATTTGACGAATGTCAATCAAACTTCTTATTCAACACCATGAAAATGTGTCAAAAGGCAAAAGCAGGTGAATCCTCACCATCAACGAAAAGACAACATGAAGAAGGAAAACAAAAGCAGGACAGGGCCAGAGGCAACAACAGAAAACCTGATGGCCTCTGTAGTTTCTGCAGAAGGGAGGAATGAGTGGGAGGGGTTCAGTAGGTCGCAATTTGCACCGTAGGTTTACACACTGCTCCTTTAATAAAGACACCTTCATTTAAAGTGTTCTTTTTCTTTGTACGTATCTGATTACCACTGCTATGGTATTGCTAATTTCAGCTAGCTATGGGATCGCTACAGAAAATGCAGTGTCATGTTAGCAGCAAGCTATGAGTGGTATACATTCATTTTCCCTTATTGACCTTAAAACTATACAGCTCTACCTTAAAGCTTGTAGGACATGTCCCAAATGTAACAGCCATGCTACATATTTGTACTTTGAGTATTTTTTTTTATGAATGTTTTTATAATGAAATCGGAGGAGCTTGTTGAGTTTGAAAAGAACATTTGTGTTTTGGAAAAATTAACTGAAATTAACATTTTGATTTGAAAATGTGTTTATTATATAAAATGTATGCATATTATTAATGATTAATTATATTATAAATGATAAATGAAATATATTTATATAATGACTAAAATGTCGAATTGCGAAGCAGATACCAGAACTCTATTCTGTGTGTTGTAATAACGAAACTTAGAAGCCAGTTCTGTATCTTTCCCCTCTTGAATAACTTCACTTTAATACATTTGAAATCTAGTATGTTCTTGAATTCGGGCTGGCTTTACAGCAGGCCTTTGAGGCCTGTCTTTTGAAACTGTAATGCAGGAAATACTTTTTTCATCCATTTTTGCAATACCCAGGTTCAATTTCATAGTCTCTGCAGTCGCCGCAGTTACTTGTTTGATTTGAACTTTGGAGAAAGTTCATACAGTTGCCATAGAGAGGTGAACACAGATGGGGTGCTCCAAAACCTATACAGTCCAGATGTCTGAGTGACCAGCCTGTCCAAGTCCTGGCCCAGTTTGACCTTTGGCCAAATACTGTTTTAAAACCTACCAAAACTTTTTTGTTTAATATGAAATGTGAAACATACATCATCACACTGCTGGAAAAGTGATTTTTTTTTTTGCAAGCCCCCAAGAAACTTATTAGACTTATGAAGAAAAGACATGAATAAATACTCAATGCTCGCCTTAGTGGAGAGATGATGTTGTTTGAATGGCATATTTCCCGTATGAACGGTATATTCTTTTTTACCAAAACAAAAAAAGAGAGGGTACTTGAATATCGTTATGGTCTAGTTCAATGCGGCGTCTCTGGCTCAGAGGCGATCTCAGAGGCCACACCAGCAGGGTGGAAAACACCAGCGTTTGATGTTTTCAATCATCCTCCAGCCTTTGTGTCTCTCAGGCGGTCCCTGCAGGTTGACTCTTTCTGAATAACATGTTTTTCAGTTTTAAAAAAAAGAGAGAGAGAAAGAGATGGAGAGAGGAATAAAAAACTTGATTTGAAAGGAAAGCCTGGTGTTGGTTCTCTGCATGTTTACTTTCATTATCTTTGGTCCCCTTCTCCCTCTCTCTCTGTGCTAGAAGTCACATGGCCCTATGTTTGTGGCCAAAGCAGGGGAGCAGAGCCAAATAGTAGCCTTTGACTGTTATAAAACCTTGGCTGAGGGTTGTGGGATGTCATCCCACCCTCCTGTGGATGACAGTAGTTAGACCTGGTCACCTGACCTGTACACCCTGACAGGCTGGCATTAGTCTGCAGCCAAAGACCCCGTTCTTGTTTGTTAACCAATAGCCAACTCATCTCACGCCCTGCCCTTGAATGCACCCCAGACTGTGCTCTGGCTTAAGCAAACTGGAACAGCAGGATATGGACTCGATTAAAGAGTCATAAAATAAAATTTATGTTCTTGTAGAATCAGCAAACCCAGCAGTTTTTAATGAGAATAATGCATATTTTAATTTCTTGTACTGGTCTCTTTCGTACTGGAAGACATACATATGTTTCATACAGTGTAGAAATAGTTCATTAGTTCAACTAAAAATACTTTGCTTAATAATAATAACAATAATAATAATGGAAATTTTGATGTTGAAGCACCTTCCAAACACTTATTATTGTACAATAAAATCAACAAAGCAAATAATATAAATTAGGTGATATGGATAAAAATGTAATCATTGATAAAAAAATAAATAAATAAATAAATAAATAAATAAATCCTATATACAATTAACCAAAAGATGAGCCTCCAGATCAACTTGGATTTTATGGTTTGACTAGTGAGGTAGTATAAACTAGCCACTTCATACAATCCATATATTGCTGCTGTTGGGACAAATACCTTTGTTTTTTAACTTGAAGTTAAGGCAAAAATGAACTTTGTTTTCAAGGCAGTTTCTTTTGGTGTTTACATAATGTAAATAGCAACAGACAAAAGATGTCAATGGCTGACCAAAAAAAAAAAACCTGAGGAACAGTGAGTTAGTTTAGATAGCAGTGATATGGAAATTATGTTTTAGAATAACTTGTCTGTAATATATTGAAAGCCTGTGATGTAAATGATTCACAGAACATGACCGCCAGTTAGGGGTTAGGTCAGTCGTTACTGTTAGTTCAAGGAATCAAACCAGTAACCCTCCAGCCACATAGCTGGTTCCCTAACCTCCAGCCCACGACTGCTCCCCATTAAAATCATTTTGCTAAGCAATTTATAAAGAAACTTCTTTAAAAGGTCTACATTTTTCTTATATGTAATCTTTTCCCTGGAGGTCCACATTTGTGTCGTCTGTGTGTTGTTTTGTTATTGTGCTTATAAGGCTGATATAAAATGAATAGTGTTCTAACTGGCGGTTAGGCATGCCCACTCGTCCTGGAAAGTGTGCTTACTGCCATCTAGTCTGTGTGTTCACTAGTGTGTGCAGATGTGGTGTTTCATATCACGGATGGGTTAAATGCAGTACAAATTTCTCTGTGTGTAAACACAGATGGCACAAAATGGCCCTAAACTCCCCACTTAAAGAATGATTGGCCTCGTGTAAAACACTTTTAATGCAAAATTAAACTAAGGGTAGGCTATTTGTTTGGAAAACCTGGAAAAGAACTCCAGCAAGCCTGCACTAAATTTACTGCAACATACAAAGATGAAAATGTGGAAACATCAAGGTATGGGTGGTGTTTTTCTTATGGTGGTGTTGGTGAACTTTTGTTCAGTAATGGGCTCTTGAGCTCAGAAGACTTTTTGGATGCAGACCTTCAGAGGTTTGCAAAGAAAGAATACCAGCATTGTAGTTGTATTGTAATTGCCAATTAGCAGTTCTATAAACTTAAAAAATGTGAGAATGAGACTTGGGGACTGTATAGGATAAAGCTAATAGAAAAGAGAAAAAATAGGGGAGGACATATTCTGATAACCCCCTGACCTTGGTGATATCTTCTAGAGAATGATTGATGCGGTCATATCCTCAGCCTCTCCAAACAAACGCGGGCGGACAGTTTCAAAATGGTTGCCACATTTTGTTTATGACGGATAAACATATTACGCGTCTGAAGCCTTCACATCCAGCTTGCATTAGAAAATATAATGATGATTTGTGTGCAGCTCTGCTGTAGAAGCCCACTTATTGTACATAAGTGTTATAATTGGAAGTTTATTGCATTACCCGGCTGCAGAGTGTTATTTCCTGCTATTTGTCTAATGCATCTTAAAGAACGGTAATCTAATAAAAATCATTATTTCTTCCCAGGCTTTTAGACCTTGCAAATGATTTAAGGGAACGTCATTTACAGAATGTGTTGAGGATAGTGCGAATTAATACCTCACCTTGTAAGAATGTGTGCATAAAAAAAAAATTATTGAACAATGCAATTTTATTAAAAAGGATGTACATGCTTTTCCGGATTGCCATGAGCTAGGATCATCTTAGATAAATGGCTTCACTCAAATAATGGCTTGCATGGAAATGTGTTTTTACTTTCAGGGATGCTGCTGTTTCTAATGTTCCTTGTAACTCTTAATGGTGTATTATTAGATCTACCAGAGCAGTTTTCAATCTTATTGTGTTTTTGTGCAGAAGATAAATCTTGACAGGCAGTCAACCTGGACACGATGCACATCATGTCTTGTTTTTTAAAGATTCTTATGAGTTTCTATTAGATTGGCAAACCAAAGTATGAAGACTAGAGCCCACGCAATACATTGTTTACCCAATAATATCAGCCGATTTTAAGTAGATTTATCTGTTTGAGCTAATATCATGTTAATGAATTGCTGGTATTCAGAATTAAGCCTAGTCCTAGACTACACAACATTTAAAAGAACATGTAACACAGGACTAGACTTAATACGAGTCTGGGAAACTGACCCAGTAACATATCTGCCATGTGTGGAATATCATTCACTTTAATGAGTCTGCCAAACTAACAGTCAACACCTGCTCACCTCTGTGAACACAAGGTAGACTGAACTGGTTGAAGCAAGTTGCAGCAAAATATGACTGTGGTTAAAATAAAAAGTTCTACCAAAGTTCTACCTGGCCCCTTTGCATCTGAAACATTTTAATCTCTTATAAAATATATTTTCCATTTTGACCAAATTATATTATATCAGCTAAAAGTTCATTCATTGAAACTGTAAACTCCTTAACGCATTCATAGCCAACTCAATTTAATACTATAAGAAAAACACTCCAACTGGTGTGATGTTAAATAGTTATAGTTTCATTTTCATACATTTCATGCTTCTTTATTTAATGTTCTATAGATGGTGACATCGATCAATGTATTTAGAATCACTTTGATATCTGCAGGTTGCACTAAAAGTATATATCAGCATTGGACAGCTGTTTAGATGTATACTTTAGATAGTATATTTTAAATCAAAATCAGTTTAATAACCTTAACAAAAAAGGTAAACCACCTTGACAGTTCTTCTGTGTGCTTTTATTGCAAGGTACTTAACAGCTGCAGCACTGAAGCCCCAAAAATGATCTGGACATCAAATGTATTAGGACATCATGTGCATAAGTGTTAGGATTGTTTGGGCTATACAAAAAATCAGCGTTTTGTTCATTGTGCTGCACTTGTAACCTTTAACCAATAATCGTTATGCTAATTCAGCTAGATAAAGTCCCAATTTCTATGTTTCATAAATATATAGGATATCAGTTATAGGCATTAGTCTATTTCTCTTGTCTTTACAATTTCAGTACCTCTTTCCAGGACTAGCCTAATAAAGGGTGTGTGGATGGTTATGGATAGCCATAATTCCATTAAAATTATTAATAAGCAGTTATAAAAGACACAAATGGCAACAGCTATTGTATCTGATGAGTATGACTATCAGACGAAATGGACAGGTTTAATGCTGACTGGTGGAGAACACAAAGTAACCGTTAATAAACTGATTTCAAACCATTCATAAACCCTTTATATGAAGACTCTTGGGAAATGGTGCCAACTATACTGTTAATTTAGCTAAAAATCCCATGTGACCAAACGACCATGTCATATAAACCGACTTTTCAGCCATATCATTTGATTGATTTGAACAGCTTCTTCAGATTTATGTGCTGGCACCTTCAGTGAACATATAGAGCAAATTAAATGTCAAGCTTCATATGCCAACACTTGTCTCCGTATCAGTCTTAACATTTTCACAACTGTCGGTTGCAACCTCGGATGCAACTTTAAACCTTTAGCCCTCATTTTCTGTGTTGATCAACAGAATGAGAAGACACAAAGGCTCCATACAGACGGAGCTATCTAAGGGGAATCAGGCCGGAGAGCTCTATCGGCTAGCTGAATCCTCTGGCCTGAGTGAAGAGTGAAAAGGTAGAGGAATGCCTGATTGCAGTGCGATCTGATGGCCGAAAGGATTGTGTGTGAGTGCCTCAGCCACACAAACACACACACGCATGCACAAACGCACATTGATGCCTAGCTGCCTCGTCTTGCTCTTTCTCTCTAGGGAGAGTCAGGCTGACTCGCACTTACCATTGCTGTGAAGAAATGAATAAAACCAAAATGAGATATCCCAGTGACAGTCCTGCCTTTAAAAGCCATGGATTGTCATTGTGTGACACACTGCCTGCTCTCTTTTGTTGATGTTGTGAAAAATGTATTGCACAGAGATAGAATGAAGAAGCAGCCTTTTGTAGAATATTACGGTTTGATGAGTGGTCCACGTGCCCACCGGTTTATTTTGTCTGCTTGTTCATGTTTTGTTTTTTAGTCATTCGCTCTTAAAGATAAAGGGTTCTGGAAGTGGTAATTGAAACGAAAATCGTTTGGCTGAAAAACAGTCAATTAAAACCGTTCCTATAAAAGAAGCTTACTAAAATTATTACAGTTTATTTGCATCATAAAGTCCAACGCGCTCAGCAACAGAGAGCGGTTGATCATCCAGCATAAACAATTCCAGCAATTCCACATCCTGGGTCTTTTCCCTTTACACTTTTGCGTTGTCATTTGTGGATTGCTTTGTAATTTCAAACTCTGAGACTGCAGATTGCCTTGTTGGGCTTTCGTTTCTGCTTCTGTTGATTGGGTGTATTTTGCATGTGGTATCAAACCTCTATTGGAAAAGTTCTTGAGTGCTGTACCTTCAAGATTCAAGCTTTTATTGTCATATGCACAAAGAAACAAGTAGTTGCACTGTACACTGAAATTCTGTACAACATATTCTATATTCTATAAGACTGAAAGGTATGGGGCAGAACATTTGTACGGTATGCAGTATTAGTGCAAATCAATTATACATACCTTCTCCTGATACTTAAACAGCATAAACAGAAACTGAAGTCTGTGTAAATGCATCTGGCAAGCACAGAAGAGTGAAGGAATTTGTTATTTCAGT
The DNA here is from genome assembly GCA_024036415.1 of Prochilodus magdalenae. Lineage (NCBI taxonomy): Eukaryota > Metazoa > Chordata > Actinopteri > Characiformes > Prochilodontidae > Prochilodus > Prochilodus magdalenae. Next base: position 605,746 of record JAMWET010004934.1, read on the forward strand.
CAAATTGTTGGCCCTTTTTGACCATTTTTTGACAGTAACCAAAATTCTGTATATGGTCATATTACCTTATTCATAGCCATCCTTATGCATCCCATTTGCAAAAAATTGTTCCTTAACCATTCTTTAGAAAACCACTATTGGTTCTTCTGTGGCAATAGCCCTATAAGCAGTTTTTGTTTTGATGAGTGTTGGTTTGGGGCTTATAGGCAGTAAAGATTAAACTGGCTTTGGTGGGGTTTGTATACATTTATTGCAGTCATGTCAGTTAATTCCTATAAATCTTTCCCTGGCTGGTGTTTGGCCTCACCTGCCAGAGGTGACCAATGGCCGAGCTCCGATCTGTCTCTGTCACACGCGTAATTGAGTACTTCCTTAATTTATGAGGCAGCTTCCTCCATTAACAGCGAAATCTCGGGAATTAAAGAAGAAACAGACCTTCGCGCGCTAGGCCGGGGCTGCTTACGGAATAAACAGTGATAAATGGGAGAACCCATCTCCGTGCCTGACTTTGAAAAATATCTGCGTGGAGTTTCAGGTCAGACTCTGACAACAATTAGGCGGAGAAAAATAAATAGACTTTGACCTTTTTTTCCAGCTTTCCCCCTTCCTGAGGTGTGGTTGACAGGATGTGCATATTCGTGGACGAGCCAATCAGTGGTGATCTTTTAATGACCTCGCTGTTAAACTGCTAATTTTGCAGGACGACACACAGGGGAGCCGTTTGCGGTTGACACCAACCATGATTCTTACCTTCTTCATTAGAGGTCTGGAGGAAGCGTGTTGCTGCCTATAGCTACCTGCAGATTAAGGATAGATGATTTGGTATATACATACAACATCATGATACTCAAAGGCCTTGATAGCATTACTGGCAATACTCTGAAAAACATATTACAACATAATTTATTACAATAACAATAAACCATATTGCCCATGACAACTACTGTTTTTCAACACAAGCAAATTACTGCCACAGCCTTTTTTTCTGACATCTGTTTATTGTAAGCAATCTTTTCTCTGAACGACAGTCTTATCGCTGGGTTTGATTGGTTTATCAGCGTTTTTTACTATTTGCAGTTTATAAAGCTTTGTTAACAATGTGCTTTCAAATTTACCACTAAAGAGAACACATTTTAAACAGCTTTGTAAATAATTTCTTATAAAGTTAACATATAATGTTTTATTCCTTTCTACTGGGCAATTCCCAAAGTACGCTTACTGTCAGAGGAAAGTTAGAAGCATTTTCTGTACGTTCTGTTTTGTTGTACTTGTTGAGTGTCCTGATTCAGGAGGGTTGCGGAAACTTCTCAACTATTGCGACAAATGAAGACCTACGTATTTTTGTACATGGATTTTGGAACTCACTTACTTGTACATGTTTAGCAATGGTGTTTCTGCACATGGATAATTGTTAGCACACAGGTTGTTTTGGGTGCATCATCCAAAGAGAAGAAAGAAATAAATTCATGTTAACTAATACATGTGTTTGCATGAAATAGTTTATTATCAAAAGCGGTATGAAAGCTCATATAGAATGTATGTCTAAGATGCAGGTGACTGTGGTGGTAATGTATATAGTTATACATATTTGCAGTGATTTCACTTGATATAAGCAGTGCATATACAAGCATTGCAAAATCTCTTATTTTTTTTAACCTTATTTATTATGAAGCCTTTGCTACCTTCTTTTTATAAGAAGGTATTGATTGGTGGATTTCTTGCAGGCTGTCCTTAATTCGCACTCTCATTTTCGAAAATCCTCAAATTCTCTGTGTAGAGCAGCCTTTTAGCAGCCCCAGTCCCCAGCCCTGAATAAATGACATGGATATAAGCTCCCCTAGACGCCATGGTGTAAATGTATTAGCTGCACTAAGAGACCTACTCCTGGTATAATTATGTTAGGAACCAATAAGACAGCTCAGAAATCAATATGCTAAGACAGATAGAGTATAGGAGCATGGGCAGTGAACTGGGGATATATTAGGCTGGCAGGTCCCCTAGCTGAGTATTGCTAGCATTTAAGCCATGTTAGACTTAACATTTCCCTGCAAGGAAAATCATCAGGGCTTTTCCTCTCCACTCGGGGCGCTGGATTAGCTCCTCGCAGCAATTATGTTCCTCTCGTCTAATTACACGAATTTGACCAGTTAAATCCTGCTCATTTTAATTTGACTGATTTTTAACTTCCTCTTTTAATTTCAATCAATATGCAGTATCAGTGAGCTGTGAGGAGAATGTTCAAGTCTGATAATTAATGCATGCTCTTCAATTACTGAAATTTAAGCCCCCCATTTTATCGTTTGAGTGCTGCTCTTTCTTGGCTCAAATAGCACTCCAGGATAGGATGGGGAAAAAAGACATATTTCAGTGTTTCAATGAAACGTCTTATGAATCCTCATCTTTTTCTTTTTTCCCCTTTTTTGTACTTGTTGTCGGTCATAGGCAGTGAAATAAATGCTATGATACGCTTTAAAGGCTTTCTGTGTAAACAGAGACAGAGCTGTAATTTATATTCAATTAGGTCTAAAATAAAAAGCCACTATGGGAGGAAACAAAAGGCGTCCCTTTTGGATACAGTACATCTGCTTCGAGCCCAATCAAGCTTTCAAAGCCACGGCGGGGAACAATAGCCTTCATCAGGCAGGAACAAAGTCACAGACATAAGTGGTCCGAGTAAGTGTGCAATTTCTGCCCATATGACTGTCCTGACACAATTGCTCTAATTTTCCTCCTTTGAAATGACTGATAAAAGACTTAGGTAATTGCTATGGAGACAGCATTTCTTCCATCAGGAAAGGGTGGAGGGAGGGGGGTAGGGGGTCTCAAGTAATACTGCCTCAGGGCTGGAGGCTGGAGTGTCAGTTTCTGCACCGTCCCAAATTAATACTTGTCCCTTTCTTCAGCCCTACTTCCTCAGGATCTTATTATGTGATGGTAATCCATCCTGACATTGTATTGGAAATCACTCAATCACGTGGCTTTTAGAGGTGGCCGAAAATATTCCTAAACATGCCAAAGCGTCAACTGGACTAATTCTCCTGAGGTCACGCGCAGCGCTGGCATCGCCACACAGAACCGTGCTCTAATACCTTGCCTCCACTGAGCAGATTAAGCAAATGGCATGTGAATTAAAAGGGGGCGGGCTCGCTAGAGCGCAGGGTGAGGAGATAGCTCACTCTGACGCTGCACTTCGACCTGTGTCCATTCAGCCCGTGACCTTGTCCCCTGAAATCAAACTTCATTTATCTGCCTGATCTCTGATTATCTGGCCATTGCACCGCGCACTCAGGGAAAGAGCAGGCCGACGTTAGCTAATGGGAAAGAGGGAGCTCGCCCGTGGGCTCACGTGAGCTTCGACAACACAAGCAAATTACTGCCACGGCCTCTGATTACATCTGTTTATTGTAAGCAATACCGCTCTGTCTTTTCTCTGAACGACAGTCTTATCGCTGAGTGTAATTGGTATTGGTTTATCAGCGTTTTAGATTGTTTTTCACCATTTGCGGTTAAAAAAGCCTTTGTCAAAAATGCCTTTTCAAATTTGGGACTAGAGAGGATACATTTTAAACAACTTTGTAAATAAATGTAAATAATTTTATATAAAGTTCACATGTTTTATTTCCTTTACTGTTCAAACAATGGGTTTTTAATTGAACTCTACACTATTTGTACTGGACAATTCCCAAAGTGGGCATACTGTCAGAGGAAAATGAGAAGCATTTTCTGTACCTTCTGTACATCTTAAGTGTCCTGATGCAGAAGGGTTCTGCAAACTCATTAACTGTCATGGCAAATGAAGGCCGACATATTTTCGGATGGATTTGGAACACACTCTTACATGTTTAGCAATCACGTTTCTGCACAAGGACAGTTGTTAGCACACAGGCTGTTTTGCAAGATAGCTGTGCATTCTATGCAAGATAGTATGTGTGTCTAAGCTTATTCTTTTGGTTTATTCATCATGAAATTTTCACACAATGGTAAAGGCGACATATTAATTACAAAATGTAAAAAAATGAAGATATGAATTTTCGTTTTGCAATATCTTGTTAGGTATTTTTTTACACTAAACCAGCTGGGCAGAGTTTCCTTAATTTTAGAACCACATGGTAGATGGCAGAGCAACACTCTCTCTACCAGTTAGATCATTGTAGATGACTTGGGCGAGGGTTGTAAGAAGCTTTAATCTTTAATCTTTATTTTATTGATTATTGTTTTCAGGAACTATCTATTGAAATGTTATTTAGGGCGCAAGATGTGGTTTTATATTGCACCAAAGAGCGCTCTTGACTTTACTGGAGGTAAACGTCTCCTCACTGTGGTCATGCTTGTTTCCTATCAACTCTAAGAGGTCACCGACCTGCTGCGGAGGCTCCATTCATTGTTCTCCACATTCCCCTGAATCAGCTGAAGAGGGATCCCAGCGGTCCAGCTCCACTGCAACCTCTTGGCACCCTGCTCTTGCAGCTGACCGAGAGACCCCCGGTCAGCAGCGACCTCGCACTGCCCAGTCCTGAGGTGCTGACTTTAAAGTGCAGCCAGAGCCCAAAGCCAGTGAATAATACACAGTAATGAGTTAATCAATACTTATTATGGTTTCATTGGTTCGCTAAAGCAGGAACAGAACATGGTGAGCACAGAGCAATGGAGGGAAGAAAAAACCTCTGTGTGTCTGATCCAGATAGCATCAACCTTCCCCCAGGGATTTCCCTATTCAGGAATCCAATTTACCATGCCTGATTGACATGGATTGGATCCCAGGGAATCTCATAACTCCTTTAAGGCCCTAATAAAGATCTAATGGATTTGTCCCCATCTCGGGCAGTTTTTTAAACTTTTACTAAACTGCAAGACTTGTTCACAATTAGCGCTCATCTGCTCTGTGGGTGATGTGGTACAGCTTGCTCTCAGGAAGTTGTGTGGAGTGCATGTGAGAGGGAGCTTTTCTCTGATTAAGCCTACATGAAGACTCAATGTTTTGCTTAGCACTATCCTTGCTAACCTCCATTGTGAGGAGGGAAAAAAGCTAATTTCACCTCGTAAGAACTGATGAATAGAACCTGGTTGCTAAGGGAGCGACAAATATGACTATTGTAGTCCAACTCTTGTAGGTTTTTGCTGAGCTGTTGGTCAGGTTACCTCATACACTGGTACCAGAATGGTTTAAAGTTACCTAATAGTCTTATACAGTTACAGGAGTAGCAAATGTAACTATTAGAACTAGGACTAGTATAGTTTAAACTCAACTGTGTAAAAACAAGGTAAAACACCTGTAGTAGTAGTAGTAGTAGTATGTTAGCACCAAGCAAACACTGATGTACCTTTTTTAGCCCATTTTATTTTAAACAGACATTTGAAGCTTGTAAAAAAACAAATCTGCATGTTTCATTTAAACCTAGCCACTCCACAGTCATATTAACTGAGGCTTTTACCTTGTAACAGTTTCACATTGACTCCTTCAGTACAGAGCCCTGCTATAGGGGTGCCACTGCTGGAAAGGAGCATGGAGTACCACTCATATTCATAGTTATTTACCTATGTAGGGCATTCAAAAAAAGGCTGGAGTGATACATTCTCTCACAAAATTGGTCTCATTGGTGACATTTGCAAAAGCAAACATTTAGAAAAGCAAATTAGAGACATAATCAAAAGCGGGAAAATTGTATTAAAGTTGAACTGAAAATTACAGACATCCATTTTTATTTTACATAAATTATTAAGCTTTCTCTGAAGGCGTAGAAGGGACCGAGGGCCGCTTCTTTCAAATGGTCTATCTTTTGAAAGTATAACTCTCAAAAAAAAGAAAAAAACTTCACTTGATGTAGATTATCTGTTAAAGTTCTTTACAACATCAGTGGAAAGATTCTTCAAGAAAGGGAACCCAGAGCAGTTATTTTATGGCAATGCTTGAATACAAAAGAATGAGGTCAAAGAAGCAGATGATACATTAAACAGATAGTCGTGGAGGAAAGACACATACGATTATGAGATTTCAGACATCTCAGGCATGCAATTACATTTTCACATTCTTCCAAAAAAGAATTAAGCTGGAAAAAATGGACTTCCGAGAAATTAGCCGTCTAGAACCTGGACGTTAATGAAGGAATCCGGTGTCGGGTGACTCCTAGGAGACAAAAGCAGGGATTCATGGCTTGCAGGGCCTAAGCCCTGGACCACGGGAGAAGAAAGACGAGAAGATTACCCACGCAACTTGAACCTAGGATCAGCAGCTAGGAGCACTCCCCTCAGCGATAGAATCGGCAGGCAACAAAAGACAGGTCGGCCGCAAATATCTGACTGTCAGCTGGCCAACATCTAAACTCCCCGAGTTTCTTGTCACCGAGGCTGTCAGCAGAGTGGTCCTGGTTGGGGAGGGGGAGAGCACAGAGGCTGAAATGGACAGTGTGGTGTTTTCCATACCTTCTGCAACTGAAGTGGCATATCCAGCTCCTCTACTGCCAATGTGGTGGCGTCACTCGACGTGACTGAATGAAGGACAAAGGTGAAGATGGGGCTATCACTCCAAATCTTTGCTGTTAAGGTACATATTTTCATATATTCTTTCTTCGATTTAAGGCTTTCTTGACAAATAAGAATTACCCTTATATATATATATATATATATATATATATATATATATATATATATATATATATATATATATATATATATAAATATATCTTGACTTCATATACATTTCCTCTAGTGTTAGACTTCGTGTTCCGTGGAACTGACATTATCTGAGGCTTTATTTAAATTCTGCACCCGTGCATTATTCTGTGCATTATTTCCACTGAATTGCTCTCTGTTGTATATCTGCTCATGGAAATATGTACCTCAAATTCAAATGCAAGTCCTTCATTTGATAGTGATTCTCAGAGATTCTTGCCCTCTATCCTCAGTGTTTATTGTTTCTTAGCATTCTCTGACAGGGTGTCAGGTAGAAATGGGATGGTTTCCTATGCCTGCTTTGAAAATAGCAGTAATCACTGTATATGGTAAAATGGCCCTGCCAATGGGGGGACGTGTGGAAGAGGTAGGCTCTGGCTGGGGGCGCAGCAGAGATGTAAAATAGGCTCCAGCAAGTAATTTTTATGTGCTGCATTTTAGCCTGTCATCACATTACAGGCTGCCGGAGAGTGGAAAGCAGGGAAGGTGCAGCAGGACAGGAATACAGAGCCTATCATTCTCTCGATGCTGAGCAGGAGAGGCTATAGGGAGGGCACCCAGCAGGAAGCTTTGATGTAGATTGACAGATTAATCATTTCCAGCGTCCTGTGTTCCTGCCGACCTTGACAGCGCTGGAACCTTCCGGAAAAAAGCAGAGAAAAAGGAAAGGAGTATCAGTAAATGCAAGCGTTTCCACATACTATAAAGCAACCTCCAGGAATTTAAACAATAGTGGAAATAAAAAACCCTGCTTTCATGTCAAAACCTCACAGCTCCTTCTGAAAAACGCCAACTGTCCTTTACACAGCTTGGACATTTCACGATAAATGCACCAATGGACATGGTCTAAATCTACTTGGGGGTGGGGGATGTTCCTGATGCCTAAAAAAGTGGAATTTATGTTAACATGATCCATTGGCTTAAAAACACAACACTAACATTTTCAAACCAGCGGCTCTTATTTAAACAGCATCGTTTCATTTAATTTGACCTTAGCGCACTTTACAGCAAGCATGCATCGACTGCGTGTGCATGGTTTATTTTGTTGGGTCTGGTCTGAGTGACCTCATTCCCACCTTCTAACTTACACCAGGGCAACCTCCGGCGCTGTAACCTTTGACAGGTATTCAATAGCAATCTTTCAGGTAACGAGCCGAGGGCCACTGTGCTGCTGTCTGTTACTCCTCTGCTCGGGGTGAGGAAGGTGTCATGTTTGGTTTGTGCTTAAGTAACCTTGTGCTCTCCTGTCATGACACACGCCTCTTTGGCATGCAGGCACGTGGAAATATTAACGGAAAACATGTTAACCTAATACATTAGGTTCCACAGACAGTAGCGGCGTTTGGTGCAGGGAAGCCTACATATTTGTTTGCTAAAATGTCAGGAATGTGGGTCAATAGTAGTGCAGTATTAATAACATATCAGTCTTTTAGTTAATCTTCAGCTGGGGGATGCTAATGTGTTAGCTTTTTAGAAGTTTAAGAAGGATGTAGCTTTTCAAAAATATAACAAAGTTCTCTCTAAATGCTTCTCTGTAAATACAGATAACCATTAAATTCAAATTATCCATGTTTTCAGTGTCAGGAAGAAATATAAAATATATATATAAAACAGAAAATGACAAAAAAGACAAAATAACTAAATATCGCTCATCCAAAGAATAGATGCATCCAGATGGAAGTGTGGGCTTGTGATGAAATCCCGCACTTCCAGGAACAATAAGTGACAAGAAATGTAGACTGATATGGGCAATATTTATTGAGCCACACAAATAGAAGTAGTGTCTCTCAGTATGCCGTTGGGCCGCCATATTTGCTAATGCAACATGCCAGACGTCTCAGCAGGACATTGTCCCTGCTTGTTCAGTCCATCCCATTTAGATTAAATGTTCTCACACAGTTCCTGCAGATTGTGTGGTAGGGGTGGAGTGACACCAGGCCGTCATCGTGGTGCTGACCACTGTGCCACAAACGGATTTGTTGGTCGTGTCCACTGTCACTGTAGATGCCCCACTGCCATTCTGAGTCACTTCATGACAGTCTGGCATGACGCTACTGTGGTCTTGGATGATGATGACATGGGCAGTCATCATAGCAGTCTGTGTGCATGTAGTCCTGCTTCTGCCAATGCTGCTGGCACTCAGAGGATGGGTCATGGAGGGCATCACTGCACGCTGAATGTCTGCAGTTATGACTGTTGAGTCAGTTAGGTACAGTGAAAATGCCTTGCTTACGTCACATGCACAGCTGAGCGTAAACCTAAATCATTCTCATGTCTCACAATGTCAAATCTACCCAAGTTTCATACCTGTTGGTTGATTCCTTCTGGGTGCAACTTTTTGTACAACTATTCTCTTGATGAGTGTAACTGGTGAGTGTTGATGAGTGTTTTTTACAGCTTCGTTTTTAAAGAAATATGCTGATATTTTTTACATTCAGTCTTACAAATTGCCTATATTTTCTGCTTCCCACAATCCAAGCTATCATAATTACACATTCAGTGATGGATTGGTCAATGAGGTGGTCAGTCCGTTGTTCTAGGAACAATGGACCTCGTTCAGTATTTCCTAACTTGTTTCCTAAATTGGTTCTTAAGAAAGGCTCTAAAACAAAAATTTGGCAGATTCATGATGCATGTTTGAGCTGCAGAGTTGTTCACATCTTTTTGCTCTTATGTGTTCATAAAAAAGCTCCATGAAAACTGTGAAAGTGGGTTTTAAGAAGATGTTTATTCTTAAGAGCGCTTGGTAAATGAGGCCCAATGTTTCTTTGTCCGGTTTGCGAGTTTGTAGCCTTCTTCTATCTCGCCAGCTACACATCTTTATCTTCTCAGAGTGGAAGAATAAATAAACATGATTGTTTCAGATCTGTAGTAAGAGTGGAGCTTGATTTTCTTTTTGCTTAAGTGTTTTGCTTAATTGGATGTGGATGGTTTTGGTGGTCTACCAGTTCTTGCATCATTGTTAGGAGTCCAGTGCTTCTATATGTTTTAATTGTTTTACTTACTTTCTTTTGGCCTTCTCCTTAATTAGACAAGTGAATAATCTTCTATCTAACCTTCTATCTATTCTATCTATCTAAATACCTCCTAATAAGTGAATAATTTGCATGTAGTGTTCACCTGAAGGGTGGTCTCTGATTTTTGCAGCATACTGTATGGTTTTGTAGTTTAAATATTATGTATTATTAATAATGTTATAAATGTAATAACCTTATTTTACCATCATAACAGCATTCCTGTCTCTGACTTTCAAATGTGTGTTGGAAATGTAAATCCCAGTCCAAAGGTTAACATGGCAACATGAATTGCAGCAGAATTCTTCTTCTTCTCACATTTCGAATTGAGATTTCAGAGGATTTGGCAGGCGTTTTGAGATGAGGCCTTACGTCGGGCCATTGATTGGGGAAAGTCAAGTGGTATTGAATGGTACACGAGACCTTGCAAGAGTCATGAGCTTAGCAGAGGAAGTGAGAGAATAAAGAGAGCGAAAGAAAAGAGGAGACAAACCTAAATATAATTGACTGCAGTTCTGAGTGTAGTCATTAACAATCAAGGCATGATAGTGGCATAATGCAAAAAAGGTGGTGATCTCTGCTTGGTGTGTGTTTGGACAAATAGAGAGTCTATTAAAGCAGAGTAAGTCACTCAGACACACACACACACACAGTGCTTCAGAGCTGCCAGCAACAGCCATCACCCACTACTTCCTCGCTGTGATTCATAATCTATATTGATGCCTCTGAGACAGCAGGCTATTGATCTGGCCCTGTCTATAATCCCGCACCATATCCGCTGCTTGTTAGACATCTGTGGGAATATAAACTGGGTTTTCCATGCAACTTAGAGAGCTTCTGCCAGTAATGCAGCATAGGCCGGCATGAGACCTCCACCCCCCAACCAAAAAAACTGATTTTCAAGGAAGTCTTTCAACAACATAGGATATCCCTAGCACTCTTCATGTGTATGTGAGCTGGTATTCCCAGTGAGTCAAAGTTTCTCTCTGTTGCTACTTTCAGAAGTATAACTTACGCTGAAAAGCTGAAACTTTGACAGAGTGGCTCTAAATGTTAGACTGTACTGACTCATGCACCATCATCACATAAGCATAGAATCATAGAAAATACATACTAAGCCTACCAAAAGTTTGGGGACACCTTTTCTCCTGTTGCCATAATGTTTCATTTTCAGTATTACTTTTCATTTAAGTAGGAGCCTGCAAATGTTTGCTAATATAAAACAGCTCTTGGCCTTAAGGACAGGTCTGCATAAATAATGATTTCCTTTTAGTCATGCAACAAAATGAAAGTTCCCAGTTCCCCAACTGAACATAACCTGGACAAAAGAACTGGACCAAAAGAACTAAAGAAGGGTTTTGAATAAACATAGAAAGGTTAAAAGTTACAAGGTAATAAATATCAAATTTCTGAACAACTTTTCATCATACTGTGCTACCAATATTCAGGTTAGTGCCACCTAATATAGGCAAGTACTGGGCCCATAGCCTATTGGAGCTAGGCTATAGTATGCTTTAATTAGCCATTTATATTGTAGCTATGTAATAAGGTATGTGTTGCAAACCTGTACATCATTAAAACACTAAGAGCCACTCTTGGAATTTTAACTTCTCTGGAAATCAACTGGCAAACCACAGCCGTTTTGAGGTCAGTTGTGAACCGGTCATGTCACTGGTAATTGAGTAGTTTTGCTAAGCTGTTCTGCATTATCAGGATGTTTCAGGTTCCACATCTGGACATCAATGTCCTCAAAGATAGTTAGGCCATGATTGAAACAATTTTGTGCATGTGTGGTTAAACCAGTGTTGCACCGACACTGATATGGTGGTATTTTTGTCTGCATTGATACTGGGATTTAAAGTATAGGTATCAGCAGTGGTGATATTGATACCTATGACCAATACTACAAAGCAGTTTCTGATTGTACCTGTGCTGTTGCATGTGGGGTCATCAGTAGACAGAACTTAATTACATGTTGGGCAGAAGCAGCAGAGATGTTACAAATGAGGAGCCCACTGATTGAAACATAAATGGGAAAGTTCAGTCAGAGAGTCAGTATTCAGTATTCCAATCAGGACTATTGTAAAATTTTCATGGAAAAACATGCTAATTGGAGCCCTTTACCTGAATGACATTCTTCTTTAAGTAATGTGTGTGTGTGTTCAAAAATCTGGGCAGCATTTTCCCACCTAAAATGTATAGCTCACTTTATATGTTTATTCTAATTTACTCTTTTCCCTGGGAATGAGAGCACATTCCCTTACTTCTAGTGTCCTGAAGGTTTTAGCATTAGAGGAGCATTTCAGCTGAAATAAAGTCATTTGTCCTCTTTCAGTATGCAGGGTAATAGGCTGTCTATTGTCCAGCTTTCAGATACAAATCTCCTCGGTTATGTCCAATCCAGAGACAAATGATTGGACAGGTCGAACAAGAGTACTTAACTCAATCCCATAATTCTCTGAGAGAAGAGTGACTACAACAGTGACCTTAATTAAATGTACAAATAATTAGTTGACCTTAGCTAATAAGATTTTCCCAAAATAACATGGACTATAAGGACAGCCGTGAAAAAGGGGCTGACAAGGTATGGCAGCATCAATTGCCAATGCAGTGCTGAAATGTTATTTCTGATAGCACCCAGTCTGTGGTGATAAACTGTGCTATAGAAATTCAAACACTGACATTTAACTATTTGAATCATAATAGAGGAGAATAGGAAAGATAAAGCATAGAATAGTGACTTGAGTAGTAGCTCAGTCTCAAAGAAAACCACAGTATGGAGTCCTTTACAGTTGGTTAGATATATGTGTATGTCTATTTCAATAATAAATATAAATATATAAATATAACTTTAATAGAATATTGAACATTAGGCCAGCATTAAAATGCAAAATACTGATTTAGGTATAATGTCAGCTAAAAAGGCAAAAAGCAGCCACATGCTGTTTGATACATACGCTTTTCCAGTTACAGTATGTCTACAACATTATATAAAACTGTTGTTGATTTAGCTACAAGTTCTACTAGAAACGATTAATCCGGCAGAGACCTGTTGTGTTTAAAGATTTAGTTGAGTTAGTTAAAGATTAAGTTTAAAACAGCAGGTGCACTTTCAATTATTCCTGAAAAAAAAAGAAAATACTATGAAATTGTTGCTGATATAGAAACTGTAAATGGCCTAATTCTATAACTATAGAAAAATAATCTGTTGTGCTTGTTCTTTGTGTTTATTGTTTTGTACTAAACAGTAACTAAATGGGCTTCTATAGTTTAATTAAAAAAAATTCTATTAATGCCTAAAAAGTAGGTGAAATTATGGATGATTTAGCATAATGGCATAATTTTTTACTAGAAATGGTATGTTTAATTGAACTCTGTTTTGTCGTGTAGCCTCATGTTTTTTGGCACTTAATTAACCACAATAACTCTTTATGGTTTGACAAAAAAGTTCGCTTTTAAAGATGTAACTGAATGTTATGATTTTTTTAGGTCATTTAGGTAGATTCTTTCCTCCTACTGAGTCCAAATTGTGTTTTTGTACTTAATTAGCCAAATGAACATTTAATAGTTTGGTAAGGCAAGTGAAATTTTCTAGTTATGCAGCACAAAGAATATGAAGTTGCTGATTTAGCTAGAATCTCTGCTAGAAAGTAATAGCTAAATTTAACACTTGTTTCTTTGCATTTAAATAATTTTCTTGCACTTAATTTGAACCATTTCACCTGACTGTGACAAGTGCACCCCTCTAGTTACTGATGGTCTGAAAAATAAATGTGAAATTGTCATAAAGTCTGGATTTGCCTGCGTCCACATTTTCCCCCTATCTCAGTCCGGTCAAAACCCATTTGGGCAAATAAAATGATATTTACCTCATCTTCTGTTACAAGCTTTCAAGATTACAGGCTTCAGGGAAAATCAATACAAAATACCGGCTTATCTGCAGATATATGCTCTGAGAGAATGCTAACTTTTCCTCTATGTGTTCAACCTCTCTCACCTCGGACCTGTCCCTGGAGAGAAAGGCAAAGGCGTCCACCACGAAAGGTCCTTCAATGACATGCTGGGGAAGAAGTTTATAAACTATGGGAAACACTCACGAGATCTCGAACCGTGGCGCCTGTCCAAGCGGCTAACCTTTAGCATGGGGACGCTGCAGTATACATCTTTCAAACTTCAGGCGCAGGTGGAAGGGCTGAAGACCCCTCGGATGATTTGAAGACTCAAATACCACTTTCATTTATTATTTATCCCTGCAGGCCGAGGGGAAGGGATGTGAGAGGAGAGTGTCATACCTGACTGGCTAATGTAAAGAAGTGGTCATCTCTGTGAAGCTCGACCCCAGGGACACAAATCCCATTAAAGGCCCAGGAAAATTGCTTAATATCAAGGGCTAAACTAAGTTGTGGATCAAAACCATTTCGATGCGACGATGGACGGACAGGACAGCTTCATATGCCTCTGATGTTTTCTTGTGGAATCCTTCCAGGAGAAGGCTATGGTCTTTAGGGGAAATTTTCCACCATGTCTGCATAAAAATGAGGCGTCATTGGAGCTGGGTGATATGACAAAATGTAATATTTTATTTTGATGTGTCAAGATAATTATGTTTTCTGACATCTGATACACTTTGAGAGAATACCATGACTGGATATAAAACAATCTACCAAAGGCTCAGTATTTGCAAGCAAGATTGCTCACCATTTTGTTCACCATTGTGTGCCAAATGTTGGGAGAGAATTGTCCATCAGTTCGAAAAGAACATGTCTTTCGCTATCTACTGTACATAATGCTGCAGATAGTTTTAGTGAATCCAGAGGAATCTCAGTTTGAGTAAGGCAAGACTAGAAACCATTGTTGAATGTGCCTGACCTTCGAGACCTCAGACAGCACTGCAGGAGAAACCGTCATGCTGCTGTGTTAAATATAGCCACATGGGCTTGGAAGTACATTGTCACTTCACACAGTCCGCCGCTGCATCAAGAAATGCAACTTGAAACTCTATTATTTCAGCTTGTTTTGGGACAAACAGATGTAGAGTTCTCCATGTCAGTGACTAAAGGAACTATCCAGTCTTCCATCTGTCATGGTAGGGGGCATCAGTGCCCAGAGCATGAGTGACTCGCATATGTGTGAAGGAACTACTGATACAGAGGCGTATATTTTAGAGAGACGTACATTGCCATCAGCACAACATGCTTTCCAACATGAAGTCCATGATTATTTAGCAAGACAATACAAGGTCCCATTCTGCATGTACTACAGTAGCCTGGCTTAACAGACACAGAGTATGTGCTTGCTTAAGTGATCAAGTTGGTCAGTGAAAATCACTGTAAATCTTTTCTTGGTACTTTGTCAGGTATATAAGGGTTCAAAAGAACTGACAAATCTTTCTTTGCATTGCATTTTACATCATGTCCTAACTTTTCCAGAAAGTTGGTTTTGTAAAGGCAGTCATGATGAATTGCATGATGTGTTTTTCAAAATTACTTTTTGTCCAGTTGTGTTCATAAACCTGAAAATGAATGTTAATTGAAATATTGTGATATACATGTGATAATTTATCATTGCTGTGTTGCATACCCCAGTTAGGATACTTAAAGATATTGTTGATATCCAATTATAAGTTAGGATACTTGAAGACATTGTTGATATCCAATAATTAATAATATTGTTAACTGATATCAATTAAACTCTTGTTTTTTATGTAGTTTAATTTAGTTACTGTATCCTGGTTTTGATGTTTGCTCTAAATCTGCCTTAAGATCTGTACAGTTGTTTGGCTTTGGTACTGATGGCACCCATGACTTAATTTCTTGCAACCAACATTAAAATTGGGGCATGATTCCTGCCCCTACTTCCTGCAGTGGACTTTTGTTTTGATACCTATTTTTTCTATGCATTTCTGATCAAAGCAATGACAGTCAATAAAAAAACAAAGGCTGCAGATTTTGTTATGGTGGTTCCTCAGCCCATGGCCAGAAATGAGCACCATTAGCTCTTCTCTGCTCAGTTGCACTTGTATCCTTTGTCTTTCTCTGCAGTGTTAATGCTCTTGGGAAGGTAATGAACCTGTGTAATTGCAGGAGGGTGTAATGATGCATGTATGTATGAAGCATGGCCCTGTACTCGCATGTTGAATTTTTATCAATAAGAGAGATTGGATTAATATTTCAAAGTTAATGTTTTTGTTCAGGACTTTGTGCAAAGCAAACATGAATTAAGTTTCACAGGCACTTGTGCAAAAATACAATTTTCTTTGGCATCGTAACTGATCTTTTTAATTATCCCCTTAATAGCCTTATGGATTTTTGAAAGATAAATTAATATTGGCATTCGTGCAATTACAGGTCTTTATTGTTTTTTATGAAAATAATGGTCAAGGCTCATTCACTCTCTCTTAAGTCCATAGGCAAGACATATTTCCGTGCATCTGGAGCAAAAAATAACTTTCAGTCAATAAAATGATTTATTTATTTATAAGGTTCTTGTTTATTCTATCTTGCGAAAGCTGACAATCTGACTACCACGGAGTGTGCTTCTCAATATGGTAGAAGCATATACCTGGCATATACTGTATATACCTGGAAAATATACAGTACAGTGCTGGATATCATTAGAGGCCACTCTTCATTAATTCAATTTCCACTCAAAATGGCCATTATGCGCACTATCACAATGAGTTAAAACTGCCAGAAGACATAGAGAATAAGGCACTCCTGACAACAGTGCAAGACCTGGTACCCTCTTAAAACTGTCCAACATAAGACAGTACTTCCGACTTTTTATCTTTGAGAGAGGGGAGAAGAAGGAAAGAAGGAAATCAGCAAAAATGCAGAAATGCCTCCAACTTCTAAGACTGAACTTGTGGAAAAAATATCACTCCAGCTTTCTTTGGAAAACTAAAAACAAGTCTCAAAAAGTAAACACTGAAAATGTGGATATTATATAGAATCGTTAAGGCTTTTATATGATGTTCTGTCAAGTATGTATGCTTTCTGCTTTTTTTTTTCCTGACCCTAAAAAATATATAAGTTGAAATAAATGAGGAGTGATGTCATTCTTAGTCCATTCTCATAGATATAGCCCTATAAAAAACCATGTCTATTGAATGGACGTTTCAACTTTTGCATGTAGACTACTGGTGTAAAAACAGTAATCCAATAAAAGTGCGTAGAGCTGGATTCATTTCACTGAAAGGGAAATATGCATTGATTTAGCCCTGAACTCCCTTATGAACTTGACTTGGCATGACTCCTTGTGTGGTTTTCCAGCACATTTCCAACCCTTCTGCGTTCAGCTTGAATCCCAATATAGACAATCACCGGAAAGTGTTTTAGACCATTATAAATAAGTGGATGCAAATTCCGCACTTTCAGGGGGGAAGAAAAAAAGGAAAAGACCATCTGGTTTATCTATAATATCGAGCAGTGAGCTCTGCAGTCATGGAAGATTTTAAATCCTGTTTTCTCGATTCGTTTAGACTCAACGAAAACACAAAGCCTGACAAATCTTAACGGCTGCACACAGCATACGCTGCAGAAAGTATCCATCACGCCATATTGCCTTCTTTGCGAGACTACAGAAAGCAGAAGTTAACACAGCGTACTATATCTGGCTCTTTTCAGAACAAGAAAAAAAAGAGAAAAGAATTCTCTCTGGTGTCTCAGGGCTGTGGGAAGAATGAAGGGCGTCAACTTGCACTCCAAGCTCAAGCGCATTTTCCTACACCTCAAAGGACCTAAACCCTCCAAAGCACCCCCAAGCATCTCCAGCATGCTTGTAAGTCAGTGTCCCTCATGCAATGCTCCCTGTGGTTGGCCCCGCTTAAATCCAGCGCCTCCCCTGCTGCAAGCAGGTCACACCGGCAGACTTTGCGTGGTCTCACTATTTGTTTTTCGTTTGCGTATGATACGTATCCACGGGGCCCGGCCCTCCATATGTATGTAATGTAAATCACAGGGCTGGACGCGAGCCGGACGAATACGAATGTGTCTGACAGATGTTCACCGGCTGCCAGCTTAGCAGTCCCTCTCGTTTCTGGCCTCTGGAGGGAAACGCTGTGCCACACAGTAGCGTCTTGCAGTCAGACTGGTTTAGTCTGGGTCAGAAAGAGGCCACTAGGCTCGTAGTGTAGCTCACAATCACTATAAAGCCTGAAAAATAGATGCCGAAAAAGGTTCTTTTAGAAAACGCCAAAGCCTTCACTCATGATGAAGTGAACACTTAAAAATGAAGGGTCCTGAAAGGGTTCTTCAGAACAGTGGCATAGAAGAACCACTTTTGGTTCCACAAAGAACCTTTCGGTGAGGGTTCTGGTTTACAACAGTGGTATGTCCTGCAAGGTAAAAAATGTTTAAAGAACAATAACAAAATCTAAGTCTTAGGAAAATGTAGAACATGAACAAGGTTTGTCACATTACTTTGTGTAATCATGATTTATTGCTTTACTCTTATTTGCTCTTTTAATGGAAGAATTTTCCAAAGATGTACCTTTTGCTATATCTATAAGAGTGGGCAAAATAATAACAATAAAATAAAAAGATTATTTTCCCTTTGCTTTGAATAACGTTCCATTTTAATTAGTTTTTATTTTAATAATCTTACTGTTCAATTAAATGTTTCAGGAATTCCTGTTTTGGTAGTCACATACAATTGTCACATATTTCATTAAAACGCTAAAAAGATTTTTTGGTAGTAATAAATTGTGATATTAAACTCTGACCCGTTTGGGATACATTAGCTTCAAAACAATGAAATGTAACAGCTTACCATGGGGAAATGAGGGACAGGAATGCAGTCTCACTTTCTGCAATAAAAGACAGGGGTCTGACGTAGATAAGGCTCTGTCTGTGGACTAAAATTAAATAAAGTTGTTACTAAAGTGCTATAGTTATTCATGACGTTATTGGTGAAGCTATACATTAATGCTGAACTCCATTTCAATAAAATTTATAAATCCAAGAAAAAGGGGGGATACCAAAACAGAGTTTAAAATAAATCTAAGTATGTATTTTGTATAAATCATCTCACTGTAGACTGAATGTAGTTAGCATGGTGGCATATATTGATTAGCTGATTAAGACATCCCTAGTTTAGATTTGCTACAACAGCATAATTTAGTAAAGTAATATTTTACACTGTAATATTATGTCAGTGTTGTGTAGCATTGCTAGACAAAATGTACTAAATCTTTTTTATTGTGCCAAAAGGAATTTTTGCCAACATTACCTAATGCTTGTCTTGACTCACAAGAGCTTTAAGAAAGAATGTTCTGTTGAAGGCCATGCTGATAAGAACTTTTATGTTAAGAGTGCACCTCAGTATTGCAACTAATATCAAAACCAGGTACAGCATAATGGACAGATTTAGTAGCACTTTGGTGTCACTCACTTATGGAAGTCCTACTGTAAGCTTCTTTAGCAAAGTTGATTTTTTTCATTTAAGCAACTTGGGCAGGGATTCCCAAACGAGGCTCTGTCAGCTAGTCTATATGTGGAGCGTATCATAATTTGCAGTGTAAATATGGCTTTAGACTACACAGTCCATCCAAACCGCAGACTGAAATAAAAAAATTATTTGAAAATGTGCTATAAAGAAGATACAGGGCTGCATATAAACCACTAGGCTGTGTGGTTTGTTATTTCATTCCTTGAAAGAATTCAAGGGAGGCGGTGGTGGTTTTTGGAAATATATGAGATTTAATTGTTTTTCTATTTTTCATATCTGGCTTCTGGATGGGTACATGGTGCTGGAATAGTTGAGTGGTACCTCAGTGTATTTGTGGATTAGCAGACAAATAAAGCTTCTTTGACAGGGCAGTCTTTTCTATGATGCTTGTAATGTTCTGCAAAACATCTGAAGATCTAGATAACAGTAAAAAAACAGGCTTCTGTATCATCCTTAGATCACAAAACGGAAAAAAAAACTGAACATAAAGTAAGTGTTTGTTTTTGCTTGTTGCCAAAAATGTGGTTACATATAGCTATTTCTATGCATTTATTTGTATTCAAGCGAAGCAAGGCAGTAGTGTTGACAGAAGGAAAAAACATAAAATAAGGGAGCATTATGTTTTATGCTGCTTTTTTAGCAGACGGTATAATAACCTGGATTGGAATCCTTTGTAATTGCGGTGTCTTAAGTAAGTCTGAATGCAATATGGAGGCTTTGATCAGTCACAGGGGATCATTTGTTCCCTAGCCTTTGTATGGTGGCCACACAGTGTAAAAGAACAGTGCCTTTATGTCTCTGGCTTTGACTTTCAGATGGAAACCTATATAAAAGTCATTCTGAACATGAAAGCTTCGGTTATACTGCAACTGCACCCATAAGAGATGAAAATAGCATTGCAGCTCCACATGTACAGTATTCTGGCAGAAGGCTTTGGTCATTTGGATTCAACTCATGTTTCAGGTATAATGAATGCTCCCTTGTTAGCTACTCTTGTAGCCTTTAGTTGAGGGAGTGGGCTGGATATTGGCAAAACTCTCTGACCTAGAATGAGCCGGATATGGAAAAGACCCATAGACCTTTAGGATATTAAAAAACAACCGTATCTCGAAAGCATTACACTAAATAATATGTTGTTTTTAGGAGGCTTTTTTGTTAAGTAGCTGATGCTTCACTACACTATCTCTCTCTATCTCCCTATCGCTCTCTCTCTCTCAGGGCATTGTTCCTTCAGGTCTCATTTGCTTGAGATCCATAATTCATTTGTATTAGCATTGGAGGTGCTCTCTAATGAAACCTCCTTGGCCTCGAGGCCAGGGGAATCCAGCGTTTCCCTTAGCAGCAGAACGCCGATGAGGGGAGGGGAAGATGTTGGCATTTAAGTCACCTGACTACATGCTCCTAATTGACTTGCATGCCCGTATCTATTTTGTCATTTAAATAACTTGCTTTAGTAAGCTTTCAATTAAGCATGGAACGGGCACGGAGTCCCCGTGTGAGATTAATGAGCTGAGATATTGGAGTGTCCCGGAATGACAAAGACTTCCTCCACCACACCTTAAGCCCTGTTGTGTATTGATTCTTGTCGTCCTTATTCATTGGGGTCATGCATCTGGCAACCCCCTTTTCTCTATCAGGAAAGGAGAAAACAGATTTCATAGCAGCCAGCAGTGTTGGGTTAGTTTCTCAAAAAAAAGGAGCAGTAGGTAGCAAATGACTAATTGTGACTCAAAATGTAACAAGCTATTTGGTATGCCTTGTAAAAGGTAATCTCATAACAATAGTAGGTTTACTGCAAATCACAGTAAACATAATTTAGAAGGATTGGCGCTATCCCTGCCTTTGATCCGACATGGTGGGATGTGCTTGAACACTGTTGTGAATTTTAAAATGTAATGAAATTCTAATGAAGTCAGCATCTGTAACTATGGCTGCTGTGATACTGAATTCATAGGTCGAGGTGCCGGGTTCACAGACCAACCATGCCAACAGTAATGCTAAAATGATAAAATTTGAATCATCTATGGATTTTGGTTCATGCAAACCAGAGCAAGCCACTTGTAAACTTTCCGAACTTTCAGTCATGCTGTATGATGTGATCTACTGCTCTAATATAACAGTTATTGTCCCAAGCATAGATCAGATCATTTTAACTCATATAGGAGTGTTTTGGACAGTTTTGCTTTTATTTGTTTAAATTGCTTCAGCTGTATACTGCTTACTATTACAACATCCTTTTCATTTCATTTCTTACCTAGTTGATAGGTTTTCATTATCGGGTCTAAGTTTACAATAAGAATTAAATAAAACCGTCAAACTTAAACTCTACGCCAAACTCTAGTGATTTATTATGGATTTTTTTTGGAAGCCATGATGTTCTGCAAATTTAAACTCTACGTCAACGTCAAACTCTAGTGATTTATTATTGATTTGTGAATTTGACTGTTGTGAATATGTAAGACTGGAGTAAATGGAATACTGTGTAGCCTAAAGACTTTTACTGTGGCATCCATTTGTGCTCCTTTGCATCTCCACCTTAGCATTAATTTTTCGGTCAAATTTAAATGAAATGAATGAAATAAAACTTTGCTGTAAAAAAAAGCTTGGCTATGAGTTCTAACACAATGAAATGCTGGAATCAATGTACTGTATAACTGTTAACCAACCTTCTGTCCTGAAGACTGGTGTGCAGACTGCTGGTCATATAGCAACATGGACAACAATCTCATCAGCCATCTTAGTAGCTATAGCAGTGGCAAAGAATAGAAAGTTTGATATATTTAATCTGTGATGAGAAATCATAATACATCTGGGTACAAGTTAGATGCAAATAAGTAGCTATAGCTGAGCTAAAAACCTAACGCAGAGATAAAGCAAATCTGTTTTATTTAATTTCATATTGTAACATCATTTATTTCTTCAAGAAAGTTAGCCAAAGAACATAACCAGAGGAAAAAACCCTTATTGCTCCAACTCCCCAAACTTTTAACTGGTTAAGCTAATAACACTGCCTCCCATGGCTCAAAGCCAAATCACAAAACCCATCAGCATCTCCTGCACCCGCCCACTCCACCTATATATTCAAACCTTTCAGAAAATAAGTCATCGTCTAAACCCATTTCATTTCTTTCTTTTGTAGTTAAACATACTGTAAGTAAAAGTAGATACTGTACATAAATATACTGAGACACATTCACAGTCAAGATAAAGTGTTACACCAATAAAATGTTTTGGCTCCCAAGGTGGTTTTCTTAGTTGTTGGAACAGGACGTGAACCACATGTGCAACGGTGGTGTTATTTACTATGCTTTCTGTCTGCAAGGGAGAATCACGCAAGTAGCCAATAGAAAAACAACATACAGATGAAACAAATAGCATAATAACTCTTCGCTTCGCTCTCAGTTCCCCACATGACATTAAACCACGCCCTTCTGCTTGACACCGATTACATGAGTGTATAAATGGAATCCTCACAACTAGTGCATCAGTGTTTATACAAGCTAAAACTAAACACTAAATTTACAATTGTTCCATCCAATATATTCCAATATGACCAATAATAAATATACATACATATATACATATAATATATACATACATACATACACCAACTCTACTGGTGATAAAAATGATTGGCCTTTTATTCAAATTCTTCATTTTATTTCTTTCAGGTGACTTTCAGGTGTGTAATGTGTTAAAGTGATACCGCTATATGTCTTTGCCTCTCTCCCTCCTACTCTCTCCCTCTCTGGGTGTGTATTACAGTATAGCTAGTGTGTCTAGTACTGGCCTCTGCTCGGTTTATGTGGGCTTTCTGTAAGGCATCCCTCAGGTAATGTTATGCTGTATTGTTTTTCCTCTCGCTACAAGGTAAATACAGCCTGTCTCTGCAAAGGCCAGTCGTGAAGTTTGCCAAGGTTACGGGTGTAGGTGAAGGTGATAATGTATTTAGGGACTGGCCTGTAATGAATGACAGGGGGGAAAAGGTCATGGACTGGTCAAGAAAAAGTAAGCTGTGTTCTCTTTCCAAAGGTCATCTTACTTAGCCCGCCACAGGAGTCCTCACACATTCCTGTAATTCTTGCCTGCAAATAAAACGGTGGAGTTAGCTCTGCCTTTCGAAGTTTGAAAGATAATAGGATCAACTAAGCAAGGAAACTTTGCAGGGACCTCAAAAGATCACAGATTTTATGGCAGAGTAGCAAAATTAGATAGCGGTTCAAGTTTTATTGACTTTTCCATTGACTTTGTGGCATGAAGGGCAATAAAATCATGTCGTGTTGACTGGTGCAGGAGCAAAACGGCAACTCAGCGGGATGTAAACGCAACAACAGAGGGGTGATATCACATTGCTGTTTTCAAGCCCATGTCTAATTAGGCAGTTGGTTGCTTGTTTATATAACCTTTATACATATACAGTTAGCTCCATAATTATTGGCATCCTTAATGCAAGAAATCTGAGACCACCAATAACGATCCTCTCTGGATCCTCCAGGATGTTAGGTCATCTCTTTTGGACTCCCTTCTACAACTCGCTACACAGGTTTATAGTGGGGTTTAGAACAGAGAACTGGGACGTCTGTTGGCAAAAGTTTGGTACGTATGACAGGTGATAATTGTTTATCATGGGACTGACCATGGTTCCTCTACACATGGATTAGTTTGAACCAAAACGAGCTGCCTCTACCAAAACAAAAGCCGTTATCATAACTAAAAATGTCCCGCTGCCATTCTGAGTTACTCCATGACAGTCTGGCACTACACCATTGCCACTGACCACAAGATTACATTTTTTGGTGATGTTGACGTGGTGAGAAAAGTCGACATAACAGTCTGTACGCATGTAGTGCAACCATCTGCGAACACATCGTGGCTATTGGCTCAGTCAGGTATGTCATGT
The DNA here is from genome assembly GCA_024036415.1 of Prochilodus magdalenae. NCBI lineage: Eukaryota > Metazoa > Chordata > Actinopteri > Characiformes > Prochilodontidae > Prochilodus > Prochilodus magdalenae. Next base: position 629,776 of record JAMWET010004934.1, read on the forward strand.
GTGTCTGAGCGTAAACTTACATCATTTGTTTCACAATGCCAAACCTACCCACCAAGTTTCATTCCTGTCGGTTAATTCCTTCTGGGTGCAACTGTTTGTGCAACTATTTGTTTTTGAGGGCAAGTGTTTAAAAAGCATATAGACAGAAATGCTGATGCAGTTATAAAATTCACATCCTGTCCTTTTGAATAAGATTCTTTCATTGTGATTTTGAAAACCTGACTCATATCATTCTTCATCAGTCTAGCATTGTCCAGTGGAAAGCTATTTTCAATAAAAACAACAGGAAATTCACCCCTTGTACCTTCTTGGAAAGCACTTAATAGAGCCTGAGTTGTGACACATTAAATATATTTTAATAGGGCTTTTATCCTAATAGAACTAAATTAATTTCACATAAAGGTTAATTTTTTTTTTTTTCATATTTTCAGACCTGCTTCTGCTTCTACAAGCCAGTGATATAGCTCAGGGTTACTAAAATCCTTTGTGCAATCACATCTCATTCAACCCTAAACTTTAAAACTCTGGAACTCTGGAAGGATAAGATGATAGGACTCAGAGAAAGTGCTTCAAAAGGTAATTTTCCAACAAAGAAAATAAGCCACAAGTAATCTGCTCTGTAATACCTTCCAGTCCTTAAACAAAATCCTTCCATTGTATGACCGGGTTAGGCCTTTTTTCACCTTTCTAATGGGATTTTGAGGAAAATGGCTCTCTGAATCGCCCACTCTGTCTTGCTGTGGAATACTGTAGTTTCTGTTGTGAAGTGGTTAATTGCTTTAAATGACTGATGATATATGGGTGGAACCTGCAGCTAGGTACGGTGATGGAGAGCAGATAGCTAAGCCAAGTCCTGCTGCTGTAGGTAAATGGTGAAACATGAGGGTCGCCGGTCAATTTCTCCTTCGGTGACACTCCCCTAACGGATGACACAGATGAATTACACTTGTCAAACAGCCGAGAAGATGGACCTGGTGCCTCAGCCCTGATTAAAAATGAATTGAATTATTCACTGCACCTCTGTGTTCTTAGTGGGATTTGCCCTTGTCAGTCTGATTTCAGCTAAATCAAATATACAGTAATTGCTGAAAATGGCTGTGTTTGGTTAATCACACTTTGTTTTGCTGGATATTAAGACTTGGTTATAGTTATCTTCTGAATATGGTAGATGCTCCATTGTCCTTTGTTTAGATAATATCGCAGAAGCAATTGTGGGGTGCATTTCCTAAGACTTTAGCTTAGGTGAATTGAGTCTTTTGAGACAATAAAGGGTTGTTTTTTAAATTACTATTGTAAACCATATTTTAAATATATCTTGATTGTCATTTTACTAATCAGGTTATTATTGGTATATACTACCTGTATTTTCCTGGCTAGACTTCATTAAAATAAGAGGTTTGTGTGTATTTGGACATCACAAACTGTATTGTTAAACACTTTCTTCAAACTAAAGAAATAACATCAGTGCATACTTATAAAAATACCATGTAATTTTTAAAACATTAAAAAGCGAAATTGCAGCTTATTATGGAATATTATAACACTATTCTTATAGACATGATTCATTTTAATGCTGATTCCATTTATTTATGATTCTTTAGAAAGTGAATTTGTGCATCATCAAATTTCACCATGACTTGATTTCCATTACAATTCTTCAGGAAGGGATTCAATTCACAGTGATTCAATCCAATTAGGATTCTTATTTGAATGATTCAGTGGATCAAGCAATTCAAAATATCAACGCTATTTGATTCAGTTACAATCCTTCAGAAAGTGATTCAGTGGATCATGTAATCTTAACCTTTGCCTTGGTTCAGTTCCATCAAGATTCTTTAGGAAGTGGTTCAGTGCATAATACAACTTAAAATTTTACTACAATTTGGTTCAGTTACAATTTTGTAGGAAGGTGATGTAAGTTGGTGGTTTGTGAAAATCTTTCATGTTACTGTTGTGATTCAGTGCATTATGAAATGTAAAGATTAATCATGGTTCAAATAGACGGCATTTCATGCTTGATATTATATGAAATGATTTAGTGCATTACAATAAGTTGCATTTTCTCATGATTCATTTTGCTTGATTCACAGTTGAATCACCACCTTCGAACCGATCTACCGTGATACATTATTGTACTTGTGTACACTTGTTATGCATCATGAAGTCCACAGAGCAAAAGTCCATGTCCCGAGAGGAAGAATGGAGGTGGCACAGTGTTGACGTTTCTGATGAAAGCACACTCTGTCCTGTGGCTGTTTCAGCAACATGGCCGTCAGTCATTCTGTTTATCCCTCACTCATCCCCACTGTGTCTGTCTGAGGGTCTTTTGCAGCCTGTAGATAGTTAGGCCCTGGGCCGCAAGGGAAGTAAAGACTGGACTGTTTTCAGCACTGTTCTTTTCCAAGCTTTACATTTGCTCAAGTCCATAAGGATTTTCCTTTTACTCTGATCAGCCCTAAATACTGGAATATCTGTCTGTGGTTGTGTGTGGTTGTGTCTCCATGGCAGCTAAAACAAAACAGCAATGTTTCTATCGATTAATTTTACTGAGCGATCAGGGAAAGTAATTTGCATTTTTTTCATTCATTTGGACACACTCGCAGGTGTGGAGTTTGTGAAATTATTGCTGAACCATATAAAATCCATCAAAACGTTGCATTGAAGCAGCCTCTATTCATTAAGCTGATCCCTGTGTTGTTTTATTACACTGGAGTTTTGGGAAATGTTGCTCTGGATTGAGAACTGTTCAGCTAGCGAGTCTGGCTTGCTGGAGTGTTTGATTCTGCTTTTTGGCTCTTTTGAAGGAAATGAAGTGTGGAGCTTAGAATGAGACTCACTCCTTAAAATATTCTTTCCTATTAAAAGCTGAAAGGGCAGGCCGCCTCTCGGAAAAAGGAACATCAAAGCGAGAAGCCAAAAGAGCTGTTCAGAGTGGGAGTTTTTAGGAAACGAGATGTTGTAATATGGACCAGCTACAGAATTGGCCTGCGTTAGGGGCCTATATCTCTCAGATGTGTTTGAAACTCAGGGGTACCTGCGGCTAGAGACGGAACACAGCATTCACAGACGGACAGATTGAAGCCGCACTGACAGCGGATGTATTGTTTACTGTCTGAGCAGCTTTCTGAAGTCATGTCTGCTCTTTAGTACATTTTTGTTTTGTAATTGTGATTGTATCACTGAGTGAGATGGGGGCTTGCAGTCATGTGGCTTGGTAGGTTGACAGTATTGTTGCAGGGTTGGTTGGGGTTGTATGGACCGGGTTAGAGCCGGTTGTATGGACTGTGGGTGCCATTCTCACACCGTTCTTGAGCAATTGAAACAGTCAGAAACCTGTGAACTAAATTTGCCTTTGGTGTGGTTTGGTAGTTTTTGATGCAGTTGATAGTAGATCTTGGGGCGGTTTGGTAGTTTTTGGTGTGGTTTGGTAGTTCTGGGTGTGTTTTTAGTAGATCTTGGTGCGGTTTGGTGGTTTTTGGTGCGGTTTGGTGGTTTTGGTGCAGTTTGGTAGTTTTTGGTGCAGTTTGTTAGTTCTGTGTGTGATTTGGTATTTTTTGGGATGATGCTGGTTCCTATAAAGCAGTTAATGGTATTTTATGGTTTTCTTGTTTGGGTTTGTCTATAGGACTGTGACATAGGGCTGCACTATATATCGTTTCAGCATTGCGTTCTTGATGTGTGCACGTGCATAGTCATATTGCAGGCATGCTATACTAAGTAAGGCAGACCACATCAAACAGATCGTGCTACAAGTTTTCAGTTCTCATTTTAAAATAAAAAAGAGAAGTCCATTTGATAACACAATCTTTACTCTTTTTTTTACATTTATCTACAATTAGGAAATCACAAACCACTCAGTCAAAGTCGACAATTAAGTGTCATGTCTATTACCAAACTAACCAACCAACCATGTGCACAGCTGAAACAAAAATACATAATCAACATAATGTTAAAAAAAATGGAAGTTAGTTATCCAGACCGCTAACATTACTGATGTGAAAAAGGACAAAACTAAAATGACATACTGTGAGTTATGAATATGTGTAAGAGGGCTTGGTCCTGTTTATCTAAGCATCAGAGCTTATAATTTTGACATTCATTTTTCCCAATTGCTTTAGCTGGTTTTTTTGTTATATCATATTAAACTATCTGTGTGGACAGTTAAAGATCAGCCGTTGTTTACGAAATCAAGAGGGTAATCTGTAACCTCCATATGTCTGCGTGATGCGGGTTTTAAGAGAAGAGGGGTCAAGCGTTCGGCAGCACCAAGAGTATTCTTGCTAATAGACAGACGTTCGGCTGTCCTCATTATTCATCGCCATCACTGTAACACCTTATCTCATCAGTTTTCATCAACATCAACACAGGAAGTTGAAGTTAAGAGGAAAGATTTTGTTTGCAGTTTCTGGGTTTTTTTAAATGCAGAGTTTAAAAAACACTGTTTAAAAATGTAGAGACATGTAAGGTCATTATGCTTGTTACAGTTCTAATGGATGACATTGCCAGTCAATTAAAATAGAAGTTAGGACCCTGTTGGGTTTTGTCCTAAAGTTAAGACAGTATTTGACATGTTTGGTCTAGTTAGGATGTTTCTGTAATACTGTTGTCTTATCTGGAGTTAATGGAGAAGAATGAACTGTCATTCTATAATAACTTTAGTGCTGAAATTAGTCTTAACTGAAGTTGACATGACTTAGTGCCCTTATATTTAAAATAAGTAGCATGCATTATTAATGGCATGTTTGATCGTTGACCTTAGCCTGGATTTGTAGAAGAATATTATATGAATAAGGTGGGGTCATGGTGAGTACCAGTGTATTACATATTTTCCCTCCAGAATCGCTTCAAAAGCCACAGTGTAAGAAAGATGGGTCGCATTTAAAATAGAGATAATAATAAAAATAGTATTGTAGAACAAAATTGTAGAACGAAAATGAAATTTTTCATATTTCGTGCAGCCGTAGTTTAACTGGAATCTGGATGGTTTTAATGGTGTCTTAATGGGATCTAAAGGTGTCCTACAGGAAACTAGTGGCCTCTTATAGCAACCATTAAACCATTTCTCATTAGAAAAAACAGCCATCCGGTGTTAATCCTCGTGCTTCTAATAGCTTTTTTTCAGGCAGGGCCAGTTAATAGTTTATTAGTCAAAGTAATAACACAGCTAGCATTCATGTTTCAGGCGAAAAGTCATTCTGTGAGTGGAAGTCTGCTACATGGCTTTATCACTTTAACAAGCACAACAACGTGTGGAGGGCTGGGGGGTGGCTTTATGAAGCCTCAGAATGTTCTAAAGCCAGGCAACATATCAAGAGTAATTCGGGACATAGACCAAGGACACTCATTAAAAGACAACTTGTTATAAGAAAACAGACTGTCAAATCTAATTCATATTTAACAAACATAATTCATTTTGTGTATTTCACACAGAAAGGGATGTGTTCAGATGTTTTTTACATTGTCCATCTGGATTGGTAGTCACGATGTATGGAAACTTATCAGAGATTCACAATACTATTGTCAGCTAGCTCAAACCTATTAACCTATTTTCCAGTGTCAATGGAAAATCTTTGTCTGGTTATCATGCAACAAAATTTAAGCTCCTTAAAGCAAACCTCTGGAATAATTTGGACACTGGAAATGATTTCCTTAAGACGCCACTAGGGCTGCACAATATATAATTTGATAGTTCTGACAGTGTTGATCTTTGCAATGCTGATAATGTGAAGGACTCACTTTTTTTTATTAATGTTATTAAAGTGTGGTTATTGTTATTACAGTGTGGTTATCATGTTATTACAGTGCACTTTTTAATTGTAATATTCAACATTGGAATCACAGTTTAGTATTGTTTTATAATGTATTATATTCAATAATATTATAAAACAAGTATTTTTTAACAATAAAATGTTAATGCTTTGGTGAGGGTGTTGCTGAAATGAGTAGTATTTGGTTTGTGGCCTGCCTACTGGAAGTCAGCTTGTTGGAACAGATAGACTCATAGCTTCTTAAGATAAGGAGGGAATAATGTAGCCAATACTTTTTCTTGGTGATAAATCAGACTCAAGATATTTTCCTAAGCTATTCCTTCTGGACTAATCCAAGTTCAGAAGATTAAGAACCAGAAATCAGAATGGCATTGTCAATCAGACTATGATGGGCCTCAACACTGTCAAACCTGTAGCATTCCAATACACGTCTTTTTGTGACCTTGAAGGAACGATATTTCCTTGTGTTCTGAAGACCTGTGTCATCACCCTTTGTATGGGGTTTGACCTCAGGGGTCAAGACTGTCCTCAGCAGAGGCTACCAGACATACTCCCTATCTATGTAGAACTGTTCCCTGAAGTAACAGACAGTATTTGATAGAGTACAGGACATATTAGTGGCCAACTGACAAACTGGAAAAACTGAGTTAAAAGAGTTTTCATTCGAAAAGCTGATTGGCTAAAGCATAAAATGCAACATAACACACGTGAGCATATACATAAACATGTTTAGCTGGTATTTGGCAACCATAGTGTAATGATAAGGAACCATGTTGCTTGTTGACAGATTGGATTTATAGTTTTATTTTTATTTTCAGATATTTTGTCACAGTTTTTTTAAGCAGTAAGGCATTAAGGCTCATGCATTTTAGTGATTTTACAAAGGTTAGGATCTACGGGTTCTCAACTATATGTGTGACCTTTTGTGGCTTATTGCCTTCAATATTATTGCTTTAAAATTGGAATTATTGAAGTTTACAACAAATATTTAACTAAGGTGATCAAGGGGAAACTTATTTTAATGATTCATATAACCTATAGAATATGAAGCAGCTAGCATTAGCAGCTATAGTCATTACCATTTTTATAACCTTGTATTTATTGTACATTAAATAAAGAGCAAATACGTCACACCACAACAGCGAAGAGCTCCACACCAATCCTGAGAGTTACTTGAGAGAAGAACTGCTAATAACATATGATATTTGAAAGGGTTAAGCCATTTAAATATAAAACATTCAAACACCTTACAGTTCTGTTGTTTGTCACGCTAAATGCTAGCTAATGCACAGAGTTGCCAGCTCCATGTAGGCCCACCAGACTGTTCCATTTTTGTATATGACTCATCTGATTTAAGGCAACAGTCAGTTTTAACTTTAAAAGCAGTCCAAATATATTTCCTACGGTTCCTGATTGCTTTCTGAGAGCAGGTGAGAGCATGCAGGCTAGCTAACTGTCCTAAACTAAAGAAAACATGTTCAAACTGCAAAAATAGAAAGGTTACGTTACATTACAGTCTCACGCTCAACCAGATTTCACTATTAATGACAGTGCTGGTTTGTTTAGTTGTTTCTGGTTAGTCTGTTCTGTTTGTAAACACTGTGGTTTGCTCTGTGATGATCCATTATCAGTATTATAGGCCACAACAAGATATTAATTGTTATTAGCCCAGAAATATTTTCACCGGCATGACACAGTTGTTGTAATGTGTAATGATGTTGATGACTCATAGCATGCAGGTAAACAGGATGGTAAAAAGGAGGTCTATTAGTTTGCCCATGTGAACGCAGAGTGTTCAAATAATTGGAGCTTTTTTTTTACCTTGGCTGACAAATGCGGACTAAATGGGATGTCCATGAATTTTATTTATTCTGTTCCATCTCATTTATTTTGAACAGTCATTACTAGAGTGGCATATATGTTGGTGGCCCAGACATACAGAAAATACATATGAAATGTAATTGCAAGGAACAAACACCCCTGAACTGTTGGAGAGAATCAAAAGAAAAGAAATCAGAGTCCCCATTTTTCACAGTTAGGATTGTCACAGGCTGGAATTGACTTTGCCCCGTTTTCTGGGATGGAAAGGAGATCTCTGAGTGCTCTGTCAGACATTTATTAATCCAGCCATATCTGTGTGTGTGTGTGTGTGTGTGTGTGTGTGTGTGTGTCACTCTGTGTGTGGACTCAATCAGTATGATGTCTGTTGCCATGGTGCTTGGTTACAAAGAACTTAATTCCAGATCACTTGGAGCTTTGATTGCTGTGACAGTATTGTTGGTCTTTGCTTCTGTGCATGTAGGGTTATATATTAAATAAGAAATATGGGTTATGTCTTCATATCTGTGCCATTGGGCTGAAAAATATTGGGAAAAGTTACATTGTGATATTTTAGATTTTGACGTCATATATTGTAGTAAGTGATAAACAAACCAGGTCTTGTGTTGATGAGCTACCCCTGAATGCATAATCATAAACAGCATACTAACACTTTTTTAGTTAGTCATATTGCAACCCAAACATTAAATACATATATTAATAAGTAACCAACATATGATGTAACAAACTGAGAACACACACAGTGATACTTAGTTTATGCTTCATGATTTGCTCATAAATAAATTAAAACAACCTCAGACACTAAGCACACAGCATACCTACTTGAGAGAAATCCAAATTAGGTGTGTTCATTTGTTAGTGTTTGTGGTTATAAAGAATTCACTACTGGAACGATAAATACTGTCTAATACTGTTTTCCAGTATCACTCATACTTGTATGGTAATGTTGCCTTACTATTACATCATCAATATCATAACGTAACATTGACTCATAACCTCATTCAAGATCACCTTATGAAATGTTAGTGAACACTGTTTAACTTGTACACTGTTTCATGCACTGTATTAAAATGTGAAATGTTATTAAGTGGCACCATTTTTACAAATGAATAAATCATCATTGCTTTTGAATATTAAGGCATCTTTAATAATGCCATGCAACATGTCTAAATTTTTTGGTATGTGTCTATGTTTTGAATATGATGTGATTAGAATCACGTTGTTACCTGAGAAGAATGAATGCATTCATGTTCAAATCTTGAACTATACACTATACATGTGTTTTCAGTGCAGTACATTATATGATCATTGCTCAAATTACATTACATTAATCAAAGTATTAAATGGAGGGAATTGAGTATTGCTGTGTGATTCAAGATAAAGGTTAGCAGGAACAATAAATGCTAATCAATTTAGACTGATATGGGAAATGTTTATTGAACTACACATACAGAAGTTGTGTATATCAGTATGGCTTCAGGCCGTCAGGTTTGTTAACCCAACATTGTGTTGCTTCTGGGTGCAGCTATGTGTGCTGATGATAACAATAAGTGTTTTTACAGTGCAATTAAAAAGTGTAAATACAAGATAAAGGATGTTTATGCTGGGCTGTTTCAGGTTTATTTGGACTTTTATGCCGAAGAGCCTGAATATGAGTAAAGCGTTGGGTTTTCCAGAATAGAACAGAGGGCTGTGTTTTTAACTGTTGGCGCTGGAGAGGCTTCTCACCGTGTTTGGCGCTTGTTCTTTAGCAAATTGAAAATAAAGCTGCGCTATAGACTACAAGCTTAAAACGTCTAAGTCTCTCCTGAGACCATTTTTCATAGATTGATTGAATTAGTTCTTTGTTTGGCCGAGCAAGTTTGTTAAAAGGGAAAAATATACAAGCCAAGTTGCCACTCCGCCTACAGGCTGTACATTACTAATGGCCAAAATGTGAAATGCTGTAGCCAGTTAAAGAGGCCAATTTAGGTTTGTTGTTTAAACGCCCTAGAAGAATAGTTATGATTGGTCAGGATGCTTACAGCACACATTAAAATGTGCAGTGATTGGATAGAAAGTCATGTACATGTTGCAGACTACCAGTATTGTCAAGGACAGTATTGCAATAATGATTAAGGAGCGATAGATTGGGCAGCCATACTGTACATTAAGAGACTTGAGCATGTAGCATATAGACTTCGCATATAATCGCTATGAAGTGTTGAGATCTGCTCCTGTATCATTCATTCTGGCTCAGTACGTGTACAGTACATGCATGTGATAACATTTCTTGTTCTCTTTTAAAATCTCACAGACAGTGGTGAAATAATAAAGCGGGATATGCTTGTACATTTGGACAAGGCCCAGTCTCTACATTCCACCGGTAGGGAAATACAAACAGTGCTCAACCCGCGCGATAAATCAGTCAGATTCTGTATATTTCTCTTTGTTTTAATAATCTTAACAAAAGCCAGGCTCCTTTTTGAGCTGCATAATGGCTGTCTGGTGTGTGGGATGTCTCCTTCCTCCTCTTCCCCCCTCCTCCTCCTTCCCTCCTCCTTGTTTTTCCTTCTCTTTTTCCCCGGCTTGCCGTTATTAATTTTCTCCCATGTTACATTCAGCTGCTTTAAGCTGTTTTGTTTTCCTGGAGGATCTCTCCCGCTAGTTTTCTTCGGTGCTAGCGACCGTGGCCGCCATCCATTTTCTCTCGGCGCGCGCCGGGCTCTCATTTTCTGGGTGCTTCATTTTGAAGCTCACCCCAGGCGTGCCGCTGTGCCCTGGAGCACTGTCACTGGTGCTGCTTTATGACCAGCGATTTCCATTAGATCCCCGCCATGCTAGCAGCCCTGCTTTATTCACCCACCCCACCCCCCACCCGCCCCTCATTTACATTTTATTTAATGAGGATCCTGATCACCAGTGCACATTCATCACTCCTGCCTACATATGGGACAGGCTGACTACTGCCTATGGAGCCCCTTACTACTACACACACGCTTACCCACACACCCCTCTACTTTGTAAATCTGTGCAGGAGCAGGATTTTTATTGGAGTGAGCTGCAGTTTCTGAAGACTACTTTTTATAGACACCGCTTGCCTCTGGCCCTGTGATGAACAACTAGAAGTATTGACTAGACTTGCTTTACAGTGTTTTTCCACCAATTTTTGGCATCATTTTTGTCCTTGTATATCCTTGTATCTCTTCTTCAGCAGGTTTGTTTAAACAGGTAGTACATAAACACCTTGTAGACTAGTAAATAAAATATTTAAAATAAATTCACAAATTCATTTTGCATTGTCTGAGGCCAAATACAAAAATAATCCCAAGGTATGTCCTAACTGAATAATTGTGGATTTCCCCGCTCAGTATCGTGTAAAATATGCCACTTTGGCAGCCATGTTGCATTTGCATGAGACCATATGTTGTGGGTGGTGTGTGATAAAACAAAAACAGACTATAATCATTGTCCCAAACATCCATATTGGCTCACAATTCCAACATTGGCTGGCTGCTAACTCACCCACCATAGCAGCAGTGATCCTGACTTCAGGGGCAGTAAAATATTTGGTTTAATAATTCTTCCTCTATTAATGCACTGTTGTAGTTTGACAATGCACTCTTCCACCCATTTACTGATATCTTAAACATCCTCCTCTTTTGTCTTCCTTTTGAGAAATGATTGCTATGAAAATAATGTTAATTCTGTCAGCAAATAGATGAGGATCTGTTTGTTTACTTTCTCTTTAATGCTTTAAAGAGAGATCCTGAATAACTTGAATAAAGATGCTGTGAACTTCACTAATTGTATCCATTTAATTCTTCCTGTTGTGCAGAGCATGCCAAGTGGTGACTTGCTGTCAATTAGCTTGATAAACAACAGCATACTGTAGTTTAAAGCTGAAATTGTCAACCTTTTCCATGGCCAAGACCCACTTGATAACCACAAAGCGTAGCAGCCAACCAGAAAATCTAAAATCAACTTTATAAATCCCAATTTCTTTAAGACATTTCGTGGTACAAACATTATGATATATCCAGATACAAACAAATAAGCTGGAAAAACATCCCAGGAAACCTCTCCATCAGTGGCTAGCCAGTGACCATGTTGTCTCAAACTGAAGATGTTTAATTAGCCCTTGACTAACACTTTGACGTGTTTGTTTGTATGTGTTTACGTTTACAAGCATATATTTTTATAAATATACATAATATGAGGCTAATATGGTTTCTAACCCAGTAAAACTACTGTCTCCACCTGAGTACAGGCTCACGGACACTAGAGGGTGCTTCATGGCCCACTGGTGGTCCGCAGCCCACAGTTTAAGAAACTGTGGTTTAAGCAGCCCCCTAGTTTGAGATGAAACCCAAAAGAAGAAGCCCAGCTCTGCTGCTCTTATTAAACAGGTGCTTTGCGTAAAACACATCATACGTTTCAGACTGCTCTGTTTAATTTATGCATTTTTTCGTTGGAGTGCTCAACCACAAAATTACTTGAGATGTCCATCACTAGTCCGTATTCCCACTGTGCTCCATTGGGTTGAGGCTGTAGGTTCATCTTGGATGTGGATCTAAGCAGAACTGATTAAAATCACCTCCAACCTGTTACGTAAACAGTTTACAGCTCCACCATTTTCAGCGCAAAAGCATTGTATTGTAAATGTACTGGCATCGATTGGAGGACCTCTGTTCAAGATTTTCTTTGGACGGCTTTCCATCATTTTCAGTCTCTCTCTTTTTTTCTTATTCTTGGCCCACTCCTACCTGTTTTTCCAAGCCGCATATTTATGTTATTGCAGGCTGTCTGCTTTACGTTGCTCCAATGCACAGTGTACTTTAGATTATAATGACAGACCGCAAAAAATTCAGACTTTGCTCTGCAGTAATACAAAGAAGGCTCACTAACTATCCATAATCAGGTAATAGATATCTGTTTTTCATGCTGTAGTTCTGATTGACATACATGAATATGCACGTCCAGCCAAGACTCAATTACTTTTGTAAATGCAATCATGTCGGTTGGTAATTAGTATTGGCTTTGCAAGTAACCCCTAACTGTTTGAAATCAGTGTAATGGTGGGGTGGTGGGTTACTGACTGTCATTTTGCCCAGAACCCCCAACATTTTTGGACTGTATATATTGTTTTATCAGTGACCTGTATCCTGTTTACCTGATAGAAGTAATGTCTTAGCAGGGGCGCTCCTTAAAAGCAGAGGCAGCGGGTATGTTTGGAGGAACGCATCTAAACGTATTCCACATGTTATCGTCTGTAGTCCAGGCACAGGGCGCCATGGTTACCTTGGAAGTTTAACTTTAAACAGCTGGTGTACTTGGATTGTGAAATTGCATTGCCCTGCCTAAATTCACTTAAGATCAAAGCCCTCGGCTTAACACAGCAGCTCTCCTTTCTGGCCTCCAGCCAAATGATAATTTGAACATTTTGTCTACTTTAGGCGAACACTTTTCTTCGGTGTGTTCCCGAAATCCTCCAAAATTGAGAATGCTCAAAGTCGAAGAACTTGCAAGCCACTTCAGTGAAGACGACTCTTTCTGAAAAATCTGTGAAAATACAAACTCTTCAACTGAAGCAGGTAATTGCCACTAAAAGTTAATCCAAGGAGTTCTTGTCATATGTGTCTTCCTGTTCTAGCAGTGACATGCTAAACTACACCTCAAGTATGTGTGTCTCCGTTTGAACTTTGATACATCAGGCTGGTACCAACAGAAGATGCTTGTTTGGAGGAAGAAGGGCAAACCATATTTCATGGCTTTTATATATACTCTAAAATAGCTTTGAATTGCTTGTTGGGCAACATCAGGATCAGAATCAGGTTTATAGGCCAAGTATGTTACACACAAGGAATCTGGTTTTGACCGTTTGTGTCTCTCTAGAATTCTACTAATATACACAAAACATAACTGACAGTCCACAATATAAACAACGACTCCACATTTACACAATACATACAGATACTGTACAATGCACAATCTACACAGTATACACAATAACTCCACACATACATAATAAATACAGACAATAGCAAAATACACTCTACATAGTATACACAATATACACAATGACTCCACATATACACAATAAATTCAGACACTGCACAATATACACTATACACAGTATACACAGCAACTCCACATATACACAGTACATACAGACACTGTACAATATACAATCTACACAGTATACCCAATATACATAACAACTCCACATACACAATACATACAGACACTGTACAATATGCATTCTACACAGTATACACAGCGACTCCACATATACACAATACATATAGACACTGTACAATATACAATCTACATAGTATACACCACAAACATGAATCCACATATGCACAATAAATACAGACAATAGCAATATACACAATCTACACAGTATACGCAATATACACAACAACTCCACATATACACAATACATAAAGACACTACATTATACACTCTACAATATACACTACACAATATACACAACAACTCTACATATACACAATACATTCAGACACTTTACAATATACACTACACAATATACACAACGACTCCACATATACACAATACAGACAATAACAATATAGAATCTTTACAGTATACACAATATGCACAACGACTCCACATATACACAGTACATACAGACACTGTACAATATACACTCTACACAGTGTACACCATATACACAATGACTCCACATATACACAATACATACAGACACTGTGCAGTATACACTCTGCACAGTATAAACCATATACACAACGACTCCACATATACACAATACATACACACACTGTACAATATACACTCTGCACAATGTACACCATATACACATCCACTCCACATATACACAAACATACAGACACCGTACAATATACACTCTATACAATATACACAGTATACACAACAACTCCACATATACACAATACATTGAGACACTGTACAATATACACTCTGCACAATATACACAACGACTCCACATATACACAATAAATAAAGACACTACATTATACACTCTACAATATACACTACACAATATACACAACTCCACATATACACAATACATTCAGACACTTTATAATATACACTACACAGTATACACAACGACAATAACAATATAGAATCTTTACAGTATACACAATATACACAGTGACTCCACATATACACAATAAATACAGACAATAGCAATATACACAATCTACACAGTATACACAATATACACAATGACTCCACATATACACAGTACATACAGACAGTATACAACATGTACTCTACTCAGTATACACAATATACAAGCAATAAACAAATTATATGGACAAACATATTGTAGAGTAACAATGTAAAGCAACAAAATTCACCATTATTCAGTGCTTTCAGTAAAAGAAAACATTTAGTTACAAACAATTGCATGCAGTAATTCTCAAATCCTTGTCCTGCGCAACTTTAGAAGTTTCTCATTATTAATAGCACACTAATAGAGCTGCAATGTATCAAAAACCCACCCACTCAACAGTGCGAATGGTAAAAAGTTTTGTTCTAAATATACCCTAAACATTTCCCATTCCCACCATGGCAGTATGTGCAACCGTTTGGGTTTATACGTTTGCTGCTGTTGTTTTCTTTCTGTTTGTTGGGTACATCTCAGCCAGTCAGTCTTTGTTGGGATAAATGGTGTACTTGTTGGTGTGCTGTGTTGTTGTTTATGTGTGTGTAAGCTTGTGGTTAGGCAGTGAAGAAACCCAATTCTGAAGTTAGCATCCTACCATTGAGGTGCTTCACAGCCCTCATCTAACCTAGTTTCATAACATTAAAAACTACACTTGATAAAGACCTGTCAAAAATAAATGCTCAGCAGCATGACAGCTGCATGACCCAAAACTGATTTTCGTTCTATTACTAAAGTGAAACATGCTAATTATGTATATAATTTACAAAATGTAATATAATTGATATTTGCAGGCACTAGAAAGCTGTGTCTGAATGTTGAACAGAGCCTGAGAAAGCTGTAAAACACTGAGAAGGCGTAATAACATTAAAACTTAGATTATTTCATATGTCAAAAGTGGAGATTAAATCTCAAGACAGGTAACTTGACCAATGTAAACTGTAGTGTATTAATTTTCATTCACTTATGTCTTAAAATGTTAATATATCTGAATATACCTTTTGGTTATTAGTTTGTAATATGTTTTGATACTATAAGTAAAATACTATATGTAATTGGTAGTTAGAAACTTTGGAACCATGGTAATGTAGGCCATATACTAAGTAGCTGCATGTAGCCTAGCGTGAACAGAAGTAATGTTAGTATTTAACATTATTGTAATCAAGTTGAATTGAACAAAAACCTGTATGAGGTCATGTTGTTGACCTTTTATGTCAGTACTTCTATTAAAAATAACTTGTTAGTTTGTAAAATACTTAAATGCCTTTTTAGGGGAAAAAAAGTGAAATAAAAAAGTGATGTTGTGCCATCTCTAGTTCTGATAGACAGACTGTACTCTTCCTTCTTCAGTGAGCTTTAAGAGCCTGTCAGGTAACTGTTGACAAAACAAACCATGCCTTCCTGCTGAGACGTCTGAAGCAAGTTCAGTCGGAGGCTCATGTCTGTTTGAAATTCCAACTCCAGACAGGGCTAATATACTGGATGCCTTCTCATTGATTGAGTTGGGAGGCGGGAGAGCGGTTTGACTTAAGGTAGGCAAAAGCCCGCATACATGGGAGATGTGGAAGCCCCAATCAGTCTGATTGTGATTCTGTGGTGCTCAGTAGCTCTTTCTAGCATTTCCATCAATACCAATGGGGTTTAATCAAGCCGCCGCGGAAGCAGCCTAATCATTGCTTTTAAAACCAAACCTATGGAATCAATATTTGTGTTACACTTTAAATGCTCAGATATACCACATAGCTTGCATCACCCTAAGGCTATGCGTTTTGACACTAGCCGTTTCTCCCAGTATTCCCATTGTTAAAATGAGAGAAAAACAGATAGGGGACGTTTCAGCTATATACAAACAAGTGCAACAAAGAAACACGTCTAAAAAAAAAAAATGGAATTTCCCCATCGCTCACGATGCTTGTAATTGGAGCTATTTCCCAGGCTGCTAGCACGTTTTGCTTTTGTTATTGTATCTGTGCCACTTTTGTGTTATTTCGGCCTCTCGATTTACAGCTGAGAACATTAAAAAACACAGACGAGCTCACCGAACGCAGGCGTGACCCTGCGCAAAGGCATCCCGTGAGCAGATGCTACATTAAAATGGAGCTCATCATACCAGTTTCCGGCCGCTGGTGGAGCCAAATATTTGTTTTTCCTCCCTTGAAGTGCACTCCTTCACAATGGCCGTATTTACAATAATCTCCATGAGCGTGAGCGGCATGCAGAGATGCGCAGACCCTAACTGCTTTTGCGCAGCCCAAACTTTAATTAAATGAACTCTATCGCTGATAAAGGTTTATGGTTGCTCTAGCATAGCCATGTTCATGATAACAAATCATAGGCCTCATTTGCATTACAATTGCAGGCAGTGCGACGTTTTCTGCGGTGCGCCATGGAGGGGAGCTGGTTTAAATTCATGAGGGTCTGTTTCCCCAGGTCTGTGTGTCAGATTGGACTGTAGCAGTGCAGCCTGGAGGGTTCGGACTGTGACAGAACTCCGCTTGTCTCTGTGTCCATATGTGGGTACATGTAAACGTTCCATGTAGTAGTTTGCTTCCAGGATTTCAAAATAGCTGTTTTCAGAACCATCCCTGGACTATCCCGGGACATTCTGTCAGCCACCCGAAGTGTCCCAGATGTTAAACTGCTTTTGTTTACATTGCTGTTGCATATAAATCCTTGTTTAATTGGTTATTCTACTATGCTACATAATCCTCTAAAGTCATGTTTGATGTCCCAATTTTGCTACTTTAGGTTTTACATTGGAGCTAAAGCAGCTAAAGCCTATGATACTGCTGCTGCTGTTTTGCTATGTAGCATGCTATGTATCCTTGTACATTTTTTAATAACAGTATGACATACAATGTTGGAAACCCTACAAGCAAGTCTATGAATGGCTAGCATGTGCATGATTTTATGATGGTATACACACATTAAAAGGCCCATATCCTAAATATTTCTTGTAATTTGTTTTTCCGGTGTCCAGTTATATGTCCAGTTATCACTTTTGTATAGTTTTATGTACCAAAACATCCAAAACATCATTGTTTTCAGCAGAATTCTTCTTTACACTGCAGTTTCTTACCCACTAAAGTCATTTTGAGACATCTCTGTAATGAACGTGGGTTGAGGTCTTCTTGAAAGCCAAGAAGGACAAATACTCTATTGTCTGTGATCATTTGTGTCCACCAATCGCACCTTATTTTCCATAGTGTGGTGAGGTTTGTGCTGAAATGAGCACTTAACATGATGTTTGTTCTTAGATAAATATGTGTGCTGTACATTTGAGATTGTTTTCTTAGTAGGCTTCAGCTGCTTAGTTCTTTTTTTATGTAATACTGATCCACAGTGTTCAAGGCTAAGCTTGTTTCCACTCCTTAACGCAAAGAAGTGCAGCAGTCCGGATGGCGCTTTCATTCTCTAAGCTTGGTCTATACACAGCTGTGCATTGTAGTCAGATAATATAATTTGTTGTGTATTTTTTCTACTTTTGTGCTTTGAAGGTCTCATCAGAGATGAGGGGAGTGTGTTCCGAGAGTGGACGTTTTTATCTGTTTGTTGAAGGTCTCGTGTGCCCAAAGCGGGCCTGGGCTCCATGTGAGGTAGAAAGAAATCTTTGTTTGCCTCTGCAGGAGGCTATTGACTTTGAAGCCAGACTTTGTAGTCTGCGGCCTGTTGCGTTTAGCCTCATAAACTACAGTCGATGTGCATCACACTACAATTACCATCCTTCATTTTTGTTCTTTGTCAGGACTATCTGTGTCATCCTATTGGTGCGCAATACATCCAGATGAGTATTTCTTGTTCATCCTACTGTAATAGGTATTACAGTATACAGAGTACCACTGTACAATGTTATTTTATTGCATTATTTATTTGACATATTGAAAGTAGACCTCGAGAATTTGGTGATGAGTATTTGATAGTGATTGCCACATAAATGTATGGCTTCTTGTCACCTTTTGGTGGCAGCCATGTTGCAGGTTTCACATTATTAAAGAACTCAAATCCGCATGTTTACTTTGCACATTTAGTAGAGGTACAGTTTCTGTGTGCAAATCCCTGGTGTAATAAAAAAAAGATAATGTTCAAACCTCCTTCTTTGAGCCGACAGATATTGACTTTAGAGTGCAGACACGTGTTAGCAAACATAGCATTCGGGAACAATGAGAGATTCTGTGTTGTAAGTGTGTTGTAAGACCTTAGCTGTGGCATCAAATCATAGGATTGGCCCAGCTGCGGAAGCAGCTTTTGGGTACAAACTTGTTTAATAGAAATTATCTTATACGGTGCATATGTTTTATGACTAGACAAGCATCTCTGTAAGCTGGTTTTGAGTGCACGCTTGCCTGAAACTTCTATGACGTCACTGTCAAAACAAAACACGCCTAATGTGACCCGAACGTGACTCATTGGCAGGCTTTGCAGTGATTAATTAATCTTGCTAAAACAAATTTTTACTACCTTTCTTCTTCCCCCCGCTGCAAGGGCGTTCCCCAGCATTATTGATGTATAAATCAGGCAATTTGATGATTGCCAGTGCGGCGGCTAATGTTATTTCCCTGAAACAGATAACAATAATAATATGCATGTCTCGCAGAGCTCATAAATATTGCACTCAATCTCAGTAGAGAGGGTGCATATGCATAAAAGAGCACTTTAGAGAGGTGCACGGATGGGGCCGTTATGCAGAACGTCCCTTTGTTGAGAGATGAGAGTTCAATGCAGTGACCTAGCCGCTGCCTCGCTATGCATATAAAAACAGGAGTCGGCATTAATATCTCCCCTAATGACCCCGCTGAATGAAAGCCCATTACGCTAATGACACTACTACTGAGACCTTGCTGTTTTCTTCTTCTCTGAGCCAGTGCAGAGGTAAATGCTTAATGAGAACGCATCATGATATTAAGGTGAAATATACATTTTCTTCCTCTTTTTAAAGCACAGAGACACTGAAGTAAGCACTAGGCTCCGCTGTTTTCATTTTGCCATTTCAGAAATGAGCTTCCTGTTTGTGCCAGTAAACAAACCAGTGCATTTTCACCCTCAGAGTCAAACCGCATCGCCATTCCGGTCCCGAGCAGGTATAGTGACGGAAGACTGGACTTATTTCTTTAATTACCTGAGAGATCACCATTGTGCTTAGTAAACAGCAATCATAACTGTCATTAGGACTGGGAGTACATGACCTTTTGTAGAAAGCTGTAATTGAAATCACAGAGAAGACGTGTGGCTAATTAGTCCGGACTTGTAACCTGTAAACGGAATTACATCAACAGTTACAGTAGCTCACCTCAGCGTTGATGACAAGCACCTCAGTATACACACCAGACATAAATAAACAGTTTATGTCCACATAGCAGCCATATATCCATTTGCCTGCAGCGCACACAATGAAGATCGTTAAGAAGCACAAAACAGGCACACACGCTGTGACTGGATTTATATAAAGGGTTTATTTCATTCTGGAAAAGAAGTCTTTGAAAAGAAGCAGCTTGCAAATCACAGCAGACCACAAACAGGTAAACAGTCATAACATCCAAACTGTAGCTCACATGCTGGTTAGCTCTTATGATAATGAAACCTACCTTTGTCTTAGTGCAGTAAGTATTAAAACCCTACGGCATTCCAAGTGAGGGGCTGTCTCTCTTCCCCTCATCTCATCGTTCTAATTACAATTTTTTAATATCCAAGTTGCTTTAAGGAAGACAAATTGCAGTCCCATCGCAACCTGACTGCTAACGCAGAGGCGATCTATTACAATAGCAGCTTATGTCCTTGTCTCATCTAAATAGCTCCTCAAACGGACCGGCGGGTCGATCAATAATTTTAATTTCGGATGCCCCCCTCTCGTCTGGGGGGGTTTGGAATGTTTGTTTTGCGGAAAATAAAGCGGCAGAACAAAAAGAAGGTAATTTATTCGGAACAAGCACCGGTTCCCTGAGTCGTGCTTGCTTCGCATCCCAGCCCGTCTGTAACATCCTTGGATGCTGGAGCCTGCCGCCGCTCTAATTAACATGCAGATATGCATCACCACATTGGCAATTCAAATTGCCTTCTCCCTGTAATGTACCTCGAAATTGTTCTAGTTCAAACATTGCGTTCACCCCACAACCTCCCCCCTCCGGGTATCCCAATCATGTCTGCCTTTATCCAGACCATGAGGCGTTTATTGGACAATCTGTTCTGACTCGAGTCTTTGGCTGCCTTCGAGAAGAGCCTTCCCCAAAGCAGCGGCATGGTCACCCTGACCCAGCTATTGCTTTATCCTTTGGGCTGGCTGTAGGCAAGTTTCTTGTGCTCCATGCTGGACTTTTGGTGCGCTGGCATCATTCCCTGTTTCCTTTCCTGGAATTCCCTTCCCACGGCGGCTCCCTAGAAAGGTCCATGTCTGTGGCACAGTCCAGTGGAGACGGGAGGAGGTTGTCTAACTCAGCACGTATTTAGCATGCGGCGCATATCTCAGCCTTGAATGCCAGCTTTCCACCCCTCATTAGGCAAAAGAGGGGGCCTGCATCGGTGCTATTGCCACCCCGCCCCCTCCCTCCCCTCGTGCACACGCCTCCCCTGGTGGAGCAGATCCTTGCCAGTGTTGTGTGCGTGTTAAAGGAACTCACAGAGCGGGTGGCACTTGCGTTCTCAGGCATGGATGACACGTGAGCATGTTGCCTTGTGGTGGGCGGGTGTGGGATTCCTTTCGCCCCGGCAACAAGTGGCAGAGCCGGTGGTGTACAGTCATTCTGCTGGCTCTGGCATGACGCCAGATTTGCCATCTGCCTCCTCCACATGTTTGCTCCCCTTCCTCCACTTGGCCACACGTTCCGTAATGTTTTGCACCCGCCATTCTTGCAGCGTGTCAGAGGCGTGTACCTCGCCCCCCAGCGTGATAAGGGGCTCTCCAGGGGACAGGTGGCACAGTGCCAGTGCCACTCTCGTGCCAAATGCACAACAAGGCATCAAATACACATAATTAAAAAGAGAAAAAAAAGACATTAATTCAGAAATTCCATGTGTCCTGGGATTGTAAAGGTTCCCTTGTTAGCCCGATGATTTTTGTTGTTGCTGTTTTTTTTCCTTTCACTTCCTCTGGTTGATGTCCATGTCCAGTTTTTTTCCCCTCTCTCTCTCTCTCCAAGTGCTGAGGTAGGTCCTGCTCACACTGGATCCCTGTATTTTTTTCCCTCTGCCTGAAAAGACCCAGTGTGGTTTGCCTGTCGAGGATGCTGGCACACGCAACCACCACTGTGCTCCTCGTTGGGGGTGCCTGCTGCTGCTGCTGCCTGCTTCTTACCTCCCAGAGCTCTGCCACCAAGCCTGCCTCTAGCCAGCCCTGCCTGCCTTCCTTCCTTCTGCCTGGAAAAAGGAGGGAACACTCTGGGATCTATCACATGCGCGAGCCGTTTGAAGCTGCGGAAAAGTGAATAATCAATTAAGTATTGATTTCTTGTAAGATTTTGTAAATTTCAAAGGCGAGACAAAGAGGATAGCTTAAGGAAAGGGATGACAGGGACCTCGGCGTAAATTAGCCAACAAACAGCGCTGCGGAATAAACTAACGCCTTATCAGGATCGCTGTTTTTTTTTTTTTTTTTTTTTTTTCCAGTCTCCTTTACGGAAATTAATGTTAGTTTGCTTGAAGACAATGGCTCTTTTTTTAAATGAGGACGGCTGGCAAACGAGAGTTTAACCCAGCCGCAGCGAGCCACGCTAATTACGCCGCTCCGCACAATGGAGCTCATTTGAATGTGGCTATGCAAATCGCACTCACTGCCTTTTTTATGGATCAGAAAGCCAGCCATGCTGGGAAGAATTAGAGGCTATTATGCACGCGAAGCACTTTATTTGTCGAGCCAGAAGAAGGTGAGAGGGAAATGCAGTCTGCAACGAAAGAGACGATGGAGTGTCTTCGTGACGCAACACAGAAAAGATCACAAGAGGATAACTGAGAAGATTCCGCTGTTTTTTTTTTTTTTTTTCCAGGGATGGAGGGAAAAAAGCACAATCAATTATTCAGCGTCAACCCTGTTACGGCAATCTGTGCATGCTGATGTAGTCCTCCACGATTGATAATTATCGTCGCCGGGCACACCAATACTTGCCAACACGCACGGAAAACTGGAGGAAAAACGTTCGCCGCTAATGACATTCAGCATGCAGAGCATGTCATATGCATGATGACAACGGGCAATTATAATGAACCGCTCATTTCTCTACCCAGATAACCAGCACGGACTGGGAAGGAGGAGGCAGAGACAAAACGAGCAAAACTTCAGCCTGTCTTTGTCCTGCCACCGATTATCCAGCTAGCCACACGGTGGATTAATGTACGCGCTTTTTATGTTAAAAAGATGAGCAAAACAAGGGCACTCGAGGAGGAGGAAGGCAATTAGCAGGCGGCTAAAAATCAAGCGATGGTGGATTAATGCGCGGCGGCGGCGGTGATGTCCTTTCCTTTGGCGCAAAGCGGTCCGTACATGTGGCAAAAGGAAAATCCTTTCTGTCTCTTTCTTTGGCAAGCGGTGTGTGTGCGCAATCTCCAGCCTCGCAAGCTCTCCGCCCATCCCCACTTTGCATATATGCAGACGCCTGCGAGAGTCTGGAATAAACAGCAGCGTGTTAAACAAGCGGATTTACATGTCTGTGTGATGGCTGGTGAAGGAGGGGGAGGCAAGTACAGGAAGACATGATGCAAGGGAACACCTGCACTGAGGGATCTTGGGGGATCATGTTTAGGAACGTTATGACAAGTCCCTGACAGGTTGCCCCCCCCCGCCCGCTACCTTTCCCTCGTGGGAACCTCGCAGGAGGTGTGGCTGGCAGCTGTGTGACTGCGCTCACACCTCCCAGTCTTGCCCACGTGGATGACTGTGCGGCACTGGCACAGATTGGTCACTCACAGCTGAGGGTAGCATGGGTGCTTGGATCAGCCAATGGCGTGGAAACTCCTGAGTCATCAGACCCTCGGCCACTAGGTTTTGGAACTCGCCAGTGACTTTTTTGGCTCATATGTGGAGGGTAACTGTTTCCAGACAGCTGGCCCATGTGACTGTTGGTGCATTCTGATGCTGATTCATGCTGTCCCATGAGTACCGGGATTAAGACTTTGATTCATATTACGGAAAATCTATTGAAGGAGCTGAATGTGTTTTTGTAGGAATATGGCCTGGCTTTACACGGGGAATAGTAACTTTTGCTTTTTTTTTTAAATATATTTTTCTACAAGTATGAATTGTTTTCTGAGGCAAGGAACACTCAACACTCAACATACAAAATCAGCTACTCTGGAATTTAAACAGAATTTTGTTTTAACCTGTCTGTACCAAGATGGGCTTGGAAATGTGAGATGTTTCGTACTACTTTAACCTCTGGAATGTTTAACCTGTAACCCTGTGCTGATCTGAACAGTGGTAACAGTGTTGACTACTTGTGTTAAAGCAAAGATGCTGCCTTTGTAGTTAATATTGGTTTATTGGTTTATTATATCTTATTGCAAGTTAATGAGATATGACGTGGGTGAGGAGGACCAAAATAAACCAGGAAAAATTGTTATTGAATGGAATGCAATACAAAATAATGTAATACTATAGAATTAAATGACTTTCTGAACGGGGGGAGAAGAGTGGAATACTGTTGGCCATCAACAACGAAGATCAAGAAAAAAAATACACAAAAATATCTTAAGCACACATACAAACAAATGCACCTACTCACTCCCACCTGTATGTAGGCCTAGTAGTGCTTTTGTCTGTCTGTCCTTTTTAAAGCTGTTTGATGCCATCTATAACATATAAGCAGTTATATAAAGTGGTAGGAGTACTTTTAGTAGCTTTATGTATTGTTTCAATAGGTCTGTACAGGATATACATATTTTAAACTGAAATGCAGCCACACAGAATGATGCCATATAGGCTTACACCACCATTTTAATGTGTTTTTTTTCTGAAAGTTGTAAGTCCTGCTGTAACCTGTTTAAAGCAAAGGCACTGTGAACTACAAACTAGTCTAATTAGTTGTTAATTTATATATTTATATTATTTATGTATATACTTTTTATATTTTAGACATTTTTTTCTAATGTTCCACTTATTTTTTTTAAATTACTGGGATATAAACATAAGTTTGGATAGATGTGGTTGATTTATTGTAGGGAATCTGTAGTTTGTAGTCTGATTTCTTTTCAGTGGTGGTGATAGTTACTACAGGTTTGTGTGCAGTGTTGTAATAATATTGGCAAACCAGGAACACATACTATGGCTACTATTTAGCCTTATGGTGCATGTAACTCTGTGCCATGAATGTACATTTTAAGCAAAATACATTTCAAGCTAATACTTTATCACAAAATAAACATAAAACAGTGCTGCAGACATCAGGTTAGATATTTGTTCTGTGTGAGAGCTTTTAGAGTCAGTGCTTTCCTCAGATTCCTATGGTTCTCATCACCACCATTGTACAATTCCATGTAGGATTCTCAAGAATGTAGCACTTCTTATCAGTTCAAGCTGAATTTTGCTTTTGACGTTTAAACTCTCATTGTTTTCATGAAAGATTATGCCACCAACACTACAGTACTGGTGAAGTATTACTGTCACTTAGTTTGTTACTAGTGTGGAAGCAGATTCACTGAAGGCAGATGCGTTGTAACAGCTGGTTGATGAGTCTGTGATGACTATGAGCCACTAAATGCCATATTTAATAAATCTGTCAATGTTAAAATTTGTAAATAAGGAAACCCATCCTGTAAAATGGTTTATGTTTGCCAATCATAATAAGAAACTGTATTTTGAACAAATTTTGTAATAGTAATTCTAACAAATTTCATCTTAAAATGAATATAACATGCCATTTGATTCACAATGTTTTGCAAAAGATAACATGTACAGTATTTCCATATGATGGAAATATTTTCTTTCTTAAACTGTTATTCATGTGAAAGGGGAAGGCTACCAAAAACCAGACAAATGAACCACAGGTAATACTGAAGAAGCAGACAGACTCTGTTCAGATTAGTTTTTGAATTGGTCCACCCAGTCGTCGCAGTTCACAGTGCAGGAACCGTCTGTGTTGCCCATTTCCCACCATGTCTTCCCAATGTACAGTAGACTCAATAATGACCACATCACTGTCTGATGAAATGAGAGCTTTGACTTTGGCTCTTGACATCACCTTTATGATTCTATTACACTCATCTGCAAATGAAGGTTATCTAAAGGATAAAATGAAATATTAATGGTGAGGTCATTTAGAGCAGACCCATTAAAACACTATTATGCAATTTCCTTTAACAAATTTCATTTTGAGAAACCATTACATTGGAAATAATAAATTAGCTCGCCGTGGTTTAATACAATTAGTGTAACCTAATATCATTATGAGCTTAAAATAGAAGTCGGCGCATGAAAGGCCCAGTGCTAGGCTGGGCCTAAATGAGAGAATATTAAAGTCATCAGTGATGTGATGTCCCATTTTAATGGCCATTTCTGGGGTGCAATGTGACAGCAGAAATACAATCTTTCATAGATGACAGTCCTGGGTTTGCGTAGCCCGGGGTCGCAGGGCCTGGACAATAAACTGTAATTTGATTGATGGAAAATTGAAGTGGTCCATCTAACATGTTGTTCCACTTTACCCCAGGCCCTGCAAGAGCATGTACTGGCTGATGATGTTTCGCATTTTTAGAAACTCCATTTGTTTTGCCCGAGACTCCTTTTTCTAACTAGCGTTCGGCTCTGGCCCCAGATATTAGACTTTAATTGTGTGGCACGGACCGTATTAGAAATATATAGCTCTATAAATGAAAGGGACCAGAAGGAGAACGGTGGTGATGATAGATAGAGCAGAACTGTGTCTTTATCATGCTGTCCAGTACAGCCTTCATCCTCCTCAGCAGCACCCTCCCTTGGATTAGAAGCTCTACCTTAGAGGCAGTCATTACATCAGCAATAGAAAAAGAACAATTGCACATGATAAACAGATGCTGATTGTCAAGATTCCTTTCTTTCCCATCGCAGTAATCTAGCATAATAATGCTGCACATTAGCGAGGTTCATTTTCCCATGCTGTCACCAAAGCTTCAGGCCTCTGTTTGGCCTGTAAATATGTTTTTCATTTTGAGGGGAAATGTGTTTCAGAGTCTAAAGCAAAGCTTTCCAAGTTATCTCCTCCTTTACATCTTACAAACCGCTATTAAAGATCCCTTTTTCTGACTTAGTGAAATTCTCAATGCTGGATGTTCTTCTCTATATGGATAGCTGATGCATTGTTTGGCTGCTGTATGCCTATACCGTTGGCTTTGATTTGCAGTGTTATCGTCAAGACTTGCTTGTAATGTCAAGGATTTCTGATTACAGACCGTTTGGAGTCAGAGGCGTTTTACATTTCTGTAAATTCTTTCACTACAGCATTTTTACAACATGTGAAGTGTATTACAAAGTGTAATCTTCCCGATAGATAATTCACTGGTACCAACAAAAGAAAACCCTTGGTATGCTCACAAGGCTTATAAGACATCTTCACAAAAGTATCTGTAGATGTGGTGCATTCTTCTCTGTGTCCACTGCTTAGCGCCATCTCATCATTGCATTCATTTGAAGAATATTGCGAATGAACAAAAAAAGAGTTTTGCTGTTATAGTGCAAGAATGTGTTTTATTCCTTGGTAATTGCTTGATCTTTATATGAAACCCAATCTCCCCAGTCCTATTAAAGAACCTGGTTTTATAGGAGCAGTCTGATGGAGACTTAAGAGATGGTTTTTCCTCACGTGGCGCTGGTCACCGAGCTGTATAGATGCTTATTAGATTACAAGTCAGTTACTAGGATGTAAAAAATGGGGGAAATGCAAAAACACAAGGAACCCATATACTGGTAACTGGCATAGGGCTTTTGTTCTCATTTTTCATTATGAATCAAGACCAAATTGCTTTGGAGGGCAAAACGAGAATACAGCACTGTGATTCAAACCAGCAGTGTTGAACTATTTACGACCAGGGCCCTCAGATATGTCAGACAAGTAATAGGATTCAAGCCGTTTTATTGTAGAATTTGGACAGGAACCGAATTTTAATCGGAAAATATGAATCGGACATAAAAAAGAGCATGCACAATAAATACGGGGGTCTTTCCTTGACTTTGGCTGTGCTGTTTATAAAGGGGAAATAAAACCGCCCTTTTGTGGGCCGTCATTACATACTAGATCTCAAACCTCAGTTAAGGCTAAATTAATGTTAGTAGATATATTGGCTACATCAGTTTTTGTATTACACAAACCTTTGATTTCTAGTTTTAGAGGCATTGATAAGATTGTATCCACAACAACATTCTGCTCCATAAGAAAGATTTCTGTTGTGTGAAGAAAGTTCTCTTTGGTGCAAATTTAATCAGGAAAACCAAACTATGAAAGGTTTGTAAGCTATTGTTCAGCAAGCACGGGTTCATTCATTTTATTAATGCATCTCGTACTCCAATAATGCATTTAGTATCCCAATACCATGGTTGGTAAATATTGCAGCGTTGAATCAGTATTGCCCAGCTCTAGATCTGGGTGCTTAGATGTGCTTTTATGAGGCCTATTAGGATTGGGCTCTGAGCTTCCTCTGGAAAAACTCTCAAACTCTTGGATTTAACAACAACCGTGAAATAGGCAGTTCCAGTAAACTTTTCCAGTAAACTTGCTGATGTCTAGAGTTACAGTTTAAACAAGGTAAACAACAACTCCATCCTCATGTTTCAAAGATGTGATTGAGATGCAGTTTAAAGCCCAATGTAGAAGCAGTGTTTTAGTTAACACCATCAACCAGAACAATACACCAGAGACTTTGGCAATGTCACCTTTAACTCTATCAGCGGAGTTACAACAGGTGCACATCCACACAGTAAAATGGTAAAATGGATCAGTGCGTAGAATCTGAGTTTCCATGTGCGAGTGTGTTTTCTATTGGTGTATAGAAGCTACACAAGGCTGCCCTTATAGTTGGATGTGGTGTGATTGTTTCAGAGCTAGTACTTGCTCGTTTAGAGTGCACTTTGCCTCGGTAAGAGCTCAGTATCGATTTGTTTAGCCAGAGTAACAATAAGGCACAAATGAAGTGTATTCCTATTCTTCCATTTCTTGACACAAACAAAATAATCTATCGAGTGTTGAACTTTGTTAGATCATGTCAAACATTTCAAAGAACTACAACAACCATGCTGAGAAGATGTATTACATAGGAGAAAACTAGATTAAACGACAGGTGGTCAAATGTTTTATGTCAGCACAATATAATATGTCATTATTTTAATCTTATTTTAATCAAATGCATCAGTCACAATATTTTTTGTACTCTCTGACCAGTCATAGATCCAAATGGGTGGTTTTGTGGATGTTTGATGAAGGTGTTATATAATGTTTCACATCACCTTATTTGCTCTGGGTGTATATCAGCCATAGTCCCCTGATTTGCTAACTCACTTACTAGTTAGCTAAAGCTATAAGGTGATAATAAATGATGTGTAGTCATCACACACTTGTGCCAATGTGTGCATATTCTGAGTCACACAAAATATATGCTTTACTGACTTATCTTATATAAGCATTTGTGAAGGGCTAGCAGCTATGTCACCTTGTAGGAAGCAACTTAATAATACTTGTTGACTTTATATTCACTTGTAAGAGTAAAGGACATGCTAAATCATCCTTAGCTTCAGATGCAAGTGTTAAACTAGGATACATAATACTAATAACAGCCCAGCCTACATTTGGAAGCTAATAAACCCTCATAAATCCTTGGTGCATTTGACATTACAGCCTAAAAAAGCGCTAGTAGAGGCAGATTAGTTTTACCAGATGTGGTCTGGTAGTATTATTTGTAAGGGATTCTGTCTGATTTGCATGGGATTAAGTATTTGTATATGTTTCTCCAGATTAGCCCTGAGATTACAATTAAGTTTGTTAGTCCAAACAAACAACCAACAAAAACTTCCAGTTAATACCAGATAGAATAGCATTGGGCTAATAAAGTGGGCTCATTTTACCTTAACAGAAGCTAACCAACAGGACTCTTGAGATATTTCTTTCATTAGTTCATTACCAAAAATGTTTTAGATCACAGTGGACTGAACAAAAAGGAACTGTGCTAACAGCACCATTTTTAGAGTTAGCCTTGTCTCATGGTTACAGAAAACACAAGTGGCAGGTCTATTATCAGGTTTTTGCATTACATTCATTGCATTACAGTGAGGACTACTATTACTGAGGCAACTTCAAGTTCAACAAATTATAAAAGGCAATTCACTTCTGAGTTTTTACTTGGCAGACTTGTAAAAACAAAGGATTTGACAGACTTGTGTTAGATTGAATAACAGATTTTAAAAGTAATCTTAAATAGGGCGAAATACTACAGGTTTTATCATTATTGGCAATATTAAGTCCATTCTGTCTGTGTTTAAAGTTACTTAAATTAAACTGCTGACCATTTAGACTCAGAAATCTGATTTTGTCTGCAGTGCTGTATAAAGTAAACCTCAGATGCAGTAAAATAAACATTTGTTGAGCATTTTCACATAGTTATAATTGTCTTAAAAACTGGAATTAATGCAGACCTGCCATTTGATCTTGGGGACTGGTGCACAGACTGCTGATCACATAACAATGCTATATCCTGCCAAGCTAGTAGCTAATGAAATAGCAAAGAAGAGAAGTTTAATCTGCAATAAGAAACTGTCAACCCCCAAAACGTTGAACACTAAAAGACATTTTACAGGAAAGGTTTTTGGGAAAAAGATGCGGGAAAGGTCAGCCTATAGATGAGCTAAAGCGTAAAGTTGAGCCAATTAACTTTGTGTTTTGGTTTATAATGAAGCATTTCACGCTACCAAAGAGGGACACAAAGCATCTGCACAAACTGTAGGCTTTATTAGACTTTATTAGCCTATCTCTGCTCCAGTCTTACTTTACACATGAAAGTAATAACAGTTATGTCATCAGCTGGAGAATAAGCCAGAGAATCACACTGCTCTCCATATGATCAGCAAAATATGTCATATATGTATTATATACGTATTATATTTTAGTCTGTAGTAGGACGTTAGCACATACTGAGAAATATTTGCAGCCAAGATATTAAAATTTTATGCCAGTAAAAAAAACTCTTGCTGCCATGGTTTAATTTCAAAATGTGGTTCTAATTCCGGGTATAAGGAATAATGATGATCAGGAGATTCAATCAATTGGATGACAATCAAGTGTGAGTGTGCCTGACTCTACCCTATTCAAAAAACATCAGCCTGAATCTTTACCAACAAAGTATGATCTTTACCAGATGCTCTGATTACCCCAGAAAAATAATTACCAATATCCATGAGGCTGAAGGAGGTTCCAACACTATTTCTGAAGAGTTTGGAGTTTACCAATCCACTCTCAGTCAGTGTTCCAATGAAAAAGTTCCATCTCCATTGTTAGTCTACTTAAGGGTCAATGAAAATGATTCTAATTGTGATCACAAAGAACCCCTGGGTAAGACCTAAGAATCTGTCTTTACAATAAGGCAAACTCTGAACAAGAATTGTTTGTACGAATGATAGCACAGAACAAGACTTTTCTCTCCAGGAAGAACATTTCTGTCTGTTTGAAGTCTGCTAAATACCACCTGGATGAGCCTGAGGAATACTGAGACAATCTTTATTATTAATAATAATATGTTACACTTATATAGCACATTTCCCATAACCAAAGACACTTTTCAATTGAAGGAGAAAAATTTTAAATAAAAAATTGAAAATAAGACAAAAATATATCTTTATGCCTTAAATGAGATTCATTTTGGAATAAAGCAAATACCGCATTCCACACCGAACCCCATCCTAACTTTAAAACATGGTGGTGGCAGTATTATGATATTCTACAAGAGAATGTTAGGGCGTTCATCTATGAATTGAACCTCAACAGAATGTGGGCCCTTAAGAAGGACAGTGGACAGTGGTTAAAGCAATGTTAAAGCAGAACCTAAAGTGTGGTGTTTATACATTAAAGCCCACCAACTTAACACAGCTGAGGCCGGTCTATAGTAATGGCCCAAGATTCCTCCAGGTCACTTGGTTGAAGTTATTGCTGCGCAAGGAATTCACACCGACTCCTGAAGGCGGGGGTTTGAACAGAGTTTAGACCAAGTTTTAATTACATATATATTTTTATTATGTGCTTAATTGGGTT
The DNA here is from genome assembly GCA_024036415.1 of Prochilodus magdalenae. NCBI lineage: Eukaryota > Metazoa > Chordata > Actinopteri > Characiformes > Prochilodontidae > Prochilodus > Prochilodus magdalenae. Next base: position 661,722 of record JAMWET010004934.1, read on the forward strand.
CTCTTTATCTATGGCTAAATGGAAATCTGTTCATATTTTAGATTACAGTTATGTAGAAATTCACAAAATAATAGATTCACAAACTTTCAAGGAGCCCGTATAACAATCCCAGGATGTAACAATATAATCAAAATCAGTAGTATTATTTTTGTCCACGTGTTTTAGCCCAGCTCTGATTTCATAATGAGCTATTGTATGTGCATTAACCAACAGTTATTTACATATACATGTTTCATGTTGCAAAACTGGTGGTCTTGGCTGAGGATGTACGTTTGACTCAGCATATGTTAACGTGTATAAATGTATTCACAGGTAAAAAATACAAATCAGCATTTTTATCTGTTATTGTGGCCAATATGACCATCATGCTTGAAGGTGTTAAAACTTTGTAACAGTGGAGGAGACAGGAAGGATATTTGAAAACTGGAGCGTCTATGTCATTCTGCCCTTAACCTGGTCTATGGCTTAGTTCTGTCAATGCAGTTATTTGTCTGAGTTGTTAATACAGCCTTTCAAAATAAGATTGCAGCATCATACCTTTATCGGGCCTGGCTCCATGAAGCATGTCAGCATGATCTCTTTTAAGGCCATCGCTGATCATTTGTACTTGTGGACACTGTTGTGCAGTTGTGATCCTGTTCTAGAAGCGTCCTCATTTTCAAAATGGTGTTATTCATATGGATTTTTGAGGTAACATTGTCCTGCCGCTCGGTCTCAGTGTCTTTTATGAGGTTGATATGAAAGCAAGAGGTTCTATGTTTGTTAGGGGTTCATTACAGTCATTTAACGTCCACATATCCGATTGCTTTGACGCTGTCCAGATTAACACTTCTCATGTTCCCTCTTTTGTGAGATATCAGATGGATCCTTTTATTTCTTTGTTCATTTTGTCCACTCTCTGCTTACCTTTCACAGGCTGCAGAAAAACGTGTTTGTCATGTAGGCTGTAATAATGCACGGATTATCACATATCATAAATAGATCAAAGCGAGGGCTATTAGTCACTGTCATTACGGAAAGCAAGAAGCAGGCTAGCGACATTAGCTCGGCTAATTGTAATGTGATATTTCTTAATCACGAGAGGAAAACAGCGCTGTTAATAACCGTATCTGCGGTTCATTTTGGTCACGTCTGCTTTCATGCTGGAGCGTCTTTATTCCTCCATTTTTTTGGATGAGATGATGGAGGCTGGCTCCTCCAGATCAAAGGCAGCATGAGATCAAGCTAAAGGTGTATTTCTAGCCTGTGTACAAGCACGGCAGCTTTGGAGCTCAGCTCAGAAACTCTCCTTCATTTCTCCGTTATGTGAGAGGCGGATATACAAAGGCATGCTCATGTTCATATTTCACTTGATGAGGGGCTAAAACACAAAGGGCCCGACAAAGGCGCCATCGTAATAGATGTGACACGTCACTCTAAAGTGGCGAAGCGCACAGCAGGGAGACGGAAGATAAGCAAAAGAGAAAAACACGGGAGGAAGTGAACGCACGGCAGAATTCATCACGGTCAGATAAAAACGCGTGGCAGCCGATCTGGAGGACGTGCCGGTATTTCCTCCATTTCTCTCTCTCTTTTTAAACTTTATCTGACACGCAACAAATGCAGCGGTTTTATCTAAATAGACAAAAGCTTGGCGGCACCCAGTCGCCTACTGAAGGCTGACCTTGAGGGAGATGTTACCACCCTGCCTATGTTGGAACCACAGGTGCTGTCAGAAAAGAAGGTTGTTAAAAAAAGAACCTCGCTACTGTAGGTGTGGAGTAAACCTGTCGATACCACACGACGTGGAGGAGAATCAATTCCACAATCCACAGTTCATCCTCCCACTGCTGTTTCTTGCTTTTTGTTTATTTATTTATTTATTGGAACCATTTCTGCATGTTTTTTGAGCTATTCCATAAAAGAAGCATTTTGATTGGCAAAAAAACTTTCAAAGTTTTAAAAAAAACTCCATGTAATGTAAATTAACTGGGAAAACATGTGTCAATTAATAGAACACCTTAAGATTCTATGGAAATGCTTTAACCTTGAACAGTTTTTAAGCTCTGCCGCATCTCATGCACTGAAAAGCTCTCTGAAGAACCAGAAGTTTCTGTTGGAACCCTGTTTGGGATCTGTATGCTTCAAAATGCAGGCCTTCCATTAGCATTATCCTTCTAGAGCAGGGCTGCCTGAAGCGGGGCCTGCGGGCACATGTTTGACCTGGCCTGTCAAAGTTACAGTATAGAATAAATCTGGAATGCGATCTACATTATTGAGGTGAATCATGATTTAACACCTACCCATCATTTTTGTTTGGTTATTGCATTGTGTTATTGCACTCACAAGACGAATGGTTTGGGCACCTCTGTTGTAGATGTTTAATCAGGTGATGCAATAGTAGTTGATTCCAGGTTTGTGTTTCGAATTAGATTTTCAGCGAGGTCCTCCGCAAGTCGTGCATTCAAGTACCTTTAAGAAACACAGTTTACAGTCAGGGAGTGAGTGGTGAATACCTGGTACCTGATAATGTATATACTGTAATCTGTCAACTAATTTCCGATTAGCCAACTCGTCGAACTAATCTAGCAGAGGATGTATTTTGACACAGGTGCGTTGTCTGTCATCACTGTCGTCAAAAAATGTTTTTTGTTGGTTAATATTGGTTTTAAATGTACAAGTATTAGCAAATAGAGCAGTGAAGTTAAAGTCATTTAATATTTTTTTTCCTTCCGTAATGTGACGTGTTTCCAAATGAAAGATTCCTACTTGGGTAGTAAATAATTGTGGGTGAAATCTGATTTTACTCTTTAGGGTTTGCTTGTGAAAAGTGGGAATTCTGGGACAAGTGTAACTATGGCAGTCAGCAGGATCAGCAGGATTCATAGAAAAGGCAAAAATAAACTGATTTTGTCAACAACAATCTGTCCTCTGTGGTTCCTAAACATGGTGTACTAATTGCTGAAAGCTGGATTTTAATGTATATGTTTTGCACGGATGACACAAAGCACTGATTAGCAGGCTAGCCTGTTAGCATTTTCAAAGTAAACGAGAAAAAAAGATTTCAGGAAGAAAAAAAGTGCATAAGCGTAAAAGAACATTTGAGCTCAAGATGCACTGTGTATCTGGTGTGTCTCTGTCTGTTGTCCCTTCATCTGCTGACCTCTTTACAGCCTCTCAGCCTCGCAGGACGACAGAAAACAGTCCTATTAACATCAACACAGGCTTTCAGCGTAGATGAGCTGTAATAACTCATTAGTAATTATTTTACAACCAGTCCAAAAACTGAAAGACAAAAATTAGAGTGAGGAAAAGAAAGGAGGCTGTCTGCAGACATGCATGTATGGGCAGCTGTGGAGATGAGGATGGGTGTTGTTGCTCTATGATTGGTCAGGTTGGTGGGAAGTGGGGAGAAACATGCTAAGATGTTATTGGTTAGTATCTGCCTCCGGCACACAATGACGCGACCAAACGTCAAACAGCATTTAGAAGCGGGCGACAATCACTCCTCTCCACTGAAAGATTACAGAGAAAGAGTTTTGTTGTTTGCATTATGTGCTACAGTGGAACAGGCGTAATGAGATGAATTAACAAGGATAAAAAAAGGCCTGTTTGGATTTTGGGTTGACTTATTAGCATCTTCGCCTGTAAAGTTGCTGTTTTGAACTTTGTACAAAACTCTTTCCGGAAAACTCAGATACTCATGTTTCTTCCCTTTGCCATGATCCATTGTTGCAGGGAAACAGCAGAAGTCATAATGCCCCTATACTTCCTGTAGTATATTGCTGTCTGTCAAAATGACTACATGTATCATTGTAGATATGAACACGGGTAACACTTTTTTCTTTGGTCAGTGGTAAAATGCAGGACTTGTGGTAAGCCCAGGGCCAAAAAGACAAAACGCAACAAAATTAAACGAAGCTGGCCATCATATCAGGGTTTTAAAATGCATTTACTGACCTTGCAAAGTATTATGTCACTAAAATATTCCAGCGGAACATAACTTCATTAGTTATATATAAATTTTATAAATAAGTGTGTTCTGTCATTGGGTACAGGGCTTAGGGACTCTTAATGGGGGCCCAAATCTCCCCCCTGGCCAATTTAGGCCTGCAAGCCCAATTTTGGGCAGCCATACTGATTAGCTGTATGGAGGTTTTTAGTAAATAAAAGTATAAAATGAAAACTTACGATGACAGTGTTCAGAAATGTTAATTTGGTTGAAGATAGTCCCTGCCTCATGCTGAGGTGAATGTTCTCCATAAAAATCCTCCTCATGCCTTTCCTGATTCCACTGATGGTACACGAGTGGATGCAGGAAGTATGGGATCAGCACCAGGGGATTCAGATAAGCACCCCATTAAAACCTGCGTTTAATTTATCGATCAGCAGGCAGAGGGTGCAGACGTTGAATGTGGAGATGAGGAGAGCCCAGTATTAATCATGCTGGAAGCCTTCTGCACGTCCGGACCATGAGCAGCAGAAGTCTGCTGGAGCCTGAGTCATCACTGTAGTTCAAACCATTAATATCCTCCCTCTACCGCTGTCTGTTTTTGTGTGGTTCACCTGCAGTAGTGATGTAGTTTCACTGCTTGTTTAAAGCACTCACATTAACTCGTGCTGTTTCCACCTTCCCGAAAGACAATTATCCCAGGTTTGATTTTATTTGCCATGGCTGCAGTTTAAGGTTTCAGGTATGGGGCCTTTTTGGCATATCTGGATATGCTATTGAGCTAAAGTGATCTTTGATTTGAGTGGCCAGGTCAGGAATTCACACTAAGGACATGAGAACTCTATTATGCTGAAGTTTGAAAGTTGTGCAGGAATATATCGTGCTGGAATAGCTGCATCTACCTCTAAATCTGACTGATGTGTAGATTTTGTCACTGATGCTGATTTTAAGGGATAATTAGGTATCTGTTGATGTTGGCTGATAAAAGTTAGTTACTTCAGCTGTGGTTTACTGACTTGTATGATTGGTACATTTCGTACAGAGCTTAAACAGCAGCATTGTGGCATTTCCCACTATTCTTAGCAACTGAGATGTTTTTTTGCATTTACTTCTTATTATTTTTTGTCACCCTTTGGCGTTTATAACATGCTATCAATGGTTATTGTCTTGACTCATTCTGTTACGCTTTGGATGACTCTGAATGTTGCCTTTTGATACAATGTATTTTTTGCGTATAGGACGCAAAAAAAGGCACAAGCAGAATTTAGTAATTTCTTACATTCAAAATCTTTATCGTGTAATTTGATCTATAGAATTTCCTGCAATGTGACATATAAAAAATGTGTATTTGATCCATTAGCTACATTTAAAACAATGATGATAAAAACTTTTAAAAATCTTATTTAGTTATTATCCAATATACTCTTCTCTGAATTCTAGTCATAAAATGCCTGATGATACGCATACCTTTACTCTCTACCAGTGTTTTGCATTGAGCTTTTGATTTGTGTTAACCTTTTTTGGCTCTGTTGGTTTGGTCTGGTTTGTTTATACCCGCTTGGCTGTTGCGAGCTGTTTAACTTGCAAAGTTGAAATAAAATCACTCAGGTTTGCGGAGCCAGGTGCCCTTGGCACACGTCTGTCCAAAGAACTGACAGATAGTTTATTGGGGTGACAAATAAATAAAGTAATAATAAATCTTTGAGCAGCAGGCATTGGCGTTTGGACAGGCCAGCATGCTTTGGTGTGTTGGGGAGCTGGACGTAACAGGGTTTGGCAAAGCGAGCCCTTGACTGGCCCCACAGCTCCAGATATGCAGAGGAGGGTCAGCAGGGCCTTCATGCCCTGAGCCGTGCTTTCCTATTTAGGAAAAAGACATTAAATGATGCTTTCCTGAAAACAGGATGCCTACATACAGTGACAGCATGGCTGAATCAGCTTGTGTATACAGTATCAGTCAAAGGTTTAGACACACCCAACTAATGGATGTTGTTGGTGAGCTTAAACTCTACAGGCTTACACTTAATAGTTCCAGCTGATGAGATGTCTTAAACTTATATATATACAGCTCTTTTTTGCACAATTTAAAAGCTCTAGTTCCCCTTTCAATTTATAGACTATTCATGATGGACAGACCTATAGAATTGGTCCAAAATCCAGAAAACAAAAAATCTTGTTTTATCAACCACCATTGCAGTTTAAAAAAGCTGTTTTATCCTCCTGCAAAGTTCCAGTTTGGAGATTTATAAGGTGGACTGCATAATTTTATATGCTATTTTAGAGTTTGGTGTCTTCACTTTTTTATTCTAAAGTAAAGCATTAAACTACAAATAAGGAAACCATCTATGAGTAGCTGTGTCTAAAATTTTGACTGGTGAGGAAACCGCCCTATCACAAAAATGTTTGATTTTTTATTATTATTTCTTAGTAGAAAACATAGCTGTTTGCTAACGTATGCTAACATACTAAATTTAGTCCCTGCCTCGTTCCGAGGTGAATATTCTCCATAAAAATCTTCCTCTTGTATATTATTTATCCCTTTAAAATATACATACCACAATGAAGCAAGAATAAAAAAAATGGCAGACTGTGTGAAGAAAGCTGCCATTAGCATAGCTAACTAAATAGCATGAGGGCCGAAGTTATTTACATGCAGTGTTTTGCTATAAACCAAGCTTAATAAAATTTTTGATGACCTCACCAAATCATAGGGTGGTAAAAGGTCATTGCCCTTTCTTAAACATGTCTGTGTGATAACATACTATACACCGCCTGGTGCCTCTCATAGCTACATTTACATGCTCTCTATCAGTAGCAGGGATGTATGTCTTTGATGCCTGTGGATGATCCACAGCTGTGCTTTATGTTCAGCCTCGCTGGGTGTTAGCTCTGCTGCAGGTGTCTGGTGGGGGTCAGAATTAGAGCATTTAATCTGCTAATGTTGGGAAGAATGACTCAACATCTGGAAGTTCTACTCCTCAGTAATTGTGGGAGCGCCGTAGCGCCCCAGTCCACGACAAGAATGGATTTCATTCAGGCCCGAATCGGACGAATGCGATAACATTTGGCTAAATGAGATTTGTGTTCATTTTGCAAGACTGGCTTTTCCAAAGCAATTTAGCCTTTACTCTGTTTGTTGACATAGCTTTTAATGTGACAACTGTGACACGTTTCTACAACAGATGGATGTAAGCCGTGTTTCTTTTTTTCTTTCCAAACCGTTTCCTCTAGACAGGTGCTTCCTGTCCTGCTCTGATGTGAAATTAAATGCGAGTCCAGATGTGCTGCCTGCAGCGCTGGCCGGAGCTGCAGCGCCGGGCCGGTTTAATCAAAGTGCAGTAAGGAGAGAGGCCTATAAACTCTGAGCCCATGAAGGAGAAATGTGTGTGACACAGACACACGTTGCACACACTCTGAAAAGCTAACTTTCCCTGAACCCTGAGCTGTTTTGTTTTATTTTTGGCACTGCACGCTGCACAGTGTCTTGTTTTTATACACTCTGAGGACATAAATATTCTGACGCTGTTTTAAAAGCAGAGCAAACAGAGCCTACCTACAATGTATAGGGCCAACACAAAATGACCCTTTGTAAAGATTTTTGAGATTGAATAAAACAAAACAGAGTGCCACATGTTAACTCCAATAATAATAATCATAAACTTACAGCTTCATTGATGATAGGATACATTTGGGACATACACTCATCATCATCAAAAGAATAGTTGCACCCTGAAGAAAGTGTGGGATTGCAGAAGAAGATAAAGGTTACTTTGAGCAATAAATTTTAATATATTAGGTTGATATATGCACAATATATTCAGGTTGAATATTCTTACACAGTTCCTGCAGTTTGTGCGGTAGGGATGGAGGTGGAGTGACACCAGGCCTTCTGGATGTGTGACACATGACAACATACCGTTCATCGTTGGCTGTCTCCACCAAGTCAAAGGCGAGACGCATCCCCGAAGATGACCTGCTGCCATTACTCCATGACAGTCTGGAATGATGCCATTGCAGTATTCGGTGATGTTGACGTGGTTTTAAGGGCAGTCTTCCTAACGGTCTATCTACCAATGGTGCTGGCACTAACAGGATGACTCAAAATGGGCATCACTGCTCGCTGAATATCCGCAATCGTGGTTGTTGGGTCAGTCAGGTACATAAGACCTGTCCTTGCTTACGTCACATGTGCAGCTGAGCGTGAAACTTGAATCAATTGCATGTCTCATAATGTCAAACTTACCCACCAAGTTTAATTTCTGTTGGTTGATTCCTTCTGGGTGCAACTATGTTTTTGATGATAAACATATTTTTTGGAAGATGCATTAATTAAGTGATTGTACAATGACATTGATTTCAAAGGGCATTTTTAATTGCAAATGGAGTAATTTCTGAGAAACCTGCACATCATTGAGAATAACTATTCCAGCAAATTCTTATTAAAAAGAAAATTATATCTTATTATTTGAATTTTGGTATGTAGTGTTTCAACCTAATCTGAGCGATTTTATTTTCAGTTATTATGACAAGGCTTTATTTTAAATATCCAGCATCCAGTGTATTTGCTGACCCCTAGTTTAGAGAGATGTTCTGAAAGAGGTCAGTCCCCGCTGGGTGTGTGAGGAGAGGTCCTTTGATTTGACTGTTTGTCTGAGGCCGGCCGTGATGGAGTGGAGAGCTTTTAGATCTCTCTGCTCATCCTGAGGAGGCAAGACTAATAAAGCAGTGAAAGGTCAGCCGTGATTGATGCTCCATGTGTCTCTGTCATTTTCAATTACTGGACTTGAGCTTGTAATGCTGCTTTCATATGAATTTGGCACATTGAGTCATTTTTATCATTTTCTCTGAGAATGATATTTCAAACGCTAAACCATCGTTTATAGCGAGTCTGCAAAGTGTGATGCAATTAGGAGAGGTGTGTAAGCCTACCCTCTGCTTAAACATGCATCGTGCATCCACACAAAACCCTCTCGAAAACAGCAGTGGATTTTCAGCACAGCCAAACATGGGTGACATTTATGGAGTGTTTCTTACATCGAGATGAAGCCAGAAAGCAGAGATAATTCACCACAGCCATCTGAACCCCACAGGCCTGCTTTAAAAGTTTGTTTGTGCGAGTTTATGTAGCTATCACTGATTCGCTTTATTTGTTCTGTATCGTTGGGCGGCAAGTGAAAAATTCAGAGCGTGTTGAAAATGTGAAGATATTAGTCAGGCTGTTGGTGTGCTTTATGAGGGCAACTGGCTGATATATAGCACACCATGACTCTATTAAAAAAGAGACCTGTGCCATTTGTGAAAATAGAGGTCATATACTCGGAGGTCACGTGATACCTATAAAATCAAACTTTTTAAATAACCACCTATATATCACCCCTGCCCCCCTCCCCCCCAACACACGCACATTCTATTGCGAATCCTAAAGCACTGGGTCAGTTTTGCAATGCATTCAAGACAGGTGTAATCAAAGAGGGCTGGAAATGGCTTGGAGGAATGTTAGATCATAGTGAATTCTGAAGCTCAGAATTTCTGTATAATTCAGTCATTGAGATGCAGAAATTTCTCTTTGATGTGATCATTAACATTAGATCAGATTGTTTCATTCTTGCACGAATTGCTTTTTTGCCAATCATCCTCTGCTTTTTTTTCCTCTCCTCTCCTTTCTGATTCTCTTAAAGGCACAAGTGCCCCCCCACCACTACCCCCCAGTATTGGCACCCTGGGGTAGTATTTTTATTCCTCATTTGTTTGAACGGTTTTTAATCTGAGGACATTGGAAAGTTGTGCCCTCTGTGAAGTCGTCAATCATGCCAGGAGGAGAAGCAGCGGGCATGATTTGTTATCTGCTGGCCGCCGAAAGAGCGAGAGAGAGGCAGAGAGAGCCTCACAGTGGCACGCCTGTCCTTAAGGCCAGCACTTACACAGGACCACTGTCTGTCAGAAAGAAAAAAAAATAGCACAGGCAACTTTAAGGGCCGCCTTTGTTGGCTCGGACAAATGAGGGTGACCTTTAACAATAAAATAGACACCTACAGAGAGAAATGAAACGGCAGTTTAAATTAAGAGCACCAAGCGGTCATTTCAAACGCTTCCTGTTGAACCAATTCTAGGGGGGGCATGAGAAGAGGGGTGAAAAAAGAACGCAGAAAGCAGTTTGAAGTTCTGAAGTTGAACTTAATTATACAACACAATGTGGGCAGCGCTTGTCAATAATGAAATCTACCTGGTCAGGGATATTGACGAACAGCGTGGAATAAAACTTAATGTGGCCTGAAGCGTTCCAGAGAGCTATCAATTATGAATGCTATCGACTGAGCACAACACGGGGAAAAAATAGACAGAATTATTCCTCTTAAAGGCCAGGATGAGTTTGTTCCCCTTTTTTCCCGATGTGGAATCGCAAACAGTTTTGAAAAATCATTTATGAATATTCTAGAAGGGCAGATGGATGAGATAAGAAGTGACTGAAGGCTTTGATTTACTGTTCACACTAATAGCTACTTCAAAAAGGGGGCTGCGGCGAGTGGCCTGGTGTGATCCATATTGGCTGTGGGCATGCCTGTCGATATTTTGGCTTGTTTCAAAGCACATTCTGCTGAGTCCGTGGCTACTGTAGAGGGATCGCGCAGACTGAGCTGTGGTCACTGATACAGTATCTTAGGGCCTGTTTTGAGATTGATGTGTATTAATGTGTCATGGCTTACACATTACCAGTACAAAATGTTATCAGCCAAGTTTGGACCCGATTAAATGTATGTTTATCTCATAATTGCTTCTGTTGTTGCTTCTGTATGGTTTGTATATCTGCTACTGGATGCCTTGAATTTCCCTCTGGGATCAATAAAGTATCTATCTATCTATCTATCTATCTATCTAATTGAAAGACTTTAGATATCAAAGTTTATGTATAAATTCTCCAAATTTGTTTCTAAAGCAAGTATAAATTGTGAAGTTGGTGCATACAAACTAATTTATTACCCAAACTTAACATGTTAATTCTTAAGTCTAATGATGTTAAGTCTAATGATGTTACTATTACCAGTGTATCTGGAAACATGAAGAATAATAATAATAATCATCATCATAATAGTACTACTACTACTAATAGTATGAATAGACATGTCCATACTCTTTAAAGTTTAGAATTAAAAAAAAAACTATTTGGAGTGCATTTGATGGCTCTTTAAAGAGCTATTGGTGTGAATGAAATGTTGCACTGTCAAATAGGCTTTGCACAACTGTGCAACTCAGACATACCCTAGGTGACCTCCCCGAGATGCTTGCCTAAGGCAGGGGCACCAGAGAAACCAGAGGAGAACCAGAAAAATTTAGGGTGCTGCAACTTAAAAAACATGAGTGACCAAATTTAAACCTTACAGGTTTATAGGGTATTGTGCCCTTACTCCTACCTAACAGCATTTAATATCTAAGATTTGAGATTGGAAAAGAAGTGTTAGGAAAAAGCCAAACACCTCATTTCAGTTACGTAACGTACCCTTTCCAATGGATTTGTAATGCTAGCCTTTAAGAAACTAAAAATAAGGGTCCCAAAATCACCAGGCTTCTCCACCTGTTGTCTTTTTTAAGGCTTCCATGTTGTTAATATCATAATCATATGGTCTGTACAACTAGTTGACACAAGGCTTAGGGCGTCATCCGTGAGCAATAAAGCCAACTGGTCTGTGCAACCTATAGTGTGAAGAACCTTTTTTAAAGCTTGAAGGACCTGAACACAATGTAAAACCGCTACACCAATTGAACCTTTTTATAGAACTGCATGTCCAGGCTAAGAACCCCAAAGGAACCTTTATTTTCAAGAATGTAGATCCACGTAAACTGCTCCTGAAATGCACCATCACTGGAAAGACCTAATCTCAGGAGCTAACCTGGCTTGTCTAGACAGCATGATTGCATCAGTCATTATAAATGAAGCCCTACATTTCACGTCTGTGGGCGGTGTTATTTACCGTAGTAGTAAGCATTGCTTCTCAATGAATGCCTCACTGTAATTAAACCTTCAGACAGTCTTCCTGCTCGGCTGCCGATAAACCCAAGCCTGAACGCTAGCATAATCTGCTGGACCAAATAATGAGCTATTTATTGCCGGCTGTGTTTCTGCTTAATGGAGTGGAGGTAACTGCTTGAACACCTCACAGTTCTTGACTTGAGACTGGATTTTAGGTCTTCTCCCTCCTCTTTTCCTCCCTCTATCCTTCCTTTTTCCTCTTACAGATATAAAATGAATTATTGAAAGCTTGAAGGTTTCGGAAATCCTCTGAATTTCAAGCACCGTTTCCATCTTTGTCAACTTCAGAGGCCCTTACTGGAGCAAGCTCTCATGTCTGAGTAACCTAACACTTTATACTGCTGGCGTGTGTGTGCGCATGTGTGTCCGGGTGAAGACCTGGCCCAGCACTCTGCACTAGAAAGGTGAGGGAATGTGTAAAACCAAGTGGCCTGGCTCTCCATTGCTTTATGGTGAATATTAAACATGTGCTGTTGTATTTATATGCTGTCGCCTGGACCCTGCTGGAAGATGGGCCCCTTTTTTTGGGGACTTTGGCGTAAAAACTTGAGAGTACGTGTGACGTGATGACAGACGATGAAACCTCTGCCTCACACTTTGGAATATTTAAAGAAGAGATGTATGTGCGATAACACCTTGCTCATCTAAAAGAGCCTATGCTCTACCCCGCACACCTGCTTGGGCTGAAATAATTGAAAAGTCATGTACAGGGAGTAGATATGTGGAGCACAGCACGGGAGAAATATCATCAGTTTCTCAATCTCTTTTTTTTTATTCCCCTCCCCACACCCTCCCCACCACCCCTTCCACTCGTCATAGTCTCCTTTGTCTGCTCTGGTGAGCCAGCCAGGAGCAGGATAGTAATCAGAGGCAGAGTGGGTTAAAGGTTGAGTTTAATATCGCAAAATTAATTTACTTGATTCCTTGCGTCAGATTATAAATCTTACTTATGAATGACTCCTCCCCCTCTTTATCATAGCACTACCTCATTTATCCAGCCAATAAAACTGGCCACATGTGTAATAGATCCCCCTCCGAATTTAATTTTCCCCCTGTGTTAATTACAAAGAATGGTCGGAGCTGGGTCACAGAAGAAACAAATCAATAACTCCAAAAGATATATTCAAACGTGACCCAGAAAAGCATTACCCCATTTTACCTATTGATTTTCCATGCGCGCTGCATTGTGCTAGATTATTTTGTGCGAAAAAGCGACTAAATATGTTTACTTGCAGATAACCAGAGCTCTAAAGATTAACAGAGAAATCTTTTGGTAGCTGGCTGCACAATGTCACTTTCAGAGCCCACGCTTTGTTTTCCGCCGCATTAATTTTTGAGGCGTTCTTATTTTCGATAAGGGATGTTTGCCAGAAAAATACTGTAGCACAAACGGCACCAAATATCTGATGCTTATGGCTGCAGGTGACAGATTTAGAGGTTACATTTGTGCAAGAATCTGATTCCGTACTTGATGGGGGGGATGTGAAAGATGCTTGACTTGATTGCGATTCCACCCACTGCCATTATTTACGACACATTAATGCAGCAAGCTGCAAAGTCAGCTGGCCTCTCACTTATTTTCTGAACTGTGTTCTTGGCAGACACTGGATGGGGGGATAAGGACCCATGGCTAAGCCCGGTTTGGCTTAAAGCAGCGTGATTATCCATGTGGGAGGCCCCCAGCATGCTATGCAAGGTGACCCACCTGGGTGTAAGTCTGGACGTGGTCGGGCCCAGCCACTCAACTGAATTCTGCTGATGTGTCTGGTCCGGAAAGCTTCTCAGGCAAAGCTCATTTGGTCACAGTGATAAGGGTAAAAGCATTTGGGATGGATGGATCGCCTCTTCTGGCTTCATTGTCTGCGATTTAGCAGTAAATTAAAGATCTCCTAAACGTCTTCCAGAGGGTTCACAGTGTTAACTAATGTTTGTGGTTCCATCTTCCAGTGATCTTCATCCCTCTTCAATAAGCATTAACTCCTGAGAAACCAGAACCTGTATGTATAGCTTACAGCTAATCACGTTACCTCAGTTTCTTGGAAGAGGCTTTCTGCAGTCCTCAGATGAAAAAAGGAAAAGCCTATGGTGAATACCTGGGCTGCTGAGAGAGAATGACTTCACGTTCCTCATGAAAACGAGGAGAAGGATCTCTGGCCCAAAGCCCCTTGTGTATCTGCAGGATTACCATGATGGATAAGGTGATTACCGTATGGTTTGCCAATTTCTCTCAGCCGGAGCCTTGCCGTAGACTGAAATAGGATTTCCTCATTCAACTCATCGTGCAAAGTTCTCTCCTCTAACCCCGAAACCCAGCCGAAGTTTGGCACATCTATCGCATTTCCTGCTCCGAAATGAGATTTCAGCTGACTCGTTAATTTCACGTGACTGTGGCCTTTTGCCTTTGCAGACCTGCGGCCCACTTCGAAAATGGGCCAAAATTCATTCCTTTTGAGTTAATTCGTCCCTTGCTCCCTTTATGTGCTCTGGCCATCGATAATATTCCTGTCATATTAAAGCTGCAAACAGAAAATCGGCCATCCATGTCCATGTTTGGCCTCCCCAGATAAAGGCACTAGTCAGTCAGGGCAGTGGTGAATATACATGGGCCCTCTCGGTTCCACTAGCGGCGAAAATCCATGTATATTTGACTCCTTTCAATTGCAAATTGCAAATGTATTCCTCTGGTGAGATGCGTCACCTTGAAGAATGACTCCTTGCCCCTTGGGACAGCGCCAAACAGTTCTTTCATTCAGAATGATAATCAGCCCAAGCTCAGGCAACATCCAGCACCTTGCTTTAATGGTCGCTAGTGATTAGGTTTTAAAATGAAGGATCATTTTCGTCCATTTAGAGGGGAGGAAAAAAGAAAACCCCGTGATTGTTCCCTGCATTCATTAGCCAAAATAGAGGTCAAATAATTCGGAATTATATTCCTCTTTCTGCTGTAAGGCGTGTTGTGTAGCAAATGGCATTGGAACTAATAGATAAACTTTGTGGCTCTGAAAAATGACCTCAGTCTACAGAAATGTTCAAGGCTGATTAGAGGAAAGTTACAAGAAAATACGTGTGTTTTTTTTCCCTCCTAATGCATGTTTTTTTCCCCCTTTTTCCACTAATATGCTGCTACATGGTCACCCAAAGTGTTGTTTGTGAAGTTGCATTTGCCATTGCAGTTGAATATAAATGCCTAAATGTGTCCACGTCCGTGTGTGTCAGTCAGTCAGAAAGCATTTCCACTGGGTGACAAATTGGAGGACAGCAGTGTGAGGAGAGTGATGGTTTCGGAATGTGACGATGGGGAGTGTTTGCCGGCTTCTCATTCACGGACGAGTGCGGGCAAAGAGAATGAAGGCTGCAACAGCAGCACTGCAGCAATATGAATGATACATTACGTGATTGTCTCCGACTGGACCCCGACAATCATGCCAGACTGCAGATGCTGACTTCCTCCTGCGATGTCATTCTCTATTTTCCATCTTGGAGTTTGCAATCTGCTGTTGCACTCTGCCTATCTGCTATCTGCTCCGGTAAAATATGAACGAGCAGCAATGCGGGGCTACAACCGATTCTCACATATGGCAGAGCAGAGAAACCTAGTGAAACTGCAATAATACAAATAAAATTAAAGGACCAACAAGCAAGTTCTGCATGTCGATGGACAAACAACATGGCGGAGCATGTTCTTTCTTCAGCAGACCACTCATGGGTCATTTTTTTTTGCTACTTTCATTGTTTTCACGTTTTTGTTTTTGGAAAGTGGTGACCACTTGTGTCATGGGTTCCATAATTCCAGACCAGCGAGTTCATGGGGCTGGACCGATTTTGCTGCTTGTAAAACATTATTATTTTGGATGAACGCAGAACGATTCGTGATTTCACAGCAGCACCATGACGGTGGAAAAGAACTATCTACAAACTGGGTGGACATGGTTCATGACCAGCTTGATTGACAGCTTTCTGTCAAGCATTCCTAGCCTGCTCCACTCCTTATACGGAACCACAGTCATTATCCAGCTTTTATGTGACTGGAACTGGTTCGGAAAAGTCACAGGCAATCAGACAAGACAAGCAGACAAACCAACATGTAGAACACGTTGGACAGACAGATTTAAATTTAAAGCGAAGAAATGAACAAACACATGCAGACAGACAGATGGATGAATACGTGAACAGACTAGGGCAACATGTGAATGAATGAAAATGGAAAAACAACAATTTTCAAGTATAGATAAAGGAATAAACAGGTAACAGGCAGCCAAACGCAGGTGTTTTAGTTTGCTAGCTTTTGCCGATCCTGGGGTAGCTTTTCTCGGTCTCTTAAACTGTTATGCTTGGGTAGGGTAAAAGATGTCAGCCTTCTGATTGGTTAGAAAATGCTTACTGGAGCATTATCCAAGATTAGAGAACCAGAAAGAAAAACACAGATACCTTCCCTGAAGCTTTTCCTCAGAGTAGGAGTAAACAGGACCAAAGTAGTTTTGGACCGTTTCTGTTGGTCAGTAGTTTGACTGGTCAATATAGAAATAATTATAGAAATAAGAGACGCAAATGGACATACATGTTTTTCCATTGAGTCACTGAGATATTGACCTTTGCTGTATTTATAGCATGCAAACTGCCAGTATACAGATTATTAGTTTAGGCTTTTAAATAATGTGTACATGCTTTTAACAGTTTTTAATGTCATGTGTAATTTAATCATGTGTACATGCCTTGTAACAGATTGTCACTAGGATTTCATGGCAAATAAGCTCTGGCAACAGAAGTAGCAGTGGAACAAAGTAAAACGAACTTGATTTGAAAGAAAATTTAGTGTCTCATCTACTGTCTCATCTTCAGTTGTCTAAGTGGGAACGGCCCACAACTGCTATTGCCACCCACTAGAAACATTTTGCTCTTGTTTATTTCCCCTCTGACTTGGTACAGACAAAATGCATATAAACCCAGAAAGACAAAATGATATTGGTGGGGATAGGACATCAAGATTATGTTTGATACAAATTTCAAAGGTCCCAAAAGGCCAAAGCAAAACCCATTGGTTAATAATTGAAGAGGTGTGGAAGGGGTACATGAGTGAATAGCGTTGCGGCTTTCATCCCTCTAACCTTTTCATTGTTCTTTTTTTTTTCTCCTCTCACGTTGGCCAGTCAGTGTGGCTAATAAAGGACCTGACCAAGGTAACCTGAAGCCAAAGCTTTGATGATTAGGCCTGATTAGATGGCCTAATGTCAGCGAACTTTGCATACCTTTTTTATATGGTATCGGGCTCTGCTCTTGATTGAAAAAATCATTAGCGCTTCGCTCAGAGATTAGCCAAGCCACCATGCAGAAAAGGCCTATAAATGGACAGCTTATTGCTTATGGGTGAGCAGAGCACTTTTGTGCAAAGATGTGGGCCCTTGATATTCAGTGTATAATTTCGTCCAGAGAAGCACAGGCATGCAATTATACATAATGGCAAGGAATGTGGATTAGCGTGGAATGGAAACAAAAAAGCACTCTGCAGATCTCGGAGCGACTGTTTTGACCATAATGGAAAATGTATGGCTGACATTAGTATGTCGTGTTGTTCAGGGTGCTGCATGTTAATTGATGCCCAGGGAAGAATTGGCAGTGGCGCAAAAAGGTAGCCACGCGAAGTGGCTAGCGTATTATTCGGTTCTCAATGGGGGATTCTTGCAAGAACATATGCAATATGGAGGGAAAGTGCTATTATCTGTGTGCTGTAGAAGAGGCTTTTTTCTCATTTATAGGACTTGCTTCAGTGTGCACTATGAATATCATGCTGGTGCACTTGGTGGATTTTGTTGTTGTCAAGCCCCCCCCCCCCACCCTACCAACCCCCTTCTTTTTTTCCCCCAGTGATTGAAACCAATCCCCCCTCGCTGCCACTACCACCACCACCACCCCTTCTAGCACATCATGCTAAAAAGAATGACTGCCACAGACTGATGACTTTCAATATGCTTGTGTCTAGCACGCTAGCTGTGTGTGGGGGCAGGGTGGGGGTCAGCAGTAATTCATAACTGCTTTAGGATTGTGTGCAGCCACAGCAGCTGTCAGAGGGGTTGTGCTTGTGCTGCGGCTCCAGCGAGCCTTTTTTGGTTTGTGCATGTTAAATGGGCATGAGGCTCTCCACTGCTGCGCTTCCCCGGCCCGGCATCAATCAGGCCTTCTGAATACATTGGGGGTATTTTCATTATGCCCAGTTATTTACTACATCACGACAAATTACCCAGGCACGCCAGGCCAGCCTTTTTTCTGAATGCGATGCGGCCACGAGAGCCCCAGCACTGGGATCTTTTTGTAAACATTGCTGGATAAATCTGGCGATTGAGCACATCAATCTCCCTCCTGTGCAGACGCCAGCCCACCAGCCGCACTGAAACTGTTAACCAGTGAGGTTTTTTACATTTCTCTGTAGAGTCGATGACCAGATAACAGTCCAGTTTACACACCACACACCTCTGTCCTGCCAGAGCATCACAAAACAAACATTTGAATATTTAGAGATGTAAATAGACCCCATATAAGGAACAATCAGAGACATACAAACTTCTCTCCCTGTGTCTGGCTTTCTCTCCTCTTTCGCTCTCTCTTTCGCTCTCTCTCTCTCTCTCTCTCTCTCTCTCTATCTCTCTCTCTCTCTTTCTCTGTCTCTTTCTCTCTTTCTGTCTCTCTCTCTCTCTCTCTCCCCTTCTATTTATTTTCTGTTTATTTCACTATTTTCATCCCGGGTTCTCTCTTTCTTTCTCTGTCTCTCTCTTTCTGCTCATTTTTTTTTCTTTCTATTTATTGGCATTTGTCCATTGATAATTTTCTCTCGTCCTTTCCATCTTTTTCTTTATCTCTCTAGCTATCTTTTCTAGCTACCTGTCTCCCCCTCTCTGTGTCTCTGTACTTTGTCCTTCTCTGGCTTCTCTCTCTCTCTCTCTCTCTCTCTCTCTCTCTCTCTCTCTCTCTCTCTCTCTCTCTCCTCTACCTAATCTGTCTCTCTTTCTGTCTTTGTCTATCTTTCGTATCTGTCTATTGATCTCTTTTTTCCATCTCTCTTGCTCTCTCCCACTCTATCTTTCCATTTCTTTCCATTCATCTCTCGGGTTGTACCGTTGTCTCTGTCTCTCCATGTTTCACTCTGTCTCTCTTTCACTCTTTCTACTCTCTTTTTAACCTCCTCTATCATTTTTTTATAATGTGCTGCATGCTTTCCCTCCCTGTCCTTTAACCTAATTGGGGATGAAACAGGTCTGGTTCTGGATGGAGAGATAAGTAGTCTAACAAGTGGAAGGTTGTGAAACTACCTCCATTCTCTTGATCTAGTCCCACACAAATGAAGTGATGCCTGTCCCTCTGAAGTTCCTATGCTAATTCCTATCCCATCTCTATGTGTTAGGAGAAACGTATAGATGGAATAAGTCCAGCTCGGGGCTGTCCCCATCCATTTTTAAGGTGTCTATAGGGTCCAGTCTGGCTGCACTTGTGCATGCTGTCTCTGTAAAGACTCCTGGCTCTCCCTCTTTTCCCCATCACCCTGTAATGGTGGTATCAGTCACTAACCTGTCATCCTCCCAGAGATGACTAGCCATCTCCAGCCTCATCTCATCCCGACCTAATCTCCAGCCTCAGCCACACTCATGAATTAAATATCTATAATTACACTTATGTGGACCTCCACTGAAATAAGGTCTATTTTTTAAACCGGTTATTCTTTTCATATTTGCTCCTTTGGGTGAGGACCTAGTCCACTGATGACTTAAGGCTATTTGATTAAAATTAGATGCACTAGTCTCTAATGCTGTGTAGAGATTTGGTCTGGGCAGCATAGCAATATTTTAATATTATCAAGATTAAATTACATCAAAATTACATCAGGGACCACTTTTCAGAGTATATTGTGGGTTTCATCAGTAAATCATTTATCATTTAGACCGATTAGAGAGCCAATAGGCAACAACTTGCTATGGCTTAATAAGGAGCAAGGTGCTAAATTCACCAGTAGTAGCAATGACTAGGCTGTTAATTATAAGTTAATGGCTTGGTAAGTTAGTTACTGTTTTTATAAGGCTTTAAAAGGGCATAACAGACACTTAAGTATATGTGCAAAATATTATGATGCATAAAACAGTAATTAAAAATCTCTCTCTGCTTAATTCTCTCTACTTAAATGAGTTGATCAGTCAATTAACTACCTGCTGCTAGCTTGTTAAGCTTAATGGGGCATTATAATATCCCCCAATACTGAAAGGTTACCACTTACTGACTTTGAAAAATAGTGATGGATAAATACTAAATATGATTTCAGCTTAAGTTCTTTAAGTTGAGATCCTCAACTGAGGGTTTTTATGTCGAGACCTCAACTGAGGTTCTTTAAGTCGAGACCTCAACTGAGTTTCTTTAAGTCGAGACCTCAACTGAGGTTCTTTAAGTCGAGACCTCAACTGAGTTTCTTTAAGTCGAGACTTCAACTTAAGTTTAACTTTAAGTTACGACCTCACTATAACTAGGCCATAGAAATTTAAAGTATGGTTTCATGTTTGGCCCTTCTGTAATTATTTAGACAGACGTACTGTACATATAGGTATTCACATGCAGCTTGATGACCTCCACTAGCCTGTTGGGGAGCTATTACTGGTAGAACAGCAGACCCTGTTTTGAGAAGTGTTTAAATCTAAAACTTAAGGTGTTTAATTTGTTTATTTATTCATTTACCTGCGCTCTGATGGATTGTGGCCTGTCCAGGGTGTATCTTTCCCTCCGCCCATTGACTGCTGGGATGGGCTACATCATGGCTCTGCGACCCAGAAGGATAAAGCAGTTTAGATTTGTTTAGTATTAAGATTTATTTATTGTGCATTCTGCAGTACATCCATAAATAACAACATGTTAGTTCATTCTTGTTTTAAGGCCTTTATTAGTTTTTATGTTTGAAGAGGAATGAAGAAGTAGGCCTGTTCTGTTGAAGTGGAAGAGTTATTTCACACTGGCTATTGTCATGACTTGGACTTATTTTATTTGCACATTTTTAATGTTCTGGATGTGTTCTGGATAAGTCTGGTAAGTCTTTATTGATAGATAACGTTTAAGGTGAAATAGGCCATGAGAACTCAAAGGCCTATGTGTCGACGATTCAAATAGGCCACAATTTAAATCTTGCATCATATGCAGCAGTCATTTCAGTCCTAGATTTTGAATTCTTAAAAATGTGTTTACAAATCATCAATTAAAAAAAATGCCAATGGATTTTTTTTTTATATGAAAAAAGGAAAGAAAAGTCTTTATAGATTCATTTCTCAGTCAGACACAGCCCTAGTGTTCGGGATGCATTCAGTAAACACTTGGATGTGTCACATGGAAAAACTTGATTCTACAGTTCACTCTACTCCTAAAGGGTTCCTCTCTCTATTTTACCATACTGCCTTTCATTCTGATTTTCGTTACTTGTTTATTTTTGTAAACAATGTTGATTCATTCATCCTCTAAGCTGCTCCTCCTTCTGGGTCACGGGGTGCTGGAGCCTATCCCAGCGCTGATTTGGTGGAAAGCAGGAAACACCCTGGACAAGCTCTCATTGCAGCCTGTTCATAAAGCTCAGATAAACAAAACATTCTATCATAAAAATAAAAATGTATCACAGTATTATTGCCATCTCACCCATTTTTAGGGGAGTTCAGTTTGTTTCCTAAGCACTATTTAAACCGCATATTACATGAGGAGGTGGGGTAAAGGAATTGTTACTGGTGTTCCTCAGTGATTGCATATTAGTCCCGTCTGAATGAGCTGTCAGTCATTTTGATGGACGGCAAAGCTCGTGCATCAGTGAAGATTCTGAGCAGTTTAATCCACACAAACCACTTCACTGGTAAACACTGTACATATCTTGCAGACAAGGCGTTTGTAGTATGGAGGCACCTAAAGAAGCATTTTGTTGCCATCCAAAGAAGAAATAAATACATGAAAAGCAAGTATCTTCACAATGCTAGCTTTACAAAAGATGTAGCATGTAATTTTGAAGCATTTGGTGTGTTCATCAGGACATAATTACACAGTTTAAAGCCTGTTCAAACGGTGGAGAAATAATAATGGATGGCGATAATTTACAGGCATTCTTTCGCCTGAACCAAACCGATATGTATTGTCTCCACTCAAGTGTATGACAAGAGTATACTGACGCGTTGCATTCGTTTAAGACAGCTAGCTACATAGTCAGGGTCAACCAAATATGATTACGTTTGGACGTGTTTTATACTAGTGAGCAGCTGAACAGATTTTGTTGCTGCAGAAGCCCATAAACTGAGCAGCCCCTCTCATTTCTGTAATTTATATTTTACCTCCGGGAAAATTGGTCGTAGACATTGCAAACGTCCTGTGGTGGAATAACATCACCTTACCTCCCCATGTAAAACTAATCCTGTCCAAACCGTGCTATAGACATTAGCAGTCTGTGAGTTAGAATGTGTGCTGTTTGAGCCCAATCACACCAACAGTGCAGTATTATGATGATGCGTCTACATTTTCTCTGTCTACCCCATCCCCCCACAATCTTCACACACCGCTCTCTCTCATTCTCTGCTGTATTCATGAGGCTGCCCCCAATAAGGCTGGAGTCGGGTGGGAGCGTTAGATAGGCAATAAATAGGAATATGAAGCGTTTATTGCAGTGGGCAGAATGCAGAGGTGATTTCTGAGCTGGACGCTCTGTGTTTGAGCATAGACATGCATTTCTGTTCGCTTCAGTGATCACAGCCCTCATCAAACACACACACATGCGCACACACACACACACACACCTACATCAAACTGCACCTCCTCTGACAAGGTGTGTAGCTTATGTATAAGGTGTGTATGTTGGTTTAATTACACCTGAAGCTGTTAGTGACGTCTCACACTAATTGCTTTATAATGCGTGCGTGTGTGTGTGTGTTTGTGGCTGTGCTAGAATGAAGGTCAGTGTTAACATGGTCTTTGTCATATATATATATATATATATATATATATATATATATATATATATATATATATATATATATATATATATATATATGTGAGACACGTGTAGATTATGGCTATAGACTACAGAGAGGGAATTAGAGAGAGGATGTTAGAAAGAAAGAAAGAAAGAAAGAAAGAAAGAAAGAAAGAGAAGAACTGAGAGAAAAAGTATGAGACAAAGAGAGATAGAAGAGAAGAGAGAAAAATAGAAGGAGGGAAAGAGATAAAAGGAAAGCAAAAGAGAGAGTGCGTGAGACAGAGAGATAGAGGAGGAGAGACAGAAATGGAAGAAGAGAAAGAGGGAAAAAGAACGCAAGAGAGAGAAAAAGGCAATAAGTGGAAGGGAATACGAGAGAGAGAGTGAGAGATCAGAGAAGTAGATATAGCGAAAGAAGTGAGAGAGAGAGAATAGAAAGAGAAAGAGAGATGGAATGGGGGAGAGAGAATGGAGTGTGTGAGAAAGAAAGAGGAGAGAGAAATAGAAGGTGAGAAAGATAGAAAGACAAAGAGGGTGAAAAGAGAGCTACAGATGAAGAGAGTGAGAAATAGAAGAGAAAGAGGGAGAGACAGAAAAAATTGAAGAAGAGCGAAAAATAGAAGAAGAGAAGGAGAGGAATACATAGGGAAGGACTGAGATGGAGAAGAAATGGATAGAGAAAAAGAGAAAGAGAGACAGTGGAATAAAGAAAGGAGACATTGAGAAAGAGGGACAAGGGGGAAGAGAGAGAGAGAGGATCTTATCTCCACCAGTTATGTCCAGTGTAAGATAATGAACATTGTGGAGGTAGAAGGCATGTACTGTGGATAGATGGAGAAATCAATAACACATGCATAGGCTTTAGCAGGACATGGCTCTATCATTAAGTGTAAAGATTTAGCTTGCGTTTCAATATGAAATGAAAGACTGCATGGAATGTTTTCTATTCATCAAATGCACATCATTGCTGTGATGAAAGGAGGCTATAAGCCAGAGCATTTCCATCGTTCTCGCCGGCCTTGTCCTTACTGTTTTTATTTGTTTATTGTTTTTCGTGTAACCCTGTAGACATCTAGAATTATTCTCATTAATCTGCATATATGGAAATGTGTACATCTGTATATATATTAATGTACACGGCTATAAAGCTGTATATTTGGAAACATGGTTTCAGTACTGTTTTGTATTTAAGGACTACAGGGAATTACACACCTAAAGTTTTACTGTCTTTACCTGTGTAAATGAGATAGCATTAACTAAACTCAATAAACGTGATTTGATTGGATTTGTTTTTGCTCTCGTTTTGGTGTATTTTGTACTTAAATCTAGTAAATACGTGTAACAGCATAATTGTGTGAAGATTCAAAAGTCAGAAAATGTTTTTTTTAATAATAGAAATGAAATATAATATTTTTCCAGGCACTTCTGTTCTTTCCTCTGTGCTGTTGTAACATTACAAATTTCCCCACTGTGGGATTAATAAAAGATTATTTTATCTTTAATAAAACGATTATAATTCTTGAGACTTAGTTCCTGTAGTAACTTGCAACCTATAGAATTGAAGACATTTTAGGACTGCAGAGTAATTACTGAGAAAGCTGACTAGCTTAAATAAGCCAAAGTTGTAATAAAATTCTGAATAACTGAATTTAATCAAACTGGAGAACTTCAAATCTCAGTGCAGACAACTGTGCTTGCAAACAACCACATTCACTGAGCTCTTTTTTAGGTACACCTTTACATGTATCGCCCATTTTATCAGCTCCACTTATCATATTCCTATAATGTTCAAATTCAAGCGGTCTTATTTACTGTGGTGGGTTTTGAGTGACTGTAAAAAGCAAGAATGAAAGGGGTCTAGTGGTAAATATACATTTGTAGCTAGACTATGTAGCTATTTTTATTATTCTAATCAATTTTGGTGAAGATTTCTTCTGTAGTCTCATTCCAGATAAGCCCTTTTAAAAGTGATGAGTAAAAAGCAGTTGATATAAAATGATGTCATGCTTTTGATATATTATATATTTTGTAGACTTAAGTGAAAATAAATGTCAAACAGTTGTGGAATGTGGTTAACTGTTTCCTAAATATAGGAATTAAACTGATTTGACATGTGGTGATACATTTGATCACTACGAAAGAACTACAATCAAATTAAATTGTCAAACTCAAAGTTTCATGATGCATCATCATTTCTTAAAGAAATCATGGTACATCGGAGGTTTCAGGATACTTGTCTGCTTATGGATACAATTTGATTTTGATATTTTTAAAAGAAGCGATTTAATGCACCTTAAAACCTCATAATTATTGTCATAAATCATGCAACCACAGAATTATGATTCTTTAGAAGACTTATTCAGTTCGGTTGTTTTCTTTACGGTAAAATTCACAATGTATTGAATCAATTGCTTAAAAAAGGTAATTGAATCGAATTGAGATTAGAGATTTGGAGTGATCGCAGGAATGGATAGAGGGTATATGTGAGTGCCTCAGTGGGGGTTAGGCTGAGGCCACAGTGGTGGAGAAGCACAGGGGCTTCCAGAGCACTTCCATCTCCTGCCCATCTCCAGTGGCTTGTGATGGGGAGAATATGATAAGGCCCCCGCTGGGCTAATAGGCCCAGCAAATGTCGAGGCCTATGAAGAAGATGAAGCCTGGATCAAGTATCAGCAGCTCAGAGGCAGAGAGTCAGGAGCCAGGAGCCAGAAGCTTGGAGCTTGGCCCCCGAAGAGAGGGCTCAGTGGAAGGGCGTGTGTATGTGTATGTGTGACAAAGGCTGTGGATGAAGGAGAAAGCCACCTACAAAGCCCAGGCTGTCTGGCAGGATTTGGGTGCTGTGTTGCTGCTGGAGATGATGCTCCGCTTTGATACCCTGGGAGAGATTATAGCAGGAGAGAGGAGATAAAAGTACTCTATAAACATTCTACTCCTCATCTCTCCTCAGCCTCCGCCGACCCACTGCTGAAAAGAGCCTCACGCTCCTGCCCTGGCCATCAAAAGTGAGGGTCTTGCCATGGTTTGGACTTTCTGACTGTGGTCTTACTATCTGTGATTGTCTCTCTCTCTTTCTCTCTCTCTCTCTCTCTCTCTCTCTCTCTCTCTCTCTCTCTCTCTCTCTCTCTCTCTCTCTCTCTCTCTCAATATCTCTCACTCAGTTCAGTTCAGTTAATGCTAGCTTTATTGGTGTGGTCTGTAACAAGTACAATGTTGCCAAAGCACAGTCAAAGCTGACCAAAGAATAGAATAATGGTCATCATGAGAACAACAACAAAGTTGTTTTGGCAGCCTTATATAGTCATGTGAAATCCGGTTTCATGGTAATCCAGTGCAGAAAAAAAATGTCACTTTAAATACTATCCAGCATCAATCATAAGCATCATAGTTAGCAACGGTTTTCTGGGCAAACCCGTGGTGCACTCTGCACATGTGATCTGTGCACATGTGCAGAGTGCACCATGGGTTTGCTTTTTGTCAGTATATATAGCCATTGACACCACTCTGGATAGTTTTCAGCCTTCTAAGAAAAGTAAGTCTGAAATGTGGCCGCATTTTGGTTTGCATTAGAGAGCAGAGGTGATGCCAGCTTCATATTCTGACTTTCACATTCCACCTTAAATGATACAGCAGATATTATAACAGTTTAGGTACCAGAATGTAACTGCTGGACCATTTAAGGTGGAATGGTACAAGGAGCTAGCAAACAGGAAGCCAACACCAACCCTGCATAAAAACTACAGGTAAGATAATTTTATAGTCTAAATGTCTTTATCAGAAAAATGTTACTGGCATTTAAATAAGCTTCTGGATTTTCTTGCATTCTGTGCATCTCACAAATCAAAACAAGTTGTTACCTATTTTGCTGTAAAAGTGTGATTTACCATCATTTTACTTTTAGTGCATTTTTTGTAAACTCTTTTGTAAACTTTTCTTGTGTTCGCTGTCTGTTGCTGAACTTGTTCAGTAACCATGCTACCAATAATAGAGTAAATATGAATACCTACCTGCATTATTTTAGACCGTTTCAGTTAGACCAATCATTAGCAAATGGCAGGTGGCTTTTTCAAAAGGAGAGTTACATGGTATATAGTTCTCATATGTGAAGGAGGCATTGATTGGGGTCCGGGGGGTCTGTACCTGTGTCTCAGGCAGTGATAAGTTAATGCATTTATCATTTTTCAGTTTGCAGCAGTATTTTTACATTTGGGATGATTCATCAGCTCCTTCGTGATGATGTGACTGTCTAGGAAGTTAAGAAGAAGTGCATCTCTCCACCCACCGCTCCCCCTCCCGTCCTCCTTTGTGGCATAATGAAGGCCAACAGCAGTCTGTAGTCTCTGCTTTACCCAGCTCATTTATTTTCCTCCCTTGCCAGGTCCCTGTTAAAATATCTAGTGGGTGTCTTATTCCTATTGATTTAACTCTTACCACACTCTATAATGCTTTTGTCTTGCCTTAAGTGTCTCATTTGTTTTGTTCATGAACAGCACACGATGCATCATAACCCGCCCGCAGGACATAACCAGCACGTTTCACATTCTCATTCACTTCTGATCTATAATTGTATAGTAATCTCACATAGAAGAGATTTTTGTACAGAATGGCTCGGTTAATGGTTTTCGGATTTGCAGACATAACTGAAGTCCATAGGCAGCGTTTCCAGCCAGAAAACCGCCATATGGGCCGCTCGCCCTTCAGAAATGAGCAATAACCAAGAGGACTATTGAAGTTCTTCAAGGGTCATGCCCCAAAAAATGCTGGATTTATGAGTGGTTTCATCATAGTGATTAGCCAAAGTGGTCTCCGTTTTTTTGAATGCTAAACTTTATTGGAGGCAGCCGAAAGGTTACAAAGCCAAGCACAACATTGCTCTGCGCAAACTACATAGCACAATGACTATTAGGCCCATTACCTCATAATGGAAATATATTAGTGGAAAATAGCACATAAGCGCCGCATATGTCTGTGTTCACCACAGAGCGACTCCTCCGCTTTGGAGTGATGTATCATTTGGTGCTAGTCCTGAGGTGTCTCTGAGATGTGGATTCCAGAAAATTACGGCGTAAAGATATGGATCCTGTTTGTTTAATTTACGGTCTTGTGGAGCCGTAATCAGCGGAGGGCTACAGATTCTCTGGAATGTTCTGGAGGGTCAGAAGCCAATGGAAAACAGCTTGCTGGAGTAATCGAGATGGGCGCGCTTAGTGATTCACCCGAATATCCCATTTGGGAAGGCCCGTCATGCTCAAAAAAGAAGAAAAAAAGGGGAAAAAAGAAGAATTGCTTATTATCAGCAATGAAGTGATCCCTCTCTTGTGCGCACAGCCAGTTCAGGAAACATGATCTTTCACTTTATGCAGATGCGAGCGCAACCATGCAGAAATATTGTACTGGCAGGAGTGTTTAGGGTGTTCTTGCTGGTCAAGTGTTCTCTCATCAGTTCCATTCACAGGAATTGACATCACACTGCTATACTCATCAATACAATCATTGCGGAGGGTTAATGTCAACATTTCTGTTAAGTATTGCCTTGTGTGCCATAAACAAGTTCTCAGTTACAGTCCAATCAATTGGAGTCTGAGCGACTGAAAGATCTTAGATTACAGCGTGAGCGTTTTTGCCATGCTTTTAGAGCGCAAATAATGGCCTGAGCTTTTTTTTTGGGGCGGGGGGTCTTTTAATTATGTTAATCAAAGTTAGAGACACCAAATGGATCCACTTTGCGCTCTGTTGTCATAGAAAACAATCTCGTAATCGAATTCCTTGAAGTCCATTGATATTTCCAAAGATTGCACAGCAGAATAGCTTATTCGCTTTCCATTTACTTGTGCTTACACAACTGTTTTTCATGGCTCTGTGTAAAATAATTAATTGCATTGCATTCACCCTTTTTCGTATGGCATTTGAAAGAGTTGTCCTTCAGATGGACGTGCGTGGTGTTGTTGGTGTACAAACAGCTGCTCCCAGCACTCACTCGCAAGCCAAGGTTGAAACTCAAGTATGATCACAGTATTGATTGCCTTGAAGAGTCACCTCAGTCAAAATTATTAATGAACAAGCGGTCCAAATCATTGATGAGGACAAAAGCATTGTGCGGTAAACAATATATTGTCCCTGAAGCACTATCAATTGATTCAGAGGAAGGGTGTGATTATAAAGTAAAAGGATTTTCTTATGCATTGTTTATGGTTGATTTCTGAATATGGTTATGTTTTTAGCATAGGCATCATAACATTTTCTCACATTGCTAGTGTAATGAACTACTGCAGTTTAGGAAATGGTCAAACAAACTTCATGAATTAACACATTTCATCCATTTTTTACTGAAACTGCACAGTTTGAATCAGCACATTGTTAAATAAAACATGTACTCTTGTTAATCAAATGGTTACAACAGACCTACATACATTAGCCGAAAAACGAAAGGAGAAAAGCTTGGGAGACTTAATGCAGATGCAAAGTATACATCTTCCCCTAAAGCTTATAGCTAATACATTTTAAATTCTATTTTTCTCCCAACATTTTTCATCAGTTTTGTTTTGGTCCCCACATTACAGCCTACCCTGTATTTAACACCACACACTTTAAGATTATGCATACAAACAACCAAATACGGTCCCAGTCAAAGACTGTGATACTCAAAGCCATGCAGTATTTCTAGGTAACTCAGATTTAGACCTATCATGGATGACAGTGAGACGATTGCTATGCTGTTGCATGCTTTTTGCATAGCCAAGCGGTCAGTCCTGTTGTGGTATGCTTTATAGCACCTATTATACAGACATTCAGCGACCCCTGACTTTACTGGGAGTAGATCAGAGGAGTAAAGACAGTCACCCCACAAAACCAGATAGTCTGCAAGGATCATTGTTTAAAATCACGTTGATATCGGGAGACCTAATGTAAGTGTCGAAAGAAAAGGCCTCAAAATTGACCCGATTAGTGTGGGTCAGATATAAAGCTAACGTAGCAGGCTATACTATTTGACAGCTAAAGACGAAATGTGGAATGACTTTACAATATTGTGTTCCTTTTGTAACAGCGTAGAATCATTACCAGTACAAGTTATGAACTTATTAAGAAATGTTTTTAAGGAAGATTAGATATAACATGATCCTGGAATAAAGGAAAAAGAAAATAAACAAAAACACAGGAGTTTCTACAACTTCAGTTTTAGGAGATACAGAGAAAATGAGACTCTGACCAACCGCACAAGACCTAACATACCACCCCAGAGCCCAGACTTTGGTATCAGTGAATGTGTTTAGGACTACCTAGGCTGTTCGGACTGCAGACAAATCAGAGTGTTTCTCATATCCGACATGACTACGCCGGTGACGTGCATGTCAATGATAAAGGCCCAGCATTTAAAAAAAAGTCTCCTAAAAGAAGAGTGGAAACTATGATAAAAACAAAAGGACAGAGTAAATATTTAAATAATTAATATTACATTTAGTTGTTTCTAGAGATTATGTGTATTTCTATATTTGGGTATATCATGTTTTGACTAACTAGCATGAAGCGATGCATATAACAATGGTTAGCTAATGTAAAGTAAACTAGTAATGTGAGCATGTAGTTGTCTCTCTGTCTATATATATATATGTATATATATATATATATATATATATATATATATATATGTATATATATACATATATATATATGTTTTCTTCATCTCAGCATACTATTTTTAATATTTACATTTTTTTCGCTTTAATGTTTAAATGGCACACACCGATTACACGGTGTAATAATTCTGCGATGTGATTTTGTGATGAATTAACAATAAGAAATGTCATCCTTTTCTGAGTTTTTGTCAGGACGGTGATGGCATACTGTACTGTGCATCATGCAGTCCGTGGTTGTGCTTGCTGGCTGAGAACCGCGTGTCTCAGTCAGAATCCGGCACTTTTAGTTTTAGTTTGGAGATAAAGGGGAGGTGCATGCGGATTTGTGCGGAGAATTGTGTTTGATACGTGAGCTTTGTGTGACTGGCTTCTGTAAGCGTGGGTGGCTCTCTGCAGTGACCCTGCAGCCGGTCAGTGTGCACTGCATGCTGAGAGCTTGGCCTTTAAGGTGCCTGGACGCTGTCAGCTTGGCCTTCATTAGCTGTTCTCACAGCCCTGCTCTACCTGTCCCTCATCCTTCATGCTTCTGATGGAGATAGAGAGATTCGTGCAGCTCTGCACAGGCCACAAGTCCCAGCCCGGAATAGTGAGAGGGGGAGAGTATCTTAATCTGGACTATTCCCCCCACTGTCTTAGCCACGCAGTGAGGCATCTCTACAGGACATACTAAAAATGCATTAGATTTCTGATAGTGAGGAGGGGCATAGTCTCTGGATCTGCTCCAAACAGTCCAGCAGCTTGTTAGGTCCGGCAGCACAGCAGGCTTTGTTGTGGCCTGCATAAAGATATGGTCTCGTAACCCTGTACCGTCTGATGGACAGTGTAAATGTGCATGATTACAGGCAAGAGTGTAAACCATTCAGAGCTTTTCGAAATATTTTTAATACAAACAATCATATTAACCATTAGGAACAGTTGTTTTTGACGGAGGATGTAAATGTATTTGTAATGTTTTGCAAAACTCACTTTGTAATTAAATATTCATGACATCATGCTATTACAGCTAAACAAAAGTATAACTTCTTATTTCAAGCTATTCAAATTTAATCAAAAACATGAATGAAAATTGCCTCAGAATATAATCAAATATCTGTTTTATGTTCATGTTGTTCCCATTTATAAGTAGGGATGGACAATATCCCAATATTTTATCATTATCATGATAAACGATGTCCCAATATACATTTCAGAGCATATAATGCATATCATGAGAACCTAAATAACTGACATATCGCATATTTTAGTACAAAGAGAGCATAACTGGTTCTGGATTTACTTCAATATAAGGAGTGAAATGTTGAACTGAAGTCATTGTATTATCATTGTATTGGTTTTGGCTGTAGTTTTTAAATTTACAAAAAAAATAAGTGTTATGATATTGTTTGTTTACCATATCGTCCACACCTACTTATAATGTGTGTTTCATTTTTCAGCCTTTCTTTTATTTTCACCCGTACAGTCAGAGAGGCTGTTTTTACTACTGTGCCTGTAAGACTAATATGTAAATTAGCTTCTTTAGAAAGCAGCCCAGGCTGAAACACTCCTTATAACTTAATGTGTGAATGGGTGGGTCTAAACTAAAATATGTAAAATGTATAAATGTGATGTCACAAAAGTAATAAATTCCTCAAAAACTTTAAAACCTTACTTGCTGTATCAAACTACAGACTACAAGAACAAAAATAATTTTAAGCAGTGGAATATTATTATCAGTACTGTCAATTTCTGAATTACTGTTTATTTAAAAAGCATTTATTTGCAGTAAAAATGTTTACTATTCCAGGAAAACTGCTATTTTTAAATATTAATAATATGGTTTACCATATAACATGATATAGGCCAGTGGTATTAAACTCACATGTTCATTTACCCTAGATTTCCTGGCTAGAAAAAGGTCCGGGTAAACAAATAAGCAAGTCAGAAGGAACTCAGAGGTTGCTTTTAAAGGTGCATCGATTAATGAGTAGTCCAGCTGAGTGATAAGATGAGACACAGTACATATATGATGCTTTTTGCATTTTAAACTGGCTCTCTATGGCCATTAGCAAGTGTTTGGCTATTGTGAAATAAATAACTAACTAAACAAATAGTCATTTAGAAATAAATCACAAAGAAATATTTGCACACAGAACTGTTAAAATGAATTAAAGGAATTAAAAATAAATTTATCATATTGT
The DNA here is from genome assembly GCA_024036415.1 of Prochilodus magdalenae. NCBI lineage: Eukaryota > Metazoa > Chordata > Actinopteri > Characiformes > Prochilodontidae > Prochilodus > Prochilodus magdalenae. Next base: position 694,453 of record JAMWET010004934.1, read on the forward strand.
ATCATGCTCCTGCTCTGTCAGGGAATGGACAAGAACTCAGGTGGAGCTTTCATGTTGAGCTTTGGGTTTATTTTCTTTGTCTTTAGAGCTTTTACTCTGAGCTGTTATATTTCGTATTACAAAAATATCTTTTTTAAAATCCTGTTTTCATCAGGAACTCACATTTTTGATAAGCCATCTTGTTGCCTAACATCTCTGACCAGAATCAATATATAAAATTAATATTCTTTGCAAATATGTGAAACTATACTTTCTGACCTGATATCTCGCCCTGTTGTCTCTGTTCTGGTGGTTCTGATGAGCTGCCTTCAGCTAGAGCATGTATATGAATTGACTAACACAGAGCTGCTGTGGAAGCTGTGCTGGTACGTGTGTTGTTGTTTTTTTGCATGCAATTTTCTTATTTGATTTTCTGGCTTCAGTGTGCTTATTTGCTTCTCTGGATTTGTGTCAGCCTGGTGTAGGCCCTCGACTGGGCCGATCGAACAGCGACAGGGAAAAAGGCTCAAAAGAAAGCAACGTGTTCTCAAACTTTTGATATGCTCTGGGTGTGACTGTGTGTGTTTTGTTTGGATGGAAGGGTGATGACTAAGAGCATCTGGGTTGTAATGGAATCTGAGAGGTATTATTTTATGACCCCTCTCTCGCCGGCTCCTGATTGGCGTGGCCTGGTGCTAACTTTGTAATGCTAGCTATTCCTTTCCCAGCGCTGCCATTACATTAGCATGTCCGCTTTCCTCCCGCTCACCTATTGCCTTCTGCCATTTCCTTTTCTGCTTTTCCAGCCTGGCATACGTAATAATAAACATAATTCAGCAAATAAATATCGCAATCAAGCGGAGGCCAGAGAGAAGCACTCGGCATTATTACGACGCACAACAGTTTGGCAGCCAGGAATAGCAGGCGCGGCCCGGGAGGACGGAGATGTGTATGCAGAATCGACTATTTTCATCGGCGTGATTTTGTCCTAATGGTGCCTTCAGTGGACCGACCGTGTGCGCCCTCCTGCTGGGCCGCACACTATTACTCCCCCTGCTCTCTCAATCACACCCTCATCTAAACGCTCCGCAACACTCAGGCCCACTCCCCTTCGAACAGCAGGAGCCCCTGCCATTGTTTTACTCACTCACAGTCAACTCACCCTGCTTTCGTTTTGCAGTCAAGGTTTTTAGATAGGGGTTTTTGGAAAGTATGTGTTAGCAAATGGCTTTGGATCCCTTGAATAGTATAACCACTTTGGCTATTAAGTAGCATTTTTTAAATGAATAGAAACTGATAAAATAATTTTTTTTTTCTACTATTATGAATGAAAAAAAAATATTGTTTGCATCATAAGAGATGACCTGATTATTTTACTGCTTCTGTGATATATCTTTGAACTCATTTTCCAGATTAACCAAATGTGAGTGTGAGATTGCAGTGCTGTTATGAAAGATAAATGTTACCAGAAACAATAAATGATGATACGTTTAGACAGTTATGGGCAATATTTATTGAGCTACACATACAAAAGCAGTGTCTCTCAGTATGGTGTCGGGCCACCATGTTTGCTAACCCAACATGCCAGACATCTCAGTAAGGTGCCCATGAATCTTGAATATTCTCTCACAGTTCCTGCCGGTTATGCGGTAGGCTCGGAGGTGGAGTGACAGCAGGCCTTCTGGATGTGGGACGCGTGCAACATACCGTTCATCTTGGTGCTGACCACGGTGCCTCCACACACGGATTCCTTGGTCATCTCCACCAAGACAAAAGCAGAAGTGGTCACTTAAGATGATCCACTGCCTTTCTTAGTCACTAGATGACTCACACTGGCACACAATGATTGCAGTCTTCGGTGACGGTGTGGTGTTAAGGGCAGTTGTCATAACAATCTGCATGCATGTAGTCCTATGGTGCTGGCACTAACAGAATGACTCATGGAGGGCATCACTGCTTGCTGAATGACCACAATCAAGGCTGTTGGGTCAGTCAGGTACAGTGATGAGGTTTGTCCTTACTTACATCACATGCATCACTGAGCATGAAACATGTCTCACAATGTCAAACCTACCTACCAGGTTTCATTTGATTATTGCATGGTGTCTATGAGATTGCTTTATCAGAAGTTTTAGACAAACTTTTGCCCTAAAAATATATTTTTAATATATTAATTGTTTATACAGGCCAAATGGTTCCCCAGTCACTGCCACTGTAAGTAAAACAAAATTCTAAGTGTCTCCAATAGGCATATCTAATTTAACCCTTTCAGGTCAATGCTGCTGTATACGACATCAAAGGACATCATGCATAAAAGAATAAACCTCGGGAACTCTGCAGGCTAGAGACGCTTTTCCTAGAAGTGTTGTGCAGGTTTAATGCAGGTTCCTGTGTGATCGTGTCCCTTTCAGAAGCTTTGGCCTCCAGTGTGTTCGGAGACTTTGTGAAATAGATCCATGATGATTACTCCAACTAAGTCTTCTGTGATTATTTATTCACTTCAAAACACAGTTGTTGTTGTTAGCATGTTAGTCGTTCACTGACATCTTGGGTTAAGTCTGTCAAGCAATCAGAGGCTGTGGTCCTGACTTGTTGACAAACAAGAGGATATGTTAGTGTTACTTGTCGATAGAACAGCAAAGTTTTCAAAAAAAGTCTTCAGCAGGCAGCTTCCCCAATGTATGAATTCTTTTATGTACGCCCTACTTTAATGGCCCAAGGGGGTTAACATACTATGAGCAGACTCAGCAGAATAAAGAGCCAGATATACTAAGATGTATCTTGTTTTTGTTTTATATATAGCTCTGCTTTCACCTACAGCGCAAAACACGAGTTACCTGTGACTATAAAGTGCCTAATAGCATGTGACACTTTCATAAACACGAGTAACAGCTGTGATTGGATTTGGAATGGACAGGACAAGTTTCTGGATGTAGGCCACATCAACACTCTTGCATCAAAGAATTGCACAGTTGGGCCAGATTTGGTGGATGCCTTCCCCGGCATAATTCCGCGGAGAATTCCCTGTAGACTGGGATTTTAGTCACTGCTGGTAGACCCGTATGACACGTATGCTTCCATACACCTGCAGATTCAGCTACTTCCTCCGCCCAAATGTAGTCACTCCTTTTATCCATGACATTCACTGCTCTGTACCACCTCTTCTCAATCTATGAATCCCATCACTCACAACCCGCAGGTATCTGAAGTTACTACCACCTTAAACATGCAAAGTGACTTTTTGTATTGTCTGGTTAGCTTATATATATATATATATATATATATATATACGTATATATATATACGTATATATACATATATGTATGCTGGTATGTATTCCACACAACCGTTTTTAACTATTGTTTAGGGAAAAACAAAGCAAAATTTGAAAATAGAGAATCTTATTTAACATAGGCAGCTCCTCACTTTGCAGGTTCAGTCAACTAAAACACGATTAATGTCATGTTTTTCATGCAAAGGTACAGGTTCCATTTCCAAAACCCGATGAATTTGTGTAACTGTATATTCCAGTAACCACGTCCATCCCTGCTAAATAGCACAGCATGCTAAAAGTGGGGCCTTGGTTTTATCTTTGCTTTTCACTTAGATCAGGTTGCAGAAACACGACTGATGCTTTCAGAGACTGGAGCGGTCCAGCCGAAAGTGGCCTAAGCCTTTTTTGCCCACTATCTGCAGGAGATCAAGCCAGATATTACTGATAAGTCCATTCCCCTCGGATCAGCCCGGCTCGCCTGGCGCGGTTTGCCGACATGGCGGGCTGCATAAATATTTCACCGATTTGTTTATTTATTTACTCGAGTCATTTTATTAGAAGGAATCTTTCTTGGAAATGCCACAGTTAATATCCTGGCGCAGGGTGGAAGATGGAGGGGCCCAAGCAGAGTTATGGCGTACACAGCGCATTTGTGTGACGTGAGCCAACATATTAAACTCAGGAGAGGGAAAGAGAAAGAGGGAGAGAGAGAGAGAGAGAGATGCAGCAGTAGCTGAATATTTGCCTTGCTAGCCGGCAGCTGTTCTGAGCATGACATGCAGTCTGTATCTGGGCAGGGGAAAAAAATGCTCTGTATCAAACATAAATCAGCGAGCAGTCCTCGGCGAGGCTGTGGCCGTTAGCATATCTGATGCAAAATTAAAGCAGGCTTTATGAAGCGCGTTACCTCACATTATATACCACCCTAGACCTACGCAGAACAAGCCATAAAGAGGAACATATGCAAAGAGGGAGCGATTAAAATTATGTATGAATGTAAGAAGGCACTAGAGATTTCAGGAGGGCCTTTATTGAAGTTCTCGCACCTTTTCTTCATCGCACCTGAAGCATGCAGTGTAAAGAAGGGGACGTTTTGGAAAGTGCCAAGGATTTAGGACTGCAGATGTCTACTGCTGGCTCACTAATCCATTCCTCTTCACAGCTTCACATCAGCTCCTTCTTCTTTCCCATTCAAAATGTGATGTATTGAAAATACTAAGTGGCTGCTGTTTAAACATTTACTTTTTTTACTTTTATACCCCTGGGGATGTTCAAATATACATACCTTTGGCTCCTTGCTTTCATATTTCAGTTGAGTTAGATTTTGACAGACACACTAGTTTCTTAGTGATTTTAACATCTCAGCTGGCTAGCATGTCTCATCCAAAGAGGACTATTTTTTAAATTTAAAGAGGTTTATGTATCGTCACTGTGCAACAGAAACCAAGTATCTCCAAAATGCCAACTTGCATTGAGAGGGCAAAAACTTATGTATATACACACATATATATATACACACACATATATATATATATATATATATATATATATATATATATATATATATATATATATATAAAATTGTAATGTAAGTCAATGGAACTAATTTTGGGCCTTTTCTGTTGGTCCATTCATCATGACGTTTTCACACAGTGTTAACAACAGCAACTGTGTTCAAATAATAACATATAATAAATGTAAAAATCAACAAAAACCGAGATTCATGTTTTTCTTTGGACAGGGACGATATGTTTGTGTTGGGTCCACTAAAATAGTTTTACATGCTTAATTTGTTTTTTACATGCTTATATTTACATGCTTAATTTTCTGTCATATTATGACACAATATTTCTGTCATAATGAGCATTCACCCTCTGTCTGAAACGCTCAGTTAAAGGTCCTGTGTCTGTAAGCCTGCCTCCCGTGTTATTTGGTCCACCCACCCTTTCTGTTCGTATCGGTCATTCTCCCGAGCAGCATCCTGGAACAAGTTCCGCCCCTGCACCACAGTGGCTGTTCTGACAATGGTGTCAGTTCTGCTATATCAGTCTGAGTCAGAGTCCCATCCTAAAAATGTCCACCTTCACAGTCTATACTGGAGAGTGGCTCGCTGTGGGTTGTGTGAGGGCATGCCAAGTTTACTGGTAGGCATGCAATAAGGATTGTGTTACGAGATGATATCACTTTGTTACAGAGAAAAGGGCTAGTATTCCAGTAAAGAGTTTCAACCGGCTGAGAAAAGTGGTTTCATTGGGAGAGAGTTTCTCCCTCTGGCACACTAAAGGAAAGAGAAAAAAATCCAAAGAAACAGAAAAGCACAAAAGAGACCCTTTTATATAATTTAAAAAATGTTTAATCTCCATTTGTATCATTTAAAAAACATCTTAATTAAATTAACTTCAATTAAATGTTTTTATTTTTTATTCTCATGTAAAGTTAACATTTTGGTGATGCAACATTTTGCTCTGACTGTAACAAAATATGCAGTCCAGTCAAAAGCAAAAGTTGGGCAAACTTGGTTAAATGACATGTTTTGTTGATGATCTATATGAAAATAAATAAATAAATATTTTAACACACAATTACTGTTCATTTATTAATAGATATGAACAGAACTGAATGGAGTTTAACGTAATTGCTTTATTAAATTCTATTCTATTCATATTTTATATTTCACTTTTTCCAATGTGTTAAAGTCAGCAAATACTTAAAAGCTGTATCCTGAAATGTGCAGGGCAATGACATATTTAAGTGTCTTCTCTGTAAACAATGGCCTAATTTATGTGGAAATGTACTAAATCGTGCCCGTGTAATTTGACGAGATGCATATGCGACTGTAGGTCTGGACTTGTTTTAGACATGTAGACAATATTAAATGACTTTGGGTAAAGAAAAGCAGCTTGATTAGTAGACTGTTGTTCTTTTTCTTGTGTATGTTTCACATGTTCATCTTATCTTCAGATTGACATCAGAAAGAAGTTTGAAGCATGTGACAATCACAGCCCTCTGTTTTTCATCTCATTCTCTTATCTTTAGTAGGCTTTTTTGCCATTTGACAAATGCAATGTCATCTCAGGACAGCCGCCCTGCTTGTATCTGTCACATCATTTAAAAGTGTTGGATTCTTTTTTCTTTTCACTTTGTATTTTGGAGTATCAGTAAATAGGTAACGTGTGAGAAGGACGTGTTTGTTGTGCGCTGTCGTTCTCATTATTTTGCTTCACATTTGATCTCAGTGCTTCAGTTCCAGCAGCTTTTCCTCCGCACTGCATCAAGCCGAGGTCCTACATCAAAAACGCAGGAGAACAGGTAGCAATGGATTATATAATATGTTCTTTCTGTGTATCAAATGGGAAAAGGCTGATGCTCCTGACAGGTGTGAATGAAAAAGGTGGGACACACACGTGTGAGCTAAGAATCACGAGCATACATAAAGCATGGCGATCAATAACGAGTACTCAGCGGGGTCTCTGGATCAGGCACTGCCGCAAATAACACAATGTATAAAACATACTCCAATTCACGCATTTTACAAGACTCATATAAACTGTCTGTCAACATTTCGCTCACGGCACCTGTTGACAGAAACATCAGCATTATCTGCTTGGCAGAAATGTCTGTATTCTAAAAGCATGACAGCTAAACACTGACACACAACTTCTCACAATACCTTCGCTCCATGTTGGAATAACTCAGTCAGAATTAGAGACCACCTTAATTTATTTCATTTCCAGTCAATGTCTAGTCTTTTTTTATGTTTCAGGAGATAATTCTAAGAAGAACATAGCCCACTAGCATATGTAAATTACGGCAAGCTGAAAGTATATACAGGGGTTGGACAATGAAACTGAAACACCTGTCATTTTAGTGTGGGAGGTCTCATGGCTAAATTGGACCAGCCTGGTGGCCAATCTTCATTAATTGCACATTTCACCAGTAAGAGCAGAGTGTGAAGGTTCAGTTAGCAGGTAAGAGCACAGTTCTGCTCAAAATACTGCAATGCACACAACATTATGGGTGACATACCAGAGTTCAAAAGAGTACAAATTGTTGGTGCACGTCTCGCTGGCGCATCTGTGACAAAGACAGCAAGTCTTTGTGATGTATCAAGAGCCATGGTATCCAGGGTAATGTCAGCATATCACCAAGAAGGACGAACCTCCAGCAGCATCACGTAGTGACCTGGCCACTATCCTGCAAGAAGAATGGCTTAAAATCCCTCTGACCACTGTGCAGGACTTCCCAAGTCATTCCCAAGACAAACTGATGCTGTATTGGCCGAAAAAGGAGGCCCTACACCATACTAATAAATGATTGTGGTCTAAAACCAGGTGTTTCAGTTTCATTGTCCAACCCCTGTAAGTGTATAAATGATTATATAAAAAAGTGACCCAACTAGAAACGATTTGTTCTAGAATCATTCAGCGAATATGCAATGATATGTTCCATTAATGTTTTCAGCAGGAAGTTTTATTTTGGTTCCCAGAATGTTCTTTCTGAAGGTAGGAGAATGTTCTCTAAAAACCTTCTGTCATGTCAGATCTCAGTAACACCCATGAAACATTTTCCGAATGTATCAATGTGAATGTTCTCATTCTGTTATCAGTTGTCATGTAATCTGTCATCCTCCAAACATCCTCTGAATGTTGCAGTTAAAATGTGACATCTTTGTCGTAACCTTGTAGGAACGTTATCTGACATTTCAAGCATCTTTCAAATGTTCTTTGAGTATTAGACTGAAACAGTTTCTTTAAAACTTTAGAACTTGTGAGTAAAGTAAGCCAAAGTTCTGGGAACATTCTGGGGAAGCATCGATATCAATGTCCTACTGTAACACAGATGGAGACACAGAGGCACAATGGCAGTCTAGAACAGGTCAATCAACCAGCCTAACAAACGTTGACAATTTGTAACATGATGTCAACAGATGAATTAGCTTTATAAGCCTTACTAGCCTTGTTAGCCTTGGAGGTGATTTCTGCCATTGTTGTGTTACAAAACCTGCTGTTGAGACAGATGAGAAATTACTTAAATCTGTTCTGACATGGAACACACCCCACTGTTGTCCACTGTCGCAATACTTGATCAAGGTAACTGATGTAGTTAGCATCAGCTAGATTTGAATGATTAACTGTTAAGGTATATTATACTCATTAGCAGACTCATTAGCAGCAAGGAGTAAAAAACATGTAGTCATACTTAGTCTGAAAAAATTGGTATTAATGATTCCCTAAAGAAATCGTACAACTGTTCAAGACCCTGTTAGACCATCAGAACTGCCCCCATCAGGTAAACAACTCTTAAAGTTTTAATAGGTGAGCAAAAGAAGCAAATCAAGCTTCACTCTTGATTCAGCCCTGAAAGCATCCACAGTTTATAAATCAAGTCCTTCTTTCACTGTGAGAGGACACCTCAATGCTATGGAGGCCTGAAAGTCTGTGTAGCTCTTCAAGAACTTCCTCAACGAGAAAAGGAGACACACATCTCAAACAAAGGAGCTACAGTTTTTAAGAACAATGGACTAACTCATATTTTTGTGGTTTCTTGGATTGTGAGATCACTTCTGTGACTGAACCTGGGAATAGAAGCCATATATGTATGTGTTTGTAATTATAATTCTGGTATTTATGTTTTATTATAATATGTTTAGTCTGTTTAAGCCTGTTGTTTTCACTGGAAGATAAATTAATGAAAGGTGGTCTTTGATTTAGATTTTTGTACCGCACAGTAGAATTTAGGAAGGTAATGTGTTTTTTTACTATTATAGATGTGAAGTTCTAAGTAAACCAAACAACCAGATGTATTTTGTTCATTAAAATTGTGAAAAATGATAAATTTGCCAACTAAAAAAATCTGACAAAAATATTAAAACATAAAACCATTCATACATACCATATTTGAGTTGTGTGTGCATGGTGGGTGGTGTTTTCAAAGCACTGTAAGGGACTGAATTTGCTTTGCAGCCCTGTTTTCTTATGACGGCGATAATACGCTCTCTGTGGAACTTGGGCCTGCTCTGTTACTGTATTATCTTTCTCTCTCTCTTGTTCTGGCTCTGTGCTGCAGTGTTTGCACTGCTGAAGGCTCGGTCAGTGTGGTGTGTTGTCCTTGTTCTGGACTCTCTGGTGGCCTGAGGGTCAGCGTCTGGGCTGCGGCTGGATAGAGGAGGGGCAGGGAGTGAATGGAGAAGAGGATAGGATAAGAGAGGTGTTGGAGGAGTGGAACAACTCTGCCTCCAACAACTCCCTCCCTCAGTCCATCTGGAATTCAGTAGGACACTCCAGGCGTAACCCCATATGTGGGGGTCCCGGGCAGCCACCTGTGCATAAAGAATAGCACCATTAAGGTGTGCTTCAAGGCCAGCAGTTAAAGCTTGTAACTATAATTGTAAAGCTGTAGGATTTTTCCACCATGGTATATGATAAAAAATAACACAGATCTGATGTAGGACTTCAATAATTTTGCTAAACAAAAGAGGTATGCTTATATGTATGTATATATATATATACACACATTAGACTTCAGTTATTGTACAGCAACAACAAATTGTATTATTAAAAAAGAATCATAAATAGAATACCTGCACAAAAAGTTGCACCCACAAGAAATCAACCTACAGGAATAAAATTTGATGGGAGCTTTTGCATTGTGAAACATGCAAATTATTTAAGTTTAATGCTCAGCCACTCAAACTGTTACAACGACTGCCCTTAGCACCACATCAACATCACCAAAGACTGCTATGGTGTCATGCCAGACTGTCAGGAAGTGAATCCAAATGGCATGGTCTTTAGTGATGAGTCCTGCTTTTGTCTTTGTGGAGACAACCAAATGAATCTGTGTGTGGAGGCACCATGGTCAGCACCAAGATGAAAAGTTTGTTGTCATGTGTCACATCTCCAGAAGCCCTGGTGTCACTCCTCCTTCACCCCTACCGCAAAATCTGCAGAAACTGTGTGAAAATATTCAAGCTGCATAGGATGGATTATCACAGGGCACCATTAGGAACCTCTACAACTTCATGTCGAGACATCTGGGATCTTGTGTAGTTTAATAAATTTTGCGCATATCGGTCTAAATTTATCATCAGTTATTGTTCCTGATAACCTTTATCTTCCTTAGGACTGCATTTGCATGCTTGATGCTTCCTACTGGGTCAACTTTTTTTTTTTTTTTTTTTTTTGCTGATGAGTTTATCTGGCCCACATTGACTGCTTTTTGACTAGGGTTGCTATATATTGACAAATCAATTCATAATGTTACATAAGAATCTTAGCAGTCCTCCACTGAAGGCATATTTTTGCAGATCCAGTACTTAAGAATATATATTTTTTTCAAAAAACATCAGCTTAATATTATGATTGTTGCTGTTATTACGTCAGCTCCTAGAGTCATAATCACTTATACACTCATATACTTTTAGCTTGCCCTAATTTACATATGCTAGTGGGCTATCTTACATCTGTTCTCCTCAGAATTATCTCCTGAAATATAAAAAAGACTGGACATTAACTAGAAAAGGAAATAAATTTGGGTGTATAGCGCATGAGATACACAGACACTTCTTCTGTTGTTTTCTTATGCTAGTAAATGATAGGGTAATCGTGTATTTATGAAACTAGTTGAAGCACTTATCTTTGGTCATGAGCAGCTGCAGGTGTGTAACCAGGTATATTAAATAAAAACATGATTGTAGAAGTAATTGTTAGTTGCAGCTCTGTTAGTTTAGCTACATAACTTGGCACATTATCACAATATATGGCTAAAAGTGTATGGACACCTGACGTCTCACCTAGATGAGCTTCTTGTACATCGCATTAATATGGACTTGGCCAACGCTTGCAGCTGTAAAAGCCTCCACTATTGTGGAAAGCCATTTCACAAGATTGTGGAGTGTGTCTGTGAGAATTTGTAGGCCATTCAGTCAAATGAGCAAGTGTAAGGTCAGGCACTCATGTTAGATAAGTAGTTCTGGCTCACATGCAGCATTCCAGTTTATCCCAAAAGTGTTCACTAGGGTTGAGGTCAGGGCTCTGTGCAGGCCACTGGAGGTTCTCCAAATCAAACTCATCAAAGCGTGTCTTTATGGTGAGTTGACTTCGTGCACAGTCATGCTAGAACAGGAAAGGGTCTTCCCCAATCTGTCGCCAGAAAGTGGGAAGTCTTAAACGTCTTTGTATGCTGTAACATTAGTATTACCCTTCACTGGAACTAAAGCCTGAACCCCTGAAAAGCAACCCCAGAACATAAGCCCTGTCCCACAAGTCTCTACTACAGACAAAATGCATTCTGGTAGGCAGTGCCAATGCCCATGCTTGTCCAGCTTGTTGAGCTGAAATGTTGTTGCTCCTATACTTACAGTTAACCTAGCAGGCACAAATGTCATGCCACATATACAGATACCCTACTCTTCAGTATGCCAGTGTGTGTCTATGGAGATTGCATGGCTGTGTGCTTGATTTTATACACCTGTTGGTTGCATTGGGGTCCAACTAAAACACCTGAAGTCATTAATAAGTAGGGGTGTCCACATACGTTGGCTGAATAGCTTATGTGGTGAGATTAATCAAGCAGCAGCTGATAGGTTAATGGACTCTAGAAATAGTCTTAGTGTGTGCCTGTTTATTTCGGCTTCTGTGAAAAACGGGCAGCAGGGCTGTGGGACGTCCTGTACAGCGACTGCTGCTGTAAATACCAGACCTTTCTCCTCCATCTTTCCCAGCCTGCCCATTAAAAGTCACACAGTCTGATCCCTGTATAAATTTCACCTCCCTTCCCAAAAAGAAGAGAAAAAAAAACGCCCCTGGCCGAAGATGGTATCATATTCACGCGCAGCAGGGTGCAGGCCCCGCCGTCATAAATCTCAGGCCAACATGTGAGAAATCTTCAGATGAGTAAGTGGGCCGAGAGCGCCCAGTGACCCCCCTGTACCCGAACAATGGGCCCTCATGCGCTCGGCAGCTTAGCAGACGGGCCAGGAATTTCTGTTTGGAAGTGATAGCTACTGTCTATATAATATTTAGGGGGCCTATTCATGGAGCAGCTGGCGGAGAATAAAAGGGCTTCCGCTGCTCGCATCTGCTGCAGAAGGATGTGCTCCTGCGCCTGCTCCTCCTCTCCTGCCTCCGTGCAAATAGCACTACATAGGAAGACAGTTGTTTCTGGCTGCCCCTCTGCCTGTCATGGCTGTCAAGCCAAATCCCATGACTTATGGCTCCTCCAGATGTAAGAGATTTCTAAGCTGCCTCGAACAGCCTGCGGTTTGTGGTGAGGGAGAGTGGGAGAGAGAGAGAGGGAGAGAGGCAGAGAGAGAGAGAGAGTCAGGGAGAGAGAGTCTATACTTCATCTCATCTAAAACAGCCACCGTCTGTGTTCCTTTTTTTTCCCTCCTCGGTTAGCTCACTGAATTTTTTTTGTTTGTCGTTGGTCTGTTACACAAATCTGCCATTTTACACCACTTAAGCTTTGGGAAAACAAGCAGCGCAACCCAAGCAAAGAGGAGAAAACACACACTGCTTCCTAAAATCTTGGTTTTCTGATGTAAACAGATTTTCTTCTCTAAGCATTAACCCAGAAAACATGTGGGCTCTGAGTAAAAGTACAGATTGTTTATTCTAACAGTATTGCCTTTTAATGTCATGTAATCGCTATTCATTTTCCAAATGAACCGGAATATCAGTTAGGATAGCTGTCACTATCAATTATATTACTGATCTAGGAATCTACTTTTTATTCTATGTAGTTATTACTGTAAGTGCTGTTCATATGCTTAAGGATATCCTGTCTGGAGGCAACTAACGAATATGAGCCATTTGGCTAAATCTGACACATTTATACCATAAATATGTCATATGTTGATTAAAGTGTATGGCCCTTGGTAAAGTAAATACAAGTACTTTGACCTGATGATTTCGGTAATTTTTACAATCTGTATATTTAACACAACTAAGCCTTAGTGTGGCTGGTTGAATTTATATTTCTGCTGTATATCATTATATATTATAATAGTAAATATATATATATGTATGTATGTATATGTGTGTATATATATATATATATATATACATACATAGCTGGCCAATGACAATGAAATACAGTGATATCCTTATATATGTTTGTCCTTTTTTTTCTTCTTACATCATTTAAAAAAGGGCAACTATATATAAGTAGTTGCCTTTAGGAAATGCCTTATACATCAATGTGGGACATCCTGTACAGCGAATTTTTGTCATTTGTCATGTTTCTGATATAATTCTAAAGCCAGTTGCCCTTTATGTTGTGTCAAAATGTCATGATGAACAGACAAACAAAAAACTTTTTTCTCTGTTTACTACCATTAAAAGTTGAGAAGGTTTTTTTCTTGCCTTGTAAAGTTACCTATATGGAGAGACAAGGTTTTCTCCTGACAGCAGCAAAATAATATATATGAATATATACACAATTATGGAAAAAGAAATTAAAAACACATAAAACTAAATATATATATATATATATATATATACCATTTATACGAATTCATTTCATTATAATGTGTGTGAAATATTAAATTCATTAGGTTCAGCTTTAAAGATGACTCATTCTGATGCAACTTGCCAGCTAATCATTTCTGATTAATTTAAAAGCGAAATATTTATTGATGATTTAAATATTTGTTCAAATTGCCAGCTTTTGAAGAGATCTTTTTTCCGATTTCTTTGACTCACTACAGTAAACTGTGATGTAAAATACGCTCATTTGAAATGACTTGGTAACTTTGTTAGTCCGTTAGTGCATCTTGTTGAGACTTTGCAACGGGACAGTTTATTTGGAATTATGAAAGCATTAAGTTCACTAATGTATCAGTTTAAAAATCAATACCTGAAACCTGATCTCACACTCTGAGTCGGGTCTCTTTTGGTTGGATGTAATTCCCCCTCTCTTCTCTTAAATGGTAATTTAATTTGCAGTCACTGAAACCTTCTCTGTAATTGCTGATTGCCGTGACTGGAGCTGAATGTGTATTAGATATGCTTCCCCTTTACCGCCGTCAGGGCTGTGATCAGTACAGCCTGCTCCAGCGATATTTTACATGGCCACTGTGACACCAGAGCTACAGTTCTCTTCTTAATCATGATCTTAACCTGCTGCTGAATGACCTTCAGCCTTCAGCATCAACTGTGCGTCTTGCAGGAAGATTAAATTAGCAGAATGGTGTTAATTAGGACCGTGGCCATACTGGAACATGTGAAAGTGATTGATGTGTAATTCAGTGTTCTGAGAGGAGCATTCGGGGGCATCGTTGTTTAAATTTGAGCTGGTATATTTATGTGGATAGGATAGCGCAGAGCAATATTCATACAGTTCAGGATCACGATATTTAACAAAGTATCCCGGTATGATATTCAGATTTAATTAAAGGGTGAACACTTCTACACAATTCTGTCATGAAGTTAAACAAAGTTACAACATATCAAGTCAGACTTTCTTCACTGTGTTGATAACAGGAAGTGGGACTAGCAATGTCTGCATCGCAAATATAGACATTTTATTTACTATCCGAAAAAACATTTTTTAATAGTTTTGCCTTACATGTACCTCTCTGTCATTAATATATTAAGAATATCGTCACCAAGGAAAAACATTTATCTCCATTTTTGTCCATTTTGACTTTTATGCATCATTTGAAATCAACCACTGCCATTTACACACTGTAAGATTTGCATGATGAACGGACCAACTGAAATGGCCCAGAAGTGCTCGGAAGGATGTCTGGTTCCATTGACTTACATTAAAATCAAATGAGGTTTTTGGACTCTCCTGTAAAGTTGCCATTTTGAAGATACTTGTTTTTCTTTGGACAGCGACGATATGTTTTAGCCCTAGACCCTGATAAAACAATGCCATGTCCTTTCTGTTATAGTTTTCGGGACTCTAGGTTTTAGAGGATGTCTGGTTCCTATCCCCTTCACTGCGAACAAGCTTGGCGTGGTACATTTCTCTAGAATGGTTTCATATTAAAACATTCTAAATTCATTTGTTTCAATGTGAATTATCGCTTTATGCTGAATTTTGAAAACATTGGTGGCATGCCTTTTTAATACACTTAATGATCTCCTGTTGAGTAGAGCCAGTCTGCATATTACAAGTCTGACATTGCTTGTTTTGACTAGACTGCTCTGTTCTGCGTCTCCTGAAGTTAAGACTTGTAGAACAGTTCACAGTGTATGAACCACTAATCAGTATTAAACTCTCCTTCTAGGATTTTTTTTCAGGCTGGTTAACATTGACAATCATGTAAACCTCTATTTGGTGTCATTTTAAGAAAAACAAGGTAAATCAAAATCAAAACTTAAAATGTCAAGTTTATAAGACTTTCTTCGTCTTTTTATACTCTGATACTGTGATATATTTCAAAAATATATTTTTATCAATGCCAACAAAGCTCTAATTACACCAAAGGAAACCGCTAATCGGACAGAAACCAGAAAATTCCAGAGGTATATTAATTATATATACAAATGAAAATATATACTGTATATTCTTATAGGAAGTATAATTATTATTTATTTAAATATGTTTTTAAATGTTTTAATGTATTTATTTTTGAAGTTTTTAGATAAAAAAGAAAAAAAACTTTTCTCTACCTAAAAACACAAAGACTATTAGTCTGGAGGAGCCTGGTCCTAGCCACGATCCTGCAATTTAGCACAGGAAGGAAAATTGCATCCATGTTCCTAATGGCCACATGATGAGCAGTTAGATTCCCTTGTAGATTCCAAGTAAATGTGTCCCAAAGTCTGAAAGTCAGTCTGGAATATTACCAATTGTCACTGCCTTCTCTGATTATAAAACACTTTTTGTAGTCATCAAAGGGTTTGCTAATTATGGACTGGCTAGTGTTTTTGAGTTCTGCTCAAATTAATTAGCTAAAATTATTCCAAGTAAGACGTTTGGTACAGTTTTGTAGGGGTATTCGTTGTATTAGTAGTAACCAAACAGAATATTCAGTCATTTGTTTTTAAGGATTTAAATTAATTTAGGTGTAGGGCTTTCAAAGCAGTCATTTAATAGACTGAATTGTGTTTTCAGTTCAGTTTGAACCATAAATGTGATCTGTTCTGATTGGCTGTCCCATGTCCTATGGCCCTGGCTAAAAGTCTTTTTGTATGTCAGTGTGAATGGGAGGGGCTAAACAGCTGTTGGCAATATATATATATATATATGATGGTTTTCATAACATGCAGACTTTTTTGCCACATAGTTTTCCGATATTTTGCCAGGGTAGAGAATGGTATGTTCTCAAAGTGTTAGCTATGTTTACATACTGCAGCAAACTCTTCCTGTTCAAGAAACGTGAGAAAGGCTTGGTTTTCCATGATATAGTCCTTTTAAATATACATGGCTGTAGATAATATATTGTCCAGCACTAACGTGGGGCCTGAGTGAATTAAAGCTAAGGTATAGCGCTGCTGAGTGCCAGATGCAGGGCCCTGTCAGAGTAATCCCTCTCTGTTTCATGTGGATCCAAAAGCACGGCCCTTTCTTTCACTCCGGCGCAGACCCGGCCCACTGCGGAGCAAAACTCGCTGGAAGGCCTGAAAAACAGCAGCGCAGGAAAGCAACAAAGTCTTTTAGAAAAGTAGAAAAAAAGGAGAGAGAGGACAAGGGTGGGGGAGCAGGAGAGAAAGCGAGAAGGGGGGAGGGCGAGGGACCAGTAGGGAGAGTGAGAGAGAGAGAGTGGGATGCCACATGGGGCTAGAGAGGGAGATGTTTGAGGGGCGATTACTGTATTTGTTTGATCCCGGCTCCATGCAGAAGGTAATTCCTCCACTCCCTTCATTACAGGTGCCACTTTGGGTTACTTTCTGCTTCGCCCGCATCAGCAAAACCCTCCTTTTTTCTTTCACAGCTGTTTAATTTATTCATCGCTGCCGTCTCGTGGAGCTCTGGAATAAGTCTCTTTGTTCCTGGTGGATTAGGGGATCGGCGATGCACGACCGAGCCCGCCGTAACTCAAACCCTGGCAGGCCCTCGGAAAAAAACCTCCACCGTATCAACAGGATAGAGTGAGGGGGAAGCGATTTTGCCGCGCAAAAAAATTTAAAGCCATTAGCATTCCAATGGTGTCATTAACGCTAAGGCTGCAATTTGTGCTGCTTTTAACATGAAATCGGAGCCGGGAGCCAAAATAGCAGCGTCCGTGACACTATCCGAAAAGAGTGCGTCCCTTGCCCTGTTCTTTAGATGCATCTGCCCTCTCTGCATGGCCAAAGCCTGCTTCTGACTAAGTGCTCTATTTGCAAGGCTCTGGCTTTCTTGTAGGGTTTCTGAAAATGTACAGTCTATATATTTTTAACAGCTGACAAAGAGAAAGAAGGTGACGGTTTATCAGTCAGAGACAAGTCAGAGACCAGCTTTCCGTTATTGAATTTCCAGTATAAATAGCTGTTAAAAGTTAAGCATTTTTCAGGAGATATTTTATGTGGATACTAGATATTAGATAACCCACTTACATAAGGAAGGTGAAAGCCAATAGAAAATAAGCCCAAAACTGGAGTTCGAAAGTGTATTACGGTCATTAGCACATAAACAGTGTTTAAAGATACGACAGAATGCATTTATTCTGTGTTTTAAATTGTTCACTCTGTTTGTGTAGAAGGCATGTCATTTTGATCAAAGCAAAAAATGGCCAGGTGAAGTGTTACACGCCCAGTTACACCCTATGATTGTGTCTTGGAATGAAACTAGCTGTTTTTCCCTTTTTGATGAATTCATGACTCATAATAAGATGAGCTCTGCTCTGATTGGCTGCTTTACAGCAAGACACCATGATGATTACACAGAAGCAACATGTCGAAGTACACACAAGCAGGAAAATAAAATGATCCTCTGTGTAATTAAACTCAGTCATTATACTATTTAGTTAGCTATGCTAGTTGCTTAGTAGCTAACATTACCTATACTAGCTACTTGCTTTTGATCAAATCAACACACAGTAGAAAAAAATTTGTTCCTCACTGTGAAACTCTCAGGTTAAGATGATCTGCTTCAACCAGTAAGCTTATACAGTCATACAGCATGGCTACTACTTACAGGCTGCTGTTGGAGTTGTGATGCTAATCAAGGTGGTCAGTCTTTTAAGGGTCAAACACTGAACAGAGCTGCTCCATATTGTCCAAGGTTTGAGAGACAGTGGAGAGTGAAATGTGCAGAGCAAACCTTCAACTTTTAAGGTTGTCTGGCTGAAGGTGCAGAATTAGGCTTCCTCTTTGCCAGCTTGTTTTGAGAATTTTTGGTTCCACGTTAAATAGTGCCGCAGTTACATTCTACAGAATGTACAAGCAGTGCCATTTAAGGTGGAATGGAACTTAAGAAGCTGGCACATAGTGGTTGGGTTTTTTAAACCTGAATTCGGTTCCAAGATCCAGATGGCTATTAAGAAATGACATTTCGATTCCACTTATTGGTTCCTACAAACACACACATACTTCAAATGCACAACTGCAGTAACTGCAATTTAATTGTAGGCTCTGCTCTAGCATTAGCAAAGAAAACGTAAAGTGCTTATAGATGTATGCAGAAGGTTGATGTGTTGTAAAGGAGGTTGCACCTCTAAATGTGGATTCCAATGGCAAATGCCATATTTGCCTTATCCACAGACAGTGCTAGCACATCACTAATATGTCAGTCTTTCTCTTTAGCCACGAGGAGAAAGGAGGAGAAAGCTAATCAGGAAAAAAAAACGCTGGAGTGTCACAAAGTCGTGATGGCATTCATAGCAAAGGCATATATTCTTTCGCAGTTGTTGAGTCACTATCATTTAGGTAGGCAAAGTTAAAATACTCCCACCATGTAGATATGTAGATCCTCCCACCACACATGAAAAGAAAGCATGAAGATCTGGAGAATACAGCTTACAGATTTAGCTGAAGTGCATCAGGTATATACTTTTCCACATTCACAGTAAGGTGTTTGGTGTTCTTAGGTTTTGTAAACCCCGTATATCATGTCGCTACAATCTGATTAATTGTAAATATATGTCGCTGTTGGTTGTTCTGGCATAGTTTAGAAGTTGGACGATCCGTATTTCCCAGTTAACAGACAACGCTTGAATGCTGCATCAGTACTATTAACAAAGTTGCCTCGACCAGCAGCTGTTCAAGCATTTCTCAAGATCATTACTTGACAGTGACATCACACCACGTCAGTGAGGGAGAAACTAAGACAGAAGTACTAAAACTAAAGCAGTGTACCAAGCACAAACAGGAGAAGCATAGCTGAATATACCTGCTGTAATTAATAAAATAGTGGATAAACATTTGACGTTCCTTTTTTACCATATTGAACTGTAGTATTAAGCCTGAGTTTGTCTTTGCAGTGTCAGAAACCGCATAAGCAAGTGTATTTGAGTTGACAGTTTGATGTGGTTTTGAGTAGGAATTTGATTATTTCAGCCTGCAGTTTGTACAGTGCTAATTTGTGGCTTCTCGTTCGCCAGCTGTTTTGATTGAATTTTCCCATTCCACCTTAAATGGTGCAGCAGCAGCAGCAATTATATTAATGCCACGGTCACCAGAATGTACCACCAACAAGAAGCTGGTTAATTAAAAAAAACAACCTTAGACCCATACAACATTAGTTCTGGCAAAGTGTCTAATTTTGCCATGCTTATATTCAGCCCTGAGGCTGTTGTAGTAAAAGAGAACGTGATTTTATTTGCTGATGTATCGCTGCTGTCTAATTTATCACCAGTTTTCCCAGAATGTGCTAGTGTTTCATAGCTAACGTTGGCTTATGTAGCTAACTAGTTGGGTTCAATTCTCTCCTTATTTAAAAAACTTAACAATAAGACGGGTATGCCCCATTTATACAGATGTCCAAAGAAAGAGAGACAACAGCTGAGGCATTTGAAACAAAAACTTGAATTAGCAATATGTTTGTCTTTGAAAAAAAAAAAAAATGTGTGTATATATATATATATATATATATATATTACTAGCTAACATGACCACTTTTACACAGTAAACATTTAACATTTAAGTTTCATTAGATTCAAAGATTTACTGTAGATGTATCTTTTCAACAGCACATGAATATATACACTAACTTTGCATGTATGTCACACATATATGATAAATATGTGTTAACTGTAGTCATAGCACAGAATGTGTTAGAATACTCCTGACACAGTGGGATCACGTATTCATTCTAATAATGTAGTGTTGAATTAGTTTTCAGTTAGTTACATTAGCCATTCAAAAACTACAGGCGAGTTTGGCAATGGGCCAAGCTTCTTGGCATGGAGTTATAGAGGTTCCTAATGGTGTCCTGTGATAATCCATCCCATGCAGCTTCAATATTTTCACACAGATACTTCTGGTGGAGTTACTTCAGGCCTTCTAGACGTATGACGTATGACGTATGACGTATGACGTGTGACAACAAACCACCTACCTTGGCACTGGCTATAGTGCCTCCACACATGGATTTGTTGATTGTCCCCACCATTGCAAAAGCAGGACTTGTCACTAAGGAGATGTTGACATGGTGTTGCAATGGTCTGCATGGATGTAGTCCTGCATCGTGAAGCCGAATTTCAATGGTGCTGGCACTAACTGGATGACTCATAGAGGGCATCACTGCCCACTGATTGTTTGCAATCGTCACTGCTGGAACAGTCAGATACAGCGATAAGGCCCACCTTTGCTTATGTCACACGGTTGATTTCTTCTGAGTGCAGCTATTTGTGGAACTATTCTTTTGACAATGAGTGTATCTTAATGCATATCATGTATCATCAACATATCTCGAAGTAGTGTGATCATTTTTGCCATATTGCCCACCCCTCGTTAGCATCTAGTTAACATGAGGATATGTTCATATTGGACAGTATTAGCATCCTCACAGGGATTTTTACCGTAGCTACAGAAAGTAATCCCACCTTAACCCAGTGTCTGTTCTCAATGGCCCTGTTTTTCCCCTCTTTCATTATTCCAGAGTTAATTAAGGTCTCGTGTAATGAGAGATTGACTTTACGGTAACACTTAGGGCTTCCTTTGAACTGTTTCCCCTCTCCCTGGATCCCTGTTATCCTGTTCTACTGATCTGTTGATGAGTCTGAACACAATTAGCCTACCATTTTGACGTCTTAATTGCTGCAGTTCGATCCTGGAGCTCAGGTTGCCTCACGCGGCTTTTATCTTTATAGATTATTGCACTTAAAGTGTGTTCCACTAAATGTTAGTAACAGGTTTGGAATTAGTGGACCTTAAAGAGCCACACTGCTCTTTGTCTTATCTTGCTTCTAGGCATTTGTTCTCTCGTTGAGAGCGTTGGCTCGCTGCTTTCTGCAGCCTTTCTTTAGGCCTGCCAGTGTTTTGCTTTTGTTGTCATGGTGCTCAGCCATCACAGTTGTCTGGGCAACATATGTCATTTTTCATCGAGAGCATATAAATGTCTTGTGCAAAGCAGCCTATTTGAAAATCAAAGTGTCCTCTGCCAAGAGTTTGCACCCACTAGTGTTCGCGGTGCCATGTTGCATTACGATCCCAGCACGTTTTAACCATCATCCCTTTTACCCGCACGCCACTCATTCACGCACACACACATAACATGCGCAAATACACACAAAATGCAGTTTTACAGTCGGCCTGGTGGATTTCCCTCTTGTGGCTTTATCTTAAAGTGAATAAAGTGATCTTAGATCATAGTCTTTATGATAATGTTGGTTTGGGCCAACATCTGTATGTTTAAAAGGGAGTCTTAGTCTTTTATTTCCTATCCCGAGGTTCACTTATAACGTTGGTGTGGTTTTATGCATCAGTAAAGTCATAAATCAGTTTTACATGACTATTTTTGAGCTAAACAGGCTGTTTTTGTTACCCTAAAAATTTATATACACACTTATTGTCAAAAGAATAGATGCACAAGTAGAAGGAATCAACCAACAGCAATGAAACTCTGTAGTAGGTTTGACATTGTGAGACATGCAAATGATTCAAGATTTATGCTCGGCTGGACATGTGATGTAAGCAAGGACAGGCCTTATCGCTGTACATTGCTGACCCATCAGGCACGCTTTGTAAGTGGCAGCACCATTGGCAGATGGCTACATGATGCAGGACTACTTGCACCCAGACAGTAACAACAGCTGTCATTAACACCACATCAACACCAAAGACTGCAATGGTGTCATCTAGACTGTCATGGGTTGATTCAGAATGGCAGCGGGTCATCTTCAGTAATGAGTCCCCCTTTTGTCTTAGTGGAGATGCCCAATGAATCTGTGTTTAGAGGCACCAAGATGAACAGTTTGCTGTCATGCGTCATGTATCCAGAAGGCCTGAAGTTCCTCATCCTCCAACTCTGCCTCACAATCTTCAGAAACTGGGTAAGAATGTTTAAGCAGCATAGGATGTATTATCACAGGACACCCTTTGAAACCTCTATAAGTCCATGCCAAGACAACTGGTGCGTAGTGTTAGCAAACATGGCGGCCTGATGTAATACTGAGAGACACTACTTCTGTGTGTGTAGCTTTATAACTATTGACCAAATCAGTCTAAATTGATCATCATTCAATGCTCCTGGTATCCTTTATCTTCCCAATAGCATTGCAATCCAACACTTCCTTTTGAGTGTAACTGTTCTTTTGACGATGTAAATAATGCTTTGCTCAAAACAGTGTTTGGACCGTAGACTGTGTTGAACAAAATGTATTCAAAATGTCTGTATATAGACTGCATTTCTAAAATGGGTGAAGCTAAACTGGTGTAGGCTAAAACCTCAAATATATGTAAAGTGTGGCATCACAAAAACTAAATTTGACAACTTAAATCAAGTTGTCTTGCAGCTTGATTTCCATGTGTTGAATGGACCAGGTTGGACCATTTTGAATCTTTTAACAGTGTTTACATACAGCATCACACTCTTTTATTTCATAAGAGCGAGGACAATCTGGTTTTCCACGATATGGGCTCTTTAGACCATTGAATACTTTCCATCCATGTTCACAGAAGGTGCCTGTTTTGTGATTTACCCAAAGACGCCCGAAGCATGAACGTCTGTTTGCTTCGCTTGCTGTCGGCAGCCTAATTCAACATGTAAATATTTCATCCACACTCACCCCCGCCCCCTTCTGGAACCATGTCCAGCATCGGCCTTTCAAAAGGCTTGTTTGATTTAACATATTCTAATGCTTTTTAAGTCCAGCCCAAATTTACAATGGGAGTTTAGGAATTTAGGAGTAAATTGAAGTTTTTCTTTTTTCTTCATCTGAAATGCCACAGGGTTTGTTGCATGTAGCTTGTGATAGCTTGACTTATTGATTATGGAAGGCGGTATGCCCAATTTCAAAGAGAAGGGTAGCTCTCACCATGGAACTTCAGAGAATTAATTTGATTCGGTATGGCCCTTCATGAGAAACACATGTCTGTATACAGCTTCAGGTAATAAGATCTCTCTCTCTCTCTCTCTCTCTCTCTCTCTCTGTCTCTCTCTCTCTCTCTGTCTCTCTCTCTGTCTCTGTCTCTCTCTCTCTGCATTGCTGTAATGAAAGGGTCCTGTACCATCCGCACATACAGAGACCCACAGAGCCGTAAAAAACACCCCCCAAAAAAGAAAGTGGCCCACATCTCTCTCTCTCTCTCTCTCTCTCTCTCTCTCTCTGTCTCTCTCTGTCTCTCTCTCTCTCTCTCTCTCTCTCTCTCTCTCTCTCCCTCTCTCCAGGATGAAATCACATCCAGAGAATGTCTCCAGGTCCTCTGCTGTCTTATCGGCTCCAGTTGCCAGTGTTTTCTTTGGAGTGTCCAGAAACACGCTTATCCATTCACACGGTGCAGATGTAAATATGGTGGATCAAAATACAGTATAGTGTATCATAAGCCCATTAACGCTAATTTATCATCATGCTCGGGGTGCTGATGGACAACACATCTGTGCTGAGGGCTTTTTGTGGGAACGGAGCGGGTGCCTGCTGCTCAGACAGGGACGATGCACAAAGCTCTAGCAGTAAGGCTATGCGATATGTATTGCTTTGACTGGTAGCTGCTAGATTTGGGTCAGTTCAGCTTTAGGTAATAACTGCCACAATACCAGGCCTACCACTGAGTAGGCAAGTCACAAACGTGAAATGTTAGCTGATTAAGAATCATATAAATAACAGCAATTACCAGTTATGTTTGCACACCTATTATTCCTATATTAGCTATCTGTTTATTCATATTAACATAGGTCTACAGCTACACCGAATCATATAAGAGCCATTGCATTTTCTCTTTCTAATGAAAACATGAGCAAAAACACTCTACTAGTAAATATGTTAACAACATGAATGCTGGCATTTTTTGAACGTGTCCTAATTTGATTAAGGGCTTAGGATGTGGACATGTGAGCAGGAACCATAAGTGGATATTTAAAATTATCCATCTTTCATTTATTTTTTGTTATTATGCAGTTCCTGGCGCATCAGTTCGAGTTGCAGCTTTATCTCTATCCTTATACACCATCACATAAAATTAAAACACAGAGTGTCCCTAACAGTTGGCATGTGCAAGTTATATTTCAGCATCATAAGAAAATAAACCAGAAAACTACACAGGAACCTCAACTGCTAATATAATACTCGATTATTCAGTGTTTAGAGTTCCTGTTCTTTTCAGGTCACTTGCTTTTAATTTCTGAATGAAATTTGCAGGGATGCTGTTCCAAACCTGCCAAGCTCATTCTTCTGACAATCCAAGTAATCCCACACAGTGATGTTGAGATCTGGACTCTGGGGTGGTCAGTTCATCTGTTTTATTTAATTTGCTAGTATAGTGTTTTTCCCCAGTATGGACTTCTGGACAGCTACATGTCCTTGCTGCTGACCTGTAGCATTGAGTTGTCTTTTTGCAGTGGGAGAATGGTCAGAAACAAGGTCTGAAGCAAGAGCGGAGCTTCTTTTTTACCTCTCTTCTTTAAAAATGAAAGATTATATATATTCCTTGCTTATGCACATGAATGGCCTTACATCTAAACTCCTGAAAAATGAATAACCTGTACTTAATGGCTACATTGCCTAGAAATTCAACCAAGAAAAGAGGAACTGTGACTTTCTACACTGTATTGTATATACTGCATACCACTGGTTACACATTTTCTTTTCATCATTACATAGAAAAAGTATCATTGGACTGGGTGAGGGGCAAATTGTATGTCACTTGATGTTTTTGTCTATATCCTGCAGCCGCGCTTAGCTTAGGAACACGTTCCTTCTTTATTGACTGTGGAGTTTTTCTTAGACACAGAAAGTCCTAAAGGACTGATGTTTACAGCTGGTTGTAATTTATAAAATAAATGCCCGTGAGCCGAGCCAACTCATAAATGTAAATCATTCACGTAATGTTTATTTCTTTCGGAATGGCCTAAATACAAGAGGGCAGGGGAGAGGTGGGCTGAAAAGTTTTGGTTTCAGTTGAAAAGGGTATCTGAATTTCTAAGTAAAGCCGGCGCGGGTGAAATGCAGCTGGTATGTGTATGTGCGAGTGAGTGAGTGATGCAGTGGGCAGTGAGGCAGTGGGGCTTGATAGTCTCCATGTTTGGAGGTTGAGGTGGCAGGATGGCAGCCTACTCCGTCATGCTCTCTCGCCATGTGATACGTGCTATCTCGCTCACACTCTCTCTATGTCTCTCGCTCTTTCTCACCTCTTTCCCTCCTCTCCGTGTAGGAAAGATGCCGGGGAAAGATAGAAGCCCCCTTTTTGTGCATGTGCATCCTTTTTTCACACCCTTCCGATGCAATTCTAATGAGAGAGAGAGCTTTCTCTGTTGGAGACAGCTTAGGCGGAATATTTCAAGTTGAAAAAAATAATAAATAAAAAAACCCTTAAAGTATGCTGTCCCCGGGGGATCCGATTTGGAGCCCTGGGGAGAACAAAATGGAACTTTTTAAAGCCAAGCACTTTGAGTATATATATAAAAAACTTTGTTTTGTCTATTAGTAGCTCATAGCGGCCTGTTCATGCAGGAGAGGCTGCTTGTTCATTATTTTTAACCCATAGACTTGTGTGTGCGGGGCTTGCAGTGTTTAGGTAAAGCCAAGGCCTAGTGCTCTGCACTAACACATTAAAGCTACCTGCAGAGAGAAAAACAAACAGCTGAAATGCTTGAAAATTATAGGGTGAATTACGACACCTGGATGCCCTGAAAATGTGTCCTCATTCTAGTATCTATCAACCACAGTCCGCAAATACAAAGAAGCATTAGTGCTGTCCACAGGCTCCACTGATAACCACGGTGTGCTCTTCATATATGCAAAAGGTCCAACATCTGGTCAGATTACATGTTTTTACTTTTACTTGTTTACACTGAAAATAAGTTAACACATCCTCTACAGGAACACACTTCTGCACATACTACACAAGAGAAAAAGTGGCCTGTGTTGCAGTTGTGACACGTTTTCTGTGTTATCTTTTCTCCTAGCATCTTCACCTCACAGACAGAAAGAATTGAGCACATTTAGAGAGAAAAAGCCACATTTAGTTGTATTTAATTTAGAGGATGTGTTCATTGAGGCATCAGACTTTTGCACACACCTGTATATATTTAGTTTGGACCAATAGAAATGTTCTAAAGTTGCAAGACCCCATAGTTTTAACATATGTTAGTATAATTATCATTCTGTCTGATAGTAATATAGTGCAAAGTGTTATACAGTGGATACATATACACACACACAGACACACATACACAGACACACATACACATAGATAACTGCATCGTCACATCAAGTTCATATATGTGAACAATACACATCCACTGTATAACTTTGCAACAATGCAGATTTCAGTTTTCTGGGTTTTTTTGCTCAGCAGTTGTCCTTTACGTTGTGTGAAAATTTCCCATTTATGGAACCAATCGAAATGCTTCCAAATTGCTCGGAATAAAGTCTCTACATTAACTTACATTAACTTACAGTGAAAATAAAGAATTCCATTTTGGGGTTGCCTGTTGTGTCTCTGGACGGTAACGATATATATATATATATATAACATCACATTGAGGAACAAAACCTTGTATCTCTGAAATGGTAACATTAAGGGAGATGGAAAATGGTTTTCTATTCATCTTTCTATTTATTTATATTTCACAGAAATTGATAAAATATGATATTCTTTGTCACAACAAAGCCTTGTAACTCCCTTTTTGAATTTCTTTTCCCTACGAAACTAAAACACATTGGACAGAGCAAATACCTTTTACTTTGATATGAATATTTCATGATGTGATGAAATAGCCCAAAATGAGTTGGAATTAAATGTGGTTACATTAACATAGATTAATGTTACGAATATGTTTCTTTCTCCTGCCGCAAATCCTATTTGAGGTACAAAGTTTGTGTTACACCGGCCACGATTTGCAAGTCCCTCATTTTCGTCCACAGTATAGCAGACGCGTCTTCGTTTGGGACGCATCCGGATTTTATCATAATGCATCAGAGGATTAAAAAATGCGCAGGTGAGGTTGGTGTGTGTAATAGCAGGCCCTGTCACTGCACCCCTCTTATTAAGATAAATATTGCGATGGGGAGATTTTCAGCAGCGGCTGAGAAAAAGGGACAGCCGCATTTATCTTCCCTCTGTTGGTGTTTTGGCTTGGCTGGGGAAAATGGGTTTAAGCCCCTTTAAGTCACCCCCTCAATGTATGGAAATGTATGTGCATTTTTAAAGTGGGGCTAAATTTATTTTCCCCCTCGCTCGCCAGAGCACCAGGCTGATAGACCTATAGAAGGGGTGATGGATGGACATATAGAGAGA
This sequence comes from Prochilodus magdalenae, assembly GCA_024036415.1. NCBI lineage: Eukaryota > Metazoa > Chordata > Actinopteri > Characiformes > Prochilodontidae > Prochilodus > Prochilodus magdalenae. The sequence continues at coordinate 722,479 of JAMWET010004934.1, forward strand.
CAGCAACACGCATGCAGACCCTATATAGCAATCCGCCCCTCCTCCCTCCACTAGACTATTCATACACACCTTTACCATAATCCATTGTTTTACATAATGCCTGTGGCTGATACTGCTCTGCACAGCTGTGATAAAGATGATGTGCGTCTGCAACCACATGCGAGCAGACAGACGCTAAGCGAATGCATATGGGCTTCCTTCCAATACAGTACATTTGGCTGCATCCTGTAGTTAGAAATGCACACTGAGACAAAGGAGCATATAGTGCTACCAGAAACGTCTTGGCTCATATATCGGCTGCGCAATTAGCGAGAAAAGTTTAGCATTCAGAGGGAAACTTTCCTTGCTAATTATTTGCGGAGAGTTAATTCCAGGCTCAACATTAAAATATATCCAACCATTAGGGAGATGTGGAGATCAAAACATGCAGATTTGATTTTATGTGGATTTTGGCTTAAATGAGGAGACCCTGTTAGCTTTGTAATTATCTTAAGCAAACTAACTGAAGTGCATTTCTTGAATATATTTTCCAGTGAATTCATTAGAAACTAATGAGAATTATTGCAGATATAAGTGCTTGTGGCTTTAAATATATCCTAAATTGGAATATTAGGGTTTAACTAAAATACATTTACTCATGTATATTTCATACATGACAGGCATGATAAACTTTCTGTATGTGTGTATATATATATATATATATATATATATATATATATATATATATATATATATATATATATATATGCATACATACACATACACACTGTAGTTAGTATACTTCTGTATACTTTAATGTTATACTTCAATTTAATTCTAAATAATTAATATATGTGTGTATTTAATATGCACACATTTTTGTGTTTTTTACTGTTATTCTGTTTACTAATGGATCGTTTGATCACATGAGCTGCAGTTTACACTGTGTAAAAATTTTAAGATGAATAAACCGACAGAAATGGCTCAAAATTCCATTAAAAAAAGTCTGGTTCCATTTTGCATACAATAAAATCAAATTAGGTTTTTGCCCCATCCTGTATAGTTGCCATCTTAGATTCTTGTTTTTCTATACTGTATATATTTTATCTATTTAATCTGTTGTTGTAATAATTTAAAGAGCAACCTTCTGAAGCAGCTGGGCAAAACAAACACAGAATAAGCAGCATTTCCTTTGCATGTTTTCTTCCGTTCACCTGTGTTTTTCTTTTTTCCCAGAACCATCCGGGGCAAACTAGTTTAATTTAATCTTTTTTGCTTGGGGTGGGAAATGTTTTCCCTTTCTTATTTCCAGGCAGACAGATTCAGGTTGTGTGTCACAACTAGCCAATCTCCATCCTCCATTTCTGCCCAAGTAGACACATGATGTCATGATACATCAAGAGAAAGACCAGAAGAAGACACACGGGATTTATCCTCTGTCAGCAAAGATGGGAAGGAAAAGAACATGAAAAAAAACAGAATGACCTTTTCTCCATTTAGGCGGGCCAAGATTTGCAACACGGCAGAACTCTTACCATAACCAAATGTAGGGCTGTAGATTTATTTTCACATACACTACCCACGTGACTGTAATCCCTTTAGCGAGTGTTTGTAGGGGCCGGTGGCGGAGAAGGAGGGGCCTATCAGGGCTGGCATCGGAGGGCCCAGGAAATGACCTGCAGTCGGGCAGTCGAGGATATCCTTGAACTTGACAGTGGAGAGAGCTGCAAATTAGCAGGCGGGGAGAAAACAAAGGCGGCCGAAAAACGTCGGCCTCCCTCCGCAGCCCTAGGGCCAAATCCCACAGGACCCTGCTGGAGGCTGCCGAGGCACATAGGTTAAAGCAGGAGGGAAGAAGAGGCACATTCCAGCCTTAACTCAACATAGGAGGCAGACTCCAGCCATGCTAGCTCACACGCCCACTCGCGCACACAAGTACATAGTGGGACAATTACTTGAAGATAAAATGTCCTATAAAATTTTATAATAAGAAGTTTCATTTAAAATGAAAAAAAAAGCATCTGTCTAATTCTTTTTAAAATGCAATTTGGGCTTTTGGGCTAATTTTTCGAGCAGAACTCAAACCTTAGAAGATCAGCACACATAACAGTCAAGATACTTTTATACATATACAAAAAAGTTTCCTTTACTGCAGAAATTTGTGCACTGGTTTTCAGTCTTTGGGACACTCCAGAACAATGAGATCTAACTGCGCACCATATGGTCATGAGGGGCAGGGATGCAGTCTCACTTCCTTCCCTAAAGTGTAGGGGGGTGTGGCTAAATCAAGGATACTCCTGTGGATTTGATAGTGACATGAAAACAAGACAGCATTTTTAAATCAGGGTCTTGTTTTTTAAATAAACTCAAAATCTAAATCTTTTAGCAAGCCTGGGGGGAAAAAAAGCAAAAAGGAGGTTTGAGTAGGGGACAGCGTCCTCCCAATAGAAAGTACCTTTTAAATGATGGTTTTGTTTGTGTTTAGATTTTCTCCATTGTTTGCCTTAGGTTTAAAAATATAATTGCATAATCCTTGTAGATATCTGATGTCTGAATACTGATTAATTTTTTTAACTGGAGTAAATCTGCAGTTAGCATGCTTTTGTGATTCTGTTTGCATGGAGTGTGAAATTAAACGTACCGTTTTTTTAAATGTACTGTATGTAAATGAGCTCTGCTGCGATTGGCCACCTTCTAATGTGTCTCGTTTTAAAAGCAGTCTGGACCAAAACACCAAAAGTTGTCACTTATGTCAACTAGTGAGTTAAAAGTGCTTTCTTAAATTTCAGCAATGTGTGCACCTACTGATATGTCCTCCCTCCAAAGCCTATACAATGACAATGCACATTTACATATGTGAGCAGTAGTAGAAGTGCAGTTTGGCTCATTTTGTTCATTTAGGTGCAATAAAGAAATACAGGAGCTTCAGTGAAATTAACTTCATATGAATTATTATTGCTTTTTAACCATTGTAGGTATATTTTAACATCCTTACCATAACACCAAAACCAGTATACAGAATCAGAATCAGAATCAGAAATACTTTATTGATCCCAGGGGGAAATTGCAGTTTTTACAGTAGCAACCATTTAGAATAAACAATAATAATTTACAACAAGAGAGAAATTTTTCAATATGTACACCTATATAAAGTCTTATAATACAATAAAAAATAAAATAATTTTTTTTTTTTTTTTAAGTTTGTATAACAGTATACAATACTTTAGCTCGATATGCTCGATATGATTGGAGATTTTTACATCGTCCCATCCATAACCAACATGCAGACATAAACACACCAGCTCAGTCCAGCAGAATCTGCTTTTAATAGCAGCTGAAAAAAAGACTGTCAGAGCGCAGGCTAATTGGCCATCTAAGACCCGCAAGGGTCCGTCTCGCAAATTGGTGAAAGGGCATCTGCCCTCCAATTTGACGCGATCCCTTTGTCACACTTGTGTGTATTATACAAAGGCTTAAGTTAAAAAAGGCAGTTTGGTTTAGTGACAGTTATCATGCAGAACGTTTTGGGCCAGGGAGACGGAGAGGGAGTTAGGCGGATTGGGAGTAAATAAAACGCAGCAGAAATGCAAACATATCGCACTCTGTGTTTTATTGTTGCTGAAAGATGTATTTTAATCCAAGTAAAGTCCCCACTGGGTTCCAATTAAAAACAGGTTTCCCCCTGCCCTGAGGGGGAACAGCTAATTATTCTGTTGACTGCAGTTGTAGGGGGAGTGTACGCAGTTAATATGCGCCACACTTTCATCTTTTTTGTTGCTTTTCCTTATTCAATTTTAATAGTGTTTACTGAAAATAATTGCTTAATTAGAAAGAGCAGGAAGAGACGGAATCAGGATGGAACTGTCTCAGAGGAAGGATTGGACCCTGTGGAATTTAACGCAGTTGATGCAAACCTTCAGAGAGTGGAAACAGGATACATTTGTTACATAGTACACTCTTCAAAACAAAGGCCAACAGAAGAACCATTGTTGTTTCTGTCAGGAGCCAATTTTATAACTGAGATATGAGTATGAAGAATCCTTTTAAAGTTTAGAGAATTCTCACATAATATAAGCTCAATAATGTTCAGCAACAGTTACTTTTTGTGGCTATTAAACAACCACTTTTGGTTCCCTAAAGAACCTTTTAGTGGATGTTTTGTTTTGTTTTCTAAAGAGATTTTATAATAAATATTAATGTGAAGAATCTTTTTAAAGTTTAAAGAACCTTCACATGTGCAACAATTAATGATTTTGCCATAGAATAACCACTTTTGGTTCCTTAAATAACTTTTTAGTGGGTGACTTCTCAAGAGGTATTTTTATAATAAAATACAAGTGTGAAGAACCTTATTAAACCTTAGAGAACCTTCATATGAACAACAATTGATGGTTTTGCTATAGAATAACCACTTTTAAAGAGTTTTCTAAAGAGTTGTGAAGGACAAAATGCATAATATAAATGATCAATACGACCTATCTGTACATGCAAGCCAATAATTATTTAATTTTTTTTCAAGAGGAAAGGTTTTACTAAACTCTACTAAAGATACCACAAAGGGTCTTTAAAGTAATGCTGTAGAATGACTACTTTTGGTTCATAAGAAATCTTTTAGTGGATCTTTTATTTTAGTAATAAAAACCTTTTTAAAGTAAAAAAAAACAACTTTACACTATCTAAATGTTCTATACCAAGGGCTGTTCATTAAAGCCAAGAATCATTTGAGAACCTTTTTTGTAAGGGGGAAAGTTTGACATCCAAGTTCCACCTTGGACTTTCGATTGATTTTGATACAAACTTCTTTTTAGTTTGTAAGTAACTGAGAAGTGAGTATGAGAAACCGTTTTAAACCTCCACATGATGTACACACATAAATGTTCAACACAAATTCAAGATAGAAGAGCCAATTTTGGTTCCTTAAATAACCTTGCAGTGGATGTTTCCTTTTGGAACCGTTCTGTAATAAAATAGGGGCAGGAAGAACCTTTAAAGTTCAAAAAAACATCTATATAAGTAACAAATACACTTATGAACACTTATGACTTTCTTAGAACATAACATTCAGGACAAGAGCCATTTAAGAGCCTTTAGTTTTAGTAATAAAAGTTTAAAATAAAGGTATTCTTTAAAGATTTTGACCTGGAAGTACCTCTTTTGGTTTCCCAAAAGAACCTTTCAATTGATTGTTTGAAAAACCACTTAAATAGATTATAAATGAGCATAAAGAACTTTCATTTATTTTATAGAGGCTCCATGAAGAGCCTTTAAATTAGAATATTATAAAAAGTTCAATAGTTGGTTCTTAAGGTGCAATATGAGGAACAACATTTGCTTCCCTATAGTTATTTAAAATGGATTAGCATCAATAATCTAGTAATGGTTCTCTAATGGTTTTTGCTAGAGCCTTAACATCAGATGTAGATTCTTTTAAATGGTCTTTTAAACGGGTTCTTCATTCTCATACATTCCATGTGAAAAAAGCGTTTTTTAAAGAATCTATTTTTTGGCATTGCATGAAAACTCTTTTTGGCCTCTTTCTATTTAGGAGGCTCACAAATCTCTTGTTCAAACATGGTTCTCTGTGGAAGAAAAAGTGATTGTTCTGTGGTATTGCTCAAAGAACCCTCAGGTGACCCTTTTTTTTTTTGTGAGAGCACAAGGTTAAAATGTGAAAGAGGGACTATTGGGATGACAGATCTGTTAAATGGTTTGCATAGTACAACAGTAATTCAACATAAAAGAAGAAGAAGAAGAGAAGTATATGGGCATTCAAGCCACAGAAACTACTTTATATGCGTTTAAAAAGTGTTTTGCTAAATAATACAACCCCTTTAGAATCCATAGTTTCCTTTATTTCGTCCATTTTTCCGGCCTTGGTTGAATAAGACGGTTTTAAGCTGTGTTTTCACCTTGAAGCCTTTTATGTAATCTTCATCTTTGCTAATAGCAGAAGAGTTGGGTGAAAGCACTGTGACTTTTTCCGTTTACCAATAAAAAAAGGTAGAAATGGAGATGAAGGTGAAGTGAAAAACGGGAGATAGCACAACAGCATAATTGTGCAGGCCGGGCCAATGGGGGTGTTATGCTAAATGTAATATATGGTTATTTTATACAGCCTCCAGCCGCAAAGATGTTTTCAATTTAGCGTGGCTCTGCGATCATGATATCACTTTTCTCTGAGCTGTTCCAGATCGGGATGGCCGCAGCAGCCGTCCGGGGTGATCACCTCCGCCAAACTCAAAGGGCTTTCTTCAGGAAGAATAATTCCACAGTTGCTGATGTACTGAAAAAGCAATCTGCACAAATACCCCAGGGTCATGTCTTTGGGCTGGATGATTTGTGTGAAATGTCATACATTAAATATAAGTTTAACATTCAGGCACAAACAGTAAAACTGCTGTTTCCCCCTAGCTGTGTTTCAGGTTGAGGCAAGTGGTCACGGAGGAGACACAACTGCCCCTCAACACGCACATACGCATGCTACCCAATCTCCAAGAAAGAGTAGGCCGGAGCCAAAAAAACGAGTCCGCAGCTGCCTTTCATTTGCGAATGCGAGCGAAACTTTTTCTTTCATTTGCTTTTCCTTTTTTTTCTCTTCCTGGGAACGCTTCTCGGGATTGGGGCTGGTCGGTTCGCTCCAATTTGACGGTCCTCCTCTCCTCGTCTGCGCTTTCTGCTTTAGCAGGTGTGTGCGTTTGTGTGTGTGTGTGTTTCATCAGCCATGCAATAAGAAAAAGGACAAAAGCTGGTAACTAATTCATAAAGTCCAGGCAGCTCCGGAGAGATGCCAAAGAGAGAGTGCTGTCTCCGGGGGATGTCAGGGAGCCAGTCATGCCGGCAATGCTGCTGTCCATTGTACTCCATGAGATATGACAGAGGTGCTACAAAGCATGTCATTCTCAAGATGGACAATTGATGCCGTACCCCCCCCCCCTTTCCATTTTCCTGTCTGCTTGTTGTTTGTCTTTTCGAGAGTGTCTCTTTGGAAAGTTTCTCGCAGAGCAATCATAAAAAAAAGGCATATGGATGCTTCTCACCCCTCAACGTGCTCAGGAGAGCAATGCGGAAAACATCTACTCCGTACACTGTGTGATTTTACAACCAGTCAAAGTAGGACGTAATTAAAAAGGGGACCGAGCCATACACGTTTTTTTTTTTTTTTTTTCATGGGAGGAAATATCAGTGCAGTAGGCATTACTGCATTTGATCATCATGTGAAGTTTGACGGAATTCCTTGATACTGTATGGATTCTAACATGGATACTGCATGCAGGGGATTTCCACTAAACATGTGAAAAAACATCTACATATTCTAATGATGCAAGCAAAGTCATTCAGAGTGTATGTTTCTATGTACCTACTAAAGTTAGCATGCTAACCATCTTGCCTGTGTCTCGTCATTCCACTTTGCACCTGTAGAAGTGATAGAGAGTCACTGTAGTATCGAGTCTGGCAGCAGTCCAACATGAGAGGATAAATGAGTGCCCCTGATGGGATTTTGTAACCCCTTGTCAGTGCAGTTGAAGGTCCTGCTGTTCATAGTTAGATCCTTTAAAGACTGGGAGCCAATGAAAGGAACAGTAAACACAACAACTGGATGGGTCTTTCGGGAAGTGACCATTATAATGACCACTGCCGTCCACTGTCATCAGGAGTCCACCACGTTCAGCAGCCAACAAAAGAAGTGCTATAAATAGAAGCAGAGCAGGAGTTAAATCTGGCATTGCTTTCCACCGGTGAAGACGCTCCTGGCGAGTAAAGGGATGCAGTTAGATACTGAACCCCCAACCTTTTTGCTAGAATGGTATGGACTGAAGAGGGAGGAGGAGGGCCTGTGCATTTTCTGGTGATATGTTGACTCCTATTGTTTGGTGTTTGAATTTGGCAGGTCATCTTACTTATGTTAATGCATTTTTCAAAGGTACATTCAGTGCATTGTAATAATGTATAATACATTGCCAATTTTTATTTCAGCATTACATTTAAATACTAACCTGTAGCTGCCTTATCACTAAAGCTTATGTTATACTAGAAGCACTAACTTGGTTGCTTGGTGTTACAGCAGATGTAGAAAGCATGCCTACAGCATTTGTCACAGCAGAATTGCAGAAATATTCCACTTCTGGTACAGAGTAAACAAGGCTAATACATGGTTTGAAGCTTTATCGATGAGAGATGTTTTGTTGTTGTACTTACTGTCTTGTACTCTAAGGGCGTTTCCACAGTACACTCGGGTTGCTTGCTCGGTACATTTGGTTAAGTGTGAAAACTGCTTTCAAGCCTGGGTGCGGTCCAATGAACTGATCTCTGTTCCTCCTGGAATCGCCAGTTTGAGGTCCGCTTCCAGCACCATGTGGTTGGGTGCGTGTGTGTGCGTGTGTGTGGAAGCTTCTCATTCCTGGTGCTGTGTGTGGGTTTGTATGATTGGTTCATTTTGTAAATTGACTGTTTGGTGATGGTGGGGAAAGGATTGTTGTGGTCAAAAAGCGTAGTTCCTTTGCTGCTTGACTGATTGTAAGCAAGATAATGGATTGGAAAAAAATGAATGGATAAACCTGGTGCTTACTACAGTATATTGCAAACTTGGCCAGAGAAAAGTTATGTATAGAATTGCGCAATTAATCCACAAGTTGCATGGAATTCTTGAGTGAGCTGCTCCCACAAATGAGCTCTAAATCAATAATGGAATCAGTAAAAGCTCAAGTGTTTGGGAAAAGTGTGAAATTGCCCAAATAGCAGAATGGTTATGCTGGGCTACTATGATAACATGTCAATATTGTATTCATTTTACTGAATTTTTAACTGAATATTTACACAAAACATGCTACTCCACACAGATTTAGTCGCATTTTCTGTTTTTTTGCAAGTGTATACATTTGGCAGATATGTAAAATGAAATATACTAGATACTGGTATATTTCCATGTTATAGCTTCCCCTCTGAAAATAATATCTAGCATAGAAACCACTATTTCCATCAGTGTTGATCTACTCCATATTACCCCAACAAAACATTTACTATGAAAAATATCTGACTCCTTATACAGTAAGTATGTACAGAACTGAAATAATGAATTGTAAAACGCTTTTTTCCCACTTTCTCCTGCTTCCTTAGCAGATTCGACAGACAATGCACAGCCCTGGCTCATCAAGCCTGATACAGATGCATTTTCATGCAGGCCTGTATAAAGGTATCCCCATTAATTGAATGACATGGCTTTGTTTGAAATGCATTTAAAGGCCACTAAACACACCTGGGTCACATCACTAACCCATGCAGATCCTCCTGTGCCATTTATTGTTAGACTCGACGCTGCATGCAACCTAATTTATCAATTTAACCTTGAAGCTTTTGTGCTTGCGAAGGCATTTACAAATGTGTAATGAAGCTTTGAACACATACGAAGGAACAAACACGCATTCAGGTGCACATACTTACAGAAACGCGCGGACGCCCTCTCTTCCCACTTCAAAGAACAACCCCAGACACATCTTTGATGGAGTTGCGGGCGAAAAAGTGAGGAATAGCAAATTGTTCATTTGTATCTGGGAGGAGATGAAACGCATCATCAATTCTTTGTTCTGCTGCAAAATTGTATTGCTCATATGCCATGCAGAAAGCACCCCACTCGCACCTTTTAATCTTTTATTAAGGTTGTCAAATGTGTAAATCCATATGAGGGAAATTATTGCCACCTTGAGAACTTTTTCGTTGTTGTTGTTGTTGACTTGAGCGTTGCAGGCTGCCAGCCAGGGCTTTTAAATGGATTTTGGTCATGTAGTATGCATTTTCAGGAAGAGGAAAATACAAATACGAAGCAGCGGCCTGTGTAACATGGGTACTCTATGATAATGGATCAGACTTGATTGTGAAGCTTTGCCTTAGGTAGGTCTGCTGTTGCACAGGATAGTCAATCTTGAACAATGGAAGTCTTAAAAGGGAGGTGGATCAAAGAGGCCTAACGGGCCATTGCAATCCAATTGAAATGTTTTCTAGGGATCTTAAGGAGGTAATGGATGTGCGAGGGAAGCGTTGACTGTTTTGAATGCGGCCCAAATTACTGCGGTTGAGGGAAAGGATGGAAAATGCTCATGACAGTCTGCTATGGGGCTCTAAAGGATACTGTGCAAAGGCGAGCGAGATGAATTTCAGGAGCTTCTAATGCATGCAGTTTATCAGGGTTGTTCATATGCCAATGTAGTGAGAATAAGTGGTCTCTCCAGTCAGACTTTTCAGTGTGGAGTTCTGGGGCATTTTGTTAGATTAGCCAAATGGACACCAACGATGACCATATATCTCCTGGAAATCAGTGTTAATTAATACACTGTCATTTTGCTATGAAATGTTTACAACCTTCAAGCTGAGGTAAAATCTTTCATGAACCTTCTCATAAAGAGTATAAACACTTTGTAGATTGAGACAATCAAAAATAAGAGCACTTTATAGGTTTACAGTTACTGACTGTAGCTGATGTAACATGCTGTTACTGATCAGATATCTGGCACAGTAACATTGCTGCTGGTTTTGAACCTTATAATGAACATCTAGCTTGTTGGTCCACCTTGTAGGTGCACAGTGAGAGAATATAGCCTGCACTGTACTTCAAATGGCGTATGACGTCATATGGACTACTCACAATAGTGATCTTTCAGAACAGAGGTTGCCACATACGGAGTTCTGTTTGGCAAGTGGAGCACATCACACCTTCTAAACCCAACATTGTTTAACATATACATCTATTCATTCATATATTGGGATGTGGATCTGTAGTGTCCATATGACCTTTGTGAGGTGTCCTTTACTTTGGCCCTGTGTTTAGTGGTTGCTGGCTTGTGCTGTCTGCCGTCGGCGTTAAGGAGATGTTTCTGGATGCTGACCTGTCACTGACCAACACATGCTTATGCATACGGACAGCATGTAACCATGTGGCCCCGTCAGCTTGGGGATGTTCAGGTAGCGCAGGTGTGTTTATGACATGTGTCAGAGAGAAGTGTTCACCTGACCCTTACTCAGCTGCTGATAGACAGGTATGCACACAGTCCACAGTGGCTCCTAGTACAGTGGCTGCATACATCCCGATACATCCTGATACAGTTTTACTGTATGGTGATCATGATGTATTATTGCACTTTACACTGCACTTTACAAAACAGTTATTGATTTGAATAATGATTTGAAAACCTTGGTGATACATCATTTAGTTAGCCAAGTGTAGATACTTACCTTACCTTCACCTTACATGTAGCTAAGTGAATGTCTTGTTTCATGTGTGCAAAATGGCTCCAAAGCAGATGTTAATGATTGGCTAAAAGGAGTGATTGCATTTGTGTGGGCAAAAGGCCATAGTGTAAAGGATGTAGCTAGATTTGCAGGTGTATGGAAGAGTGTAGTCAGACAGGTCTAACCGCAGTAGTAAATATCCCAGGCATCCACCAAATCTGGCCTAAAAGAACTTGGTTCTAGCTAAAAGAAAGTGTTCTCTTTCAGTGTTTTGTGCTTGTGATCATTTAAATAGACATCTGACCTTCTGTTAAAAGCTTGATAGACCAAGAGTGACACTACTCTTGTTCCAGAAATGCTAATTAGAGCCTTAATAAATCCTGCTACTTTTACTCTTCATACTTAAGTACATTTAACGGAAGGAACTTCTACTTTTATTGGAGAAAGATTTTACCTAGGGTGTCTCTTACTCAAGTGGATGGTTTGTGTACCTTATCCACCACTACAGTGTCAACCTTCATACCCTCCCTTCCATCTACAAAATCATAAGGGGGTGGGGGGGTTATGCATGATACTAGAACAGAATTAAAATCATAACCTGACCTATGTAACACATAAATGATTGCTTTACTCACCAAACAGATTGGAATGGTCAGACGGGAGCTTACTAATTGACTAGCATTTAGAGGGCTGGCCTGCGGTTAGCCGGTAGGCAAGTGATGTATAATTCTTATTCTAATGCGTCTTGATGACCTTGTTAACCCAATAAAGTGCAAGGCATGTCTTTTGACATGAACGTGAGCCAATGGCACACATAACATTGTTCGACAATAAGAGCACTAACAGGAGTAGAACTGGGGGCTAAAAAACCGGACTGTCTGGCTTTAATCAGACCTGTGGTCACCCTATCCACCACTGTTAATAGTAATCTTCTGCTCCACAGCAATGGGAGAGATAGAACATTGAAAGGAAAGTGATGACCAGTATGATTAAAACTCTAAATAATTCTTATTCTAACGCATCTTGACTTATATATAGTTTCTATTAGTTAATGATTTAGCTTCTTTAACATAGAAGACACATGACCCAGTACACAGGAGATCTGTTTTTATTTGTATGTTTTGAGTAAACAGAATATATTTCGATTATCCCGGTTATTAAAATTGCTGCATAGGCATATGGTGACACCACATGAGAGTAAAAACACTTAGAATAAAGACTTCTAAGGGTTAATATGACACCGTATATGAACGATAAAGACAGTCTGAAGAGACACCTGTGTGGCTGCATTTCTGTCCTTTGCGATGCATTTGGTCTCTTATGGTAAAACGTGTGTGGGTCATGGTTGTGTTGGAGTCGGTCAGTGTCATTTGGAATAGCAGTGGCTACATGCTCACAGACCTGTCTCTAGGAAAGGATCAACAGTAGATATCAATTCAGTTCTATTTCAGTTCATTTCACAGATATCAACAGTAAATGAGCCAAACAGAATGGGTGGCTTGCAGCTGCAGTCCCATGTTGAAACTATATCATAGAGGTTTCGAGCCATGATGTGTATATAATCCATGGATTGAGATCACTCATAAGGGTATAGGCTAGATAGACAGTTTACAGAACAAGACGGTTACAGGCCAAATAGCCCAGCAATGTTCATAATGTTCAAATCAAGTACAAACTAGGCTCTAAAAAATGTGTGGTGTTTATACGTCTCATCTCTAACAGCAAAGTTTTAAACCTGGGAATATTTGCATGAGCTTCAGCTACTTCCCTGTTTTCCTACTCTGATGGGACTTGAGTGGGACTATTCATGCTCCTCATTCTGGTCAGACTTAATTGAAAGTGGCAATCTAGTTGCATATTCGGGCTCATTCGTAATATCAGGAAGTTGGCCGTTTGTCATTATTGTTGAACATTATTAGCTTTTAACCCGAGCAAAGGACCATGTTGTTTTTGTCATAATCGTGATATAAAACAATCCTATTCATGTCTGTTTTACACCAAAGAGGTGCCCGTCTATGTTATTATAATGACTTTTGCTTTCTTATGCGTGATGAGCTTTCAAGTCAAATACATTTGATGTAATTTTGGAAGCGAGGCAGAGTCGAGGGCTGCGCTAGGAAATGGAGATGGTTCTATTCGTGGTATCACTTATATTCATGAACATTCCAGAAATATTGAGTTACTATCATTAAGGCATTGCAGATGAAATTGGATCATTGCTTTTGGTCTTATTTGTTTTCCGAGCGTGGCAAAGGCGACACGGAATAAAACTGAAAATACAAAATAATGGGCCTACATTTATCAAGGCATGACACAGCACAAGCCTTATGCACTGGCAGAGAGAGAAAGTGATAGAAAGAGAGAGAGGGGGAGAGGGAGAGAGAGAGTCATGCTGTAGACTCAGTCATTCCTCCCGTGAAGTGCTGTCCTGTTTAAAGCACAGCTACATTGATTTTACTATAGTTTGGCATTACCTGCAGTAAATAATGGGTGGGGGTCAGCCTGCAGGAGCAGCTGGGCTTTCTGCATTAATTCCCAGCGTCTGTTTGAACGCACGGCGGCATATGCACTCCTCTTTTCTCTATTATCCCACTCGCCTCTTATTTCCAAATATTGACACCGGCCACTTTTAGCAGCGCTAACTGCTCGCGAGCCTCGCGGCCACATGCACGGCTCTATTTCCTGTTATTGATTGGGCTTCTTTCAAGGCAGCAGGTAGCCGTCCGTCCTCATGGGCATGTCCGAAGAAATCCCTTCCAATGGCTTTGTATGCACGCTTTACACACCATTGGCGTTTCGCCCTGGGTTTGAAGCGCAGGCCATGACCTGTTCTTGGACTCTGCGCTCCGTCATGCTCAGTAAGTGTGGATGAGAGTTCACAAAACACAGTGTTTTAAAATATTCATTCACCAGCAAAACTGTAGCGCCACATTTTTGGGGTTTTAAAAATCCAAGACCGCAATGATGTATTTAAATGTAGCAAAATAAGAAAACATTGTGATTTAATTGGGTTGAGAAAGGTTAAACAAGACAGCTGAATGGTTGTTGGTTCATTATGTGCTGTAAAATATAATGACGCCCATTTGCACCCTATGACTTGGTCCTAGAATGAAGCAACCTGCTTTCCCCCATTTTGCTCATGAATATTTAGATAAGCTCTACTCTGATTGGCTGGTTTACAGTGAGACACCGCAATGATCACTCTGATGCAACACTAAATACATTAAACTCTGAGTAAATATGGTCAGACTGGTAGGTGGCTGTTAGCTAATGTTGCCTATACTAGGTATTTGCTTTCCATCTGGACATCAACACACAGTAGATTAAAGCTGCTCCTCACTATGAAACTCTCAGTTTAACATGATCTGCTTCAACCAGCAAACACTGATACCGTCAGAGCATGGCTGCTACTTACAGGCTGCTGTTGGGCTTGAGATGCTAATCAAGATGCAACTGCTTCTCTGTTCAGTCTCTTCAGTTTTATGATGCTGAGTGAATCCTGGGAAGTAACAATATTAAATTAAAGCTGTCCTGCATCATGTAGGCTCTGAAGCTGGCCTATTATCATCCAGCTTGTTTTGCTATTTTGGTTCCACTTTAAGTGATGTAATTGCAGGATTTGTTTTTGAAGGAGGAATTTGAGGTGTTTGAAGCCCATGGTCTGTCACTTCTCGTTATTCTACTATGCCAATGTAAAAACAGGTTTCTGTTCTGTGGCACCTATAAAATACAGTGCTTGTTGTTGCTTACAGGTTCTTTATAATTGGTTTAGCCTCTTTTCTGCAGGCCCCCTAGTGGTAAGATATAGCATCTGGACACTATTGACCCCGTGTCCTAAGTGTTGACGTTCTTGTTAACCAACAAAAGAGGAAAATCCAGTTCATAAAAATCCAGTTTTGCAATTTATACTGATTTCCATGAAAAATTAGCGATATGGCATTATCAAAGAGTAGACAGGCCTGTTTAAGCCTTGACTGGGTTAAAACTGTAATATGATGATTAAGTCTCTTCCATCTTTTCTTGATAATGCATGCAGTTGGTTAGTGCTCTAAAAGTACTCATGAAACCCATGACATGCTCAGAAAAGCATATAATGACATAACACAATTTTGCCCTCTCCGACTGTTTTGTCATCTGCTTGCCCATGAAAGGGAAGTAAGTTTTCCTGGTGTTCCACATATTTCAATCACATGGAAAACTTGCTTCATCACCCTTTGATTTGTCATGTTTTACGAGCAATAATGTCATCTTGCCCTCTGTTTATGAACATGTGCGCATGAGCGCGTATGTGTGTTGGTATACAATGAATGGCACTGATGTGTTGCATTTCATTTGAACATAATTTGGAAAAAATCTGTTAGCAAAAATAACGTTTTGTAGAGTGGAATGGTTCCGATTATGTTCAATCAGGCAGCAGACAACAAAGAACCTTTTATTTTAGAATATGAAGTGAAAATAGAAAGCAGAAAAGCCTTCAGCCGGCCCGGTTCAAGGTCTAACATGCTGAAAATGGCATCTCGGGTTTAGCCCTTCTCTCCGTTCAAGGTCTCTGTTTTTTTTTCACCAGAGGTCAGAAGTATAACATAATTATACCACATAAGCGTGCTATAGGAAACATATGCTTCAAACCCATATGGATTCATAACCCTCTGGTAGCAGCACTGGTGTGGCTTCAGGTCAGATGTGTTTTCTGATGGAAAAATAGCACTCCTCAGTGTATACCTCATAAAACGGTACGTCAAATCCACAGACTGCAGTGTGTTTAATTTCTTCAGCCTTCATTAAACCCCCTAATTTGAGCATTTAGGTTTATTTAAGCTGCCTCCAGAGAAGACGTCTGCTGACCAGGGAGCCAGGGCTAAAAACACAGTCCACCTGTGTGGAGTGCACCTTACGCACACATGCACGCTCACACACACACACGCACACACACACACACGCGCACACACACACACTCACACACACACACGCACACACGTGCACCTCTAGACAGTCTGCCTCTGTTGTTGTTTGTAGATTTGAAATCATTCTGAATGACAGACAATAAGAGCAGACAAATAAACAGAGGCAGCGGTCAGTGTTGTCCACAGACAAATGGTGCTGATGAGGACTACTATGTACATACATTTCAGTAGTATAAAAAACAGCATATAATGCAATGTATTCTTTATTTACAATCAAATGGTCAAATTATTAATGTGTTTAGAAGATGTCTTTTGAGAAAATTAGGATTTGCAGATTTCTTGCAGATTTCAAAATCCAGAACTCAAAACCTATTAATGTATGTGTAGCTGTCAAGAAGCTGTTACTGTTTCAGTTTTTCTTCGTAATGTAAATTTTTTCACTGGAAATTAAGTAAATTATGGTGCAATGCCTGTATACATATAAATCTGAATGTAAAAAAATGATTAAAGCATCATCTATATATATATATATATATACACACACGTGCGCACACACACACACACACATGTTTTGATGGTAAAAAAATGTTTGCTTTAGTGCTCATAAACAACAAGTTTCTCATTTTTGCTCTCCTGGAGCTGAAATGTGGCCCTGTCACAAAAGGTGCATTCATGGGAGAGGGAGAAAAAAACGCCCCTCACCCGGATCCTTGGTGGCAGGAGATGAGCCGCTCAGCTCCAGAATTAAATTATTTTTAAATGCAGCTTATGCATTTTACATGACCTGTGCTTCCTACCCCTCTTTCCTTGCCTCTCTCTCTCTCTTTGCCTTACTCTCTCCCTCTCTCTCTCTCTCTGTTTTTTTTTTCTCTTTTAAAGCGCAGGGTGGGGGGATGCTGGATGTGAACCCCCGGAATCACAGACTTGCTGAAACTTAAGCGCTCTGGCCTGCTGCTGAGTGTGTGCTGCTGGAGCCCACCTGAACAGCTCCCTGTACCCCGGCTGATTTGACTGTATTCTGCACTCTCAGACAGAGCTGGACCGATCCGTGGCCGCTGGAAGGGCCAGACAGGAGTAGCCGCTGCAGGAGCGGACACAAAGGCAGGTGTGCGCTTGCTTTCTTCGGAATACACAGCGTACGGGTCGTCTGTGTCTGAGCGAGTCTGTCTGCTGGGTGGGTGTGCGTGTGGGGGTGTGGAAGTGCGCATGTGTGCGTGTGTGTGCTTGACTCTTCCACTATGCCTCCCCTCTACTCTTCTTTGTAAGTAACTGTGTGTGTGTGTGTGTGTGTGTGTGTGTGTTTGTGTGTGTGTGTTTTATGCCTGACCATGGATGCTTTCTTGTTTAGTTTTTTTTTAATCCCACTTTTTTCATGCTGTTGGTTGTTGAGACTGAGCTTTACACATGCAAGCTTTACAGTGCCTTAGTGTGAGTAATAACTCCTTTATTTAAGCAATAATAATATGTTTTTACTGACATTATACATGAGCTGTGGTTCATTTCAGTAGTTACATATACATCATTTTGGATATATACTTGACATATATATGTATATATATATATATATATATATATATATATATATATATATATATATATATATATATATATATATATATATATATATATATATATATATATATATATGCATACAGTGTGATTTTGTCTGTGGAAAGAAACTTCATTATGGGACATTGTATAATGATACAGCTGTCTTCATCAATTAATAGAAATCATTTTTTTAATACTGGTATTAGTGGACATCATGTCATTGGGTAAACTGCGGTTTGTATGCCTAAAAAGCATTGACAGTATTTAGAAGTGTCCACCATGATAACAATACCACGTGCACTAAGTACCGCGGTATACCTTCCTATGGAATATCAACACGACGTGTGTGTGTGTGTATATATGTATGTGTGTGTATATATATATATATATATATATATATATATATATATATATATATATATATATATATATATATATATATAATACCTGTGTTGGGGGGTTGTCTCTGCCTACTACAACCCCCCTCCCCACCCCTTGTGTGTGTAGGGTTTAATGCCAGCGGGATAAAAAGCAGGCTTTGCAGGCTCAGGTTTGATGTGCTGTTTGTCTTGGTTTGCCTCTCAGCGAGCGTTGCGGGCTGCTTCTTTTTGGATTTATCTGTCTTTCCTGTGCTCCCCTCCTGTTGTGTGTGTGTGTGTGTGTGTGTGTGTGTGGTGGGGGTTCTGAGCAGTGATCCCAGGACATTTAATCTTTGGGGAATTTCATGGTAGTTAGTGCTTGTCATCAATGAACTCAAACGTAAAATACTGCAGCGATTTTTTATTGGTGGCTCAAATGTTTTGGGCGAATGCGGGGCCACGTTGCCCTCTGTGTTTTCTGTAGTCTGCGCTTACAGTGATGTGTCTCCATGTTATCTGCTCGTACAGGAAATAAAGAAGCTATGGCTCATACGGGAGGTTCAGAACAGAAGTGCTTTTTGGGTTTGTCTGTCTTGTCTCTGTTGCGTTTATGCAGGCCACGTGTGTGTGTGTGTGTGTGTGTGTGCAACAAGGGTTTATGTTAGTTAGATCTGTGCTTATACATTCTAGCATTTTTTAAAAACAATCAAATATACAGCTAAATGTATTAATGATTTTATTACGATCTTTTAAATGCTGATTTGCAGATTGTATGCTGATTATTAGGATGGGTTCAGAATGATAAACAGAGCTGTAGATGACTGAGAAACCTGTCTGTCACTGAGAGGGAAGCTGTAATTAAATATCCAGAATTCCTCAAACTTTAAGAACCTCAAATTTTAGAATTTGCATATAATAAATTATTACAGTATATTATTTATCATTTAATGACTTAAATAAACACCCAATATAAACCTTTTGAAGTCTAACTCATTGCATTTAGGTATCTGCACAGTATCTTCATATCAAGTATTAATAGGATAAGTGATTATATATCTACAGTATATACCCTTCATGTATTTACAAAATTACAAATAATTCCACACGTTAATTATTTGAAATGCAAAGTTTCAAGACTAGAGTTTCAGAGCTACAGGGAAAATGAGACTCACAACAACCACCTGAAAGACACCAAAACTGTCCCCATCAGATAAACAGCACTGAAACCTTCAGATCTTCAGATCAGAGAACATCTACAGGTGCTTCTGCCCATCCTTCCACTGTGAGATCACACCCCAGTGCTATGGATCTGAAAGGATGTGTAGCTGTTCAAGAAGCTCCTCACTGGCAGACACATCAAACATCAAAGCTGCTGGTGTTTTCAGAACAATGGACTGACCACCCTCAGATTCCAGAACTCAGCATCACTGTATGTGTTGGGGATAACGTGAATCATGAGAAGCACAAAACGCGACTTCTGTAAGGGGAAACGGAATGATTCTCCTAAAAAGGCAGAAAACTTGGGAATACATTTCGTTGTTGAGGCTTCTGTGGACTTGTTCTGTCAAGTATTCTACTCATACTTTCTGTGTTTTTCCCGATGCCAAATTAGTTTTATTAATTTATTTATTTATTTATTTATTTATTTGTTATATATACATATACTTGTGTGTATCTGCCCTGGTGGGTGTATTTCTGGTGTGTGTGTGTGTGTGTGTGGGTGTGTGTGTGTGATTTTCTCCTCTATGTGTTTTCTCGCTTTAACATCAGACATAATCAGAAAGCATCAAGTCACCCGGATCTCAGTCCAGTGACACACACACACACACACACACACTCATGTGTGTTCGTTTACACAGAGCACAGCTGCCTGCAACGTCACAGCTCCACACACACACACACACACACTGTGTTATAGTGCGAGCTGTCTCCTGGTAAGGGGGCCCTGTCTAAATACCCTTCAATATGATTCCTATTTAACACCAGCTCCGTCTCCGTGTGGTTCTGATTGAACATTGTGGTTGTGATCTGAAAGAGCTTTTAGCCTGAACATAGCTCAGCAGCGACATGCTAAACAAATGAGTTGCATATTTCATTTAAAACATCAGAGAACAAACGCATACCAGAAATAGGTCTCGAATCTGCACCAAAGCATTCCAAATTTGAATGAAAGGCAATTTAACAAAAGAAAGCCATTTGTTAAATGGAATAATCCTTGGCCCCCTCATAAGAGAAGACTCCGTGTTTGAGCCTTAATATTTTGACAAGCTGTTCACTCACATGTTTTGAGGACATTAAATATGGCAGGCTGTCTGATATCCAGGTTTTTGGGTGAAATTTTCTGCTGTGGCTTGTTCTCCATGACCCACTTTTTTCCCCCTTTGTTTTGAATGTGGACGTGGCCCAGGACACATGTAACCTCTGCTGATTTTGTAGATTGATGTCAATTAGGATTAGCACAAGGCTGAGCCATGCTGGAGGAGCAGTAGCACTGCTTTATTTCACATACACATGTGTGATCTTGGAGCATGCTGCATGATTACTGGTTCATTGGCTCGATTTAGGAGCTGATATTTTGATCCATGAAAAGACATAAAGGTTATAAGAGAACAGAAAAACATTTTTGGTATAAGAACATATACTCTTTAGGGTCATAACACATTCTTTAATGATGCAATGGTAATATTATTGAATGCTATTGCTGTTGTTAGTATTTATTTGTTTATTTAAAGGGATTTTATTATGGGAACCCCAAATTTAATTCATATTATTTTACTGTATAATGCCAGTAAACATTGCTAACATTGATAACTGTAACATAGCTACAGTCAGCATCATTATTTTTTGTGTCATGAAAACCAATGTTTATACTTATATCCACCTGTTTTCCCTGAAATAAAAGATATATATATAGTTAACATTGAGTGAGAGAGTGAGATGGATCAATAGATATATACGTAGAATTAAACAGGCTGCTTTAAGACTGCTATATTACTTCTGCTTTATGACAGCTATATATATATACACTTTATGACAGCTATATACATGGTAATTTCATATATATCCAAATGGTTCAACAGAAATGCCTCAAAATTGCTTGAGGTTTTATATATATATATATATATAAATTTTGACTTATGTGTGGTTATATATATATATATATATATATATATATATATATATATAAGTCAAAAGAACTGTTTTTTCCAAGCAATTTATATTATATAATATAATTTTATAATATAAGTTTATATTTATGTAAGGTTATATTTAAGTAGGTTTTTACCTTCTCCTGTAAAATTGCCGTTTTGGAGACGCATGATTTAAAATTTTTTATTTGTAACTAACTTTTATTTGTAAGGAAAAACCAATTCTAGTAATAAAAGTAAATGCGAGATGACTTCTATTTGTTAGTCATCTTGAATTTTGTCACTAAGGGTAACTGAAGTTTCCACAGCGTACAAAAAATTGACATTTACCAAAACTAAGGGCAATAAAGTGCATTCATTTACCCACACATGTGCATATATGTTTATATACACAGTATATCATCACTGTCCAAATAGATGGGAGCTTTACCGGTGAGGGCAAAACCCTTAACTTTCATTGTCAGTTACTGTAAAGAAATTTAATCTGAAGCTATTTTGGAGCATTTCTATTGGTCCAGTCACCGTGAAATTTTCACACAGTGTAAAGGACAGCTGCTGAGCTCCAGTTACACAGAACTCTGAAACCTACTGAAATTTTGGACTGCCACAGTATATAGACACCTATTCATTCTTATGAAGATTGCATAATGTTGCATTGACTGGACCATGAAAGAACATAAAAGCCTGTGTTGTTGTTATTATCGGATTATTTATCATGTGTTTATTTTGTGCACACCATATACATTGAGTTCACCACAAAAGCACATTCACAGTGACTATTTTGCCAGAGAATATGGCGCAGAAACACAAATCACTTTCCATTCGCTGGGCCTGGCGCCGACGTGTATGATTCTCACCAGGTGTGATACAGAAATTGTAAAGTGGATTTTTTTGGACTGCGTTTGCCAGTAAGTGTGTGTGTCTGTGTGTGTGTGTGTGTGTGAAAAATGCATGTGATGCACCCTGCTTCCCTCGCACAATAGGCTTTCTCTCATCCCCTCCCGTCAGAAAGCCAATCTGTGGCGAGTGTGCGGCGTTCTGAGCCCGAGCAGGTCGCTGTCAGTTTAAAAATGACTATAATAAAAGTGACCATGAAGATGGATCTTGTGATTTTGCGTTTCTAATCAGTCATCTGTGAAGAGCACTTTTTGCTTTGATTCAGCATAGACCTGACAGGCCGGATTGATAGCGTGTGGTTGGGTTGGGGGGGGGTCACAAAAAGAAGAAAAAATGAAGAAGAAGAAGAAGAAGAAAAAGAAGAAGAAGCTGAAGAGAAATAGAGGGGGTTATTAACTGTCTTCCTATTAATGTTGGGGAGATGGTGTGCAGTGGCCAGAGAGAGCAGCAATGATTTAAGCTGGAAGCCCTAGCAGGTGAGAGAGAGGGGGAGAGAGAGACAGGGGCCGTCTCCGGGTTCTCTCTCTCGTCCAATCTGACCCTCTAGGGGCAGCAGACTGGAGCCCAGCCCCACTCTGTGCATGCGTGCATGTGGCCAGCGTGGTCAGGATGCACGCCTGGACGCATACATATGGAGTATGAACCCATCCTAACCTAACAGCTGATGAGCAAAGCACGCCTCAAACAATACAGAGCCCAAGATGATGGTGAACATACATGATGTGCTGCAGCACTGTTGCATCCTATTGATTATGTCTAATGCATTGGTGTGGTGCAACTATGCAGCTTTACTCCGTGCATTCTCCAAAATAACAATTATAATTAGACTGTATATATATTATTACACAATTATAGTTGCCATATTGGCGAATTTGTGAGTGCGGCAGTGTGTTTTATATATATAACTGCATTATAATATATAATTGCAAAAAAATAACTGCAAATATATATATATATATATATATATATATATATATATATATATATATATATATATATATATATATATATATATATACACACACATACCTGTGTGTGTGTATTTAAGTGCACAACTATCTATCTATCATATATATATATATATATATATATATATATATATATATATATATATATATATATATATATATATATATATACACGTGTGTGTGTGTGTGAGTGAATGAGTGTGTAATGTCATATGTAATAGAACATTGTAATAACTGCATTATAAGGAAGAACACACAAAGCAATGCAGAAATGCCCCCAAAATGGCGAAAGCAGGCACTTAAATGAATCCGAAATCACACGAGCCGTCGTGCACGTTTGACGTATCGTAGGATGGAATCAAAGTGGAGAAAAGTGCTTGCTTTTGATACCTCGGCAAAGGCTGTCAAACGCCTCCTCAAACATCAGCGCTTTCAAACAAAGCCCATGGACGGGCGCTTACCTTATGCATGACAATCCTCCGCCTCTCTTTAACCAATCCACCATCATCCTTCTACACCTTCACTGCATGCAGGAGCCACACTGATTTGATTTCTACCCCTTCTGCCCCCCCTCACTTCTTCTTCTTCCTCTTTTTCTCCAAATGTCCTCAATGCTGGCACTGTTGAAATATCTGTGCAAACAGTCGCCAGCTTTTTTTCTTTCTTTTTTTATTTTTTTTTTTTGCTGAGGCACTAAGGGGCTGTTTCTCAGCTATTTGGCCCTTGGGTGCATTTCAGATGTGAAAAAGCCAAGAGAGCTGCTTCTCCATAGGGTTTCTGTGGCTTCAACCCAGTGGCCATGGACTAGCACGCTCAGCGTCCACCCTGTTACGCTAAGCACACATCAGAGAGCTTAGCTGGGAAATAAACAAACATGCACTGAGGAAAGCTCTTGGATAAGCTATGAAGAGTGATTTTTACAGGACAGGCTCTGGGCCTCAGTCTTCATTGTCTTTGCTGTATCTCACCTTGTCTATAGTCATAATCAATCCGCTGACCCGTTATGTGCAAGGTCTCTGCTAAAATATCTGACTAATACTTGCCTTTCTTTACCAGCTGTTATCATCTTCACCCATGTACAGTTTCGGTATCATGCAACAATACTGAGTTACAGTTTGAGCGATATTGATGGAAAATGTGAAATGTAGTGTAATCAGTATTAGACCAATACAATAAATAAATAGCTATATGAATAATTAACTATTAATAAATATCTCATATTAACTGCGGTATGTAATTCTCCCTTAAAACCGTCCATTCAAAACTGACATTACGTTTTATCAATACCGTCGAGCACTGCCCTGAGCCCCTATCTGAAGGCTGGTCTTTGGTGAATCATCACTTTGGCCTGGCATGGCACATTGTTATGCACTCTAGATGTATTTCGGGCACCTTTTCTGTTTGAATACATGAAATTGCGGTCAAAGAGTTCCTTGTTGCCGCACCGGAGACGTGGCTTTCAGAACACATCACCATTTAAGCACTCATGTGTAATGCGTCCTGACGTTTTGTTTTGGAGCAAGTGCATTTAATTGAGGGTGTGATATGGATGTTATACAACAAGGAGTAACACTGTCTGTACGGGCGAACATGGTGGCCTGCGCATAGTGGGCATTGAAAAAGAGGCTTCATTGATTAATTAGAGTGTGCTGCTAATAGAGCTCTGATTAATGAGAGATGTTGTCATGTGTATTTTAAAGCTGGTTTCCCGCGCTCTGTTTATTTGCTGCATGGAAACTGAGGCTTTATAGACCAATTCACATAACACACCTACATGCAAACGCATTGATTGAGCTTTTAATTGAGCAGCAGACGTCGTTTGTAATCAGATTCTAATAGTTGTATAATTTTAGTATGATTTCAGCAGCAGTGCAGATTGCATTCATGAATTGTTGCATTATGTGCAGTGAGATGCATTGACACCTCTATCCTGCACTCTGTAAGTAAAGTTTCCAGTTCCACCAATTAGGCTCATTATCTAATATGAAAACAGGCATTTTACCAGCACCAGTGCTACATTTACTGTGACTTATGTTCTGTGATCTACCTATTAATAAAAAGCAGTGTAACTGGGAATAATAGTGCATTCAAAATCAAATAATACTCATAGTTTTGTATGTATTGTATGTATGTAAATGTATTGTCATCACATGTACATCTACTGTTTACAAGCACATAACTAACTGCACACCTGACTACCTCAACATACTGTACTTTCCTATATGTACATTTACACTAAGCTGTATTCCGCATATGCTAACTGCTGGTTGCACCTCAATTCTAGCACTAACATCCTGAGGTATCATTACTGCTCTTGCACATTTGGCACATGGCTCAATGCTCATGCACATACTGTATTGTGTCTTTTGTGTTTTTGTCTTTGTCTATGTATATATATTTTGATTACTGCACTGGAGAAGTAACCTGACAGTGTTTCATTATACTGCACAACCCTGTATTGGTATAACACAGGTAAAGTTGAATTGACTGTGGAATTACATAAACCGGATGATTTTCACCCCCCAGAGCCTTCACCCTTGTCAGATGGCCTGTAGGATGCAGCAGTGTTAGTAGTGCACTGCTGTTTCTACTATGGTGGCTAATTGTGACAAGTTTATTTGCAGAGTCGAATGGACACTCTGTTGACTCTGTGAGTATCTTAGCTGTGTTATAGACTCATTTCCAGTAGAAGAGCTGGAAACAACATTTTCCTGAAATTTCCTCCAATAATTCAGTGTTCAATAATAATCATCCGTTTTGCTTCATATGAAAACAAACATGATCCCTCCTCAGTGCAAACGCTGTCCTCAATGGAAACTGCAGCTTTGTGTGTCAAACCCTCCCGTCCACTTTTAGCTCTTGCCATGCTCTCTTCTAGCCTTGGGACGTCCCATGGCCTTAGGCAGACCCCCTGTCATGGGGAGCAGCGCTTCATGACTGGAGTTCATCAAAGACAGCAGCGGCACCAGGCGGCTCCTTAATAATTAGCTGATTATTGATGATTTAATTGATTAGAACAGTTTAATTGATTTTGTTTTTTCAGCCTTCCAACAAGGTGGCTTTCAAAAAATATGTCCACAAAAACACTATAGTAATAAATAATAATAATAGTAATAGTAATAATAATAATAATAATAATAATAATACATTTTTAATTATTATTATTATTATAGTAATAACAATAATTATTATTAATGTTAATAATAACAATAATTATTACATTGACAATAATAATAATAATAACTATTTGTTATTAATAGTTGAATATCATTATTATTATACACTGTTAAAACATAGTAGTAGTAATAAAAATAAGAATAATATATTGATTTTTATTATTGACAGTATAATAAAGATAATCATTATTATCATATACTATTAAAACAGCAACAACCACAATAATAATAATAATAATAATAATAATAATAATAATAATAATAATAATAATAATATTTCTACAATTATTATTCAATTTCCTTTATTTCCTTGAGCAGCAGATGACCAGCACCTATAATCTAGCCTATCCCTTTTGTTGCCACTGCTGTTTCTCCTTCAGCTGAACAAAGGAAAAGGAAGCAGGTGCAGGCAGGTCTGCTGTTCTTTCTGCCGCCTTCTTCTCCTCCTCTGCTGATTTTTATTAGTATTTAAAGCCTGTACCTGTGTTGGGTAAACCAAGCAGGCTGTGGAGAGTCTGAGTCCAGGCTGAAGGAGCTGCAGCTCCTGTGCGTTTGTCCATTAAAGAGGGAGCAAAGGGCCAAGCAGGAGGAGGCCAGAGGGGAGGGACAGAGTCAAAGGGAGGAGGCGCACTCCCCAGGAGTGTGTGAGTGTATGTGTGTTTGTTTCTGAGTGTATGAGTGAGTGAGTGTGTGGTTAGTATAGTGGACGTCCCCCCCCCTCCCTCCTATTTAGTGGACCCCCCCTCCACATAAGCACTGTTCTGTCATTGATTGTGCCGGACTGAAAGTGAGATTTCACCAATAAAACCATGGAGTTCAGCAAACGCACACCCTGGCTCTGTAATGAGCACTGCTGTCTTTATTATCTGCATATCTGACTGTGTGTTGTGGCAGCAGCAGCTGATTACTAACCCTGCTCTGTGTGGTGGTCCTGCTTGCTTATACAGGGTGATATACATGTAAAGTCCCGTGCTAAATAGTGCTAAATAGAGTTGGGTGGCCTTGCTGTATTCTCCATTGCGGGTCCTGCCGAAAGGGGAAAGTGTTCTCATGCTCTCTATGGATTTTCGTTTATAGAATCGATCGGAATGTCCCGATATATCGACCTCAGGTCCCCAGCCATCTTTAGCAGCTAATTTTGTTTTTCTTCTGTGTTTGTAATATATTTAAATGCCTCTATAATAATAATAATAATAATAATAATAATAATAATAATAATAATAACAATAATAATAATAACAATAATAACAACAATAATAATAATAATAATAATAATTATTATTATTATTATTATTATTATTATTATTATTAGCTCGCTTTGTTAGACGCAGACGTGTGTAAACACACTCTCATGCCTTCCTTATTTACCGGCGGGGGGGCTGAGGTGCAGTGATCACGCCGGTGCGTGGGGAATACACGCACGGCGCATTAGGGCGCGCGCGGTGTCCCGGGCTGATTGCAGAATATGAAATGAAAGTTGGAGGCTGAGGGGCGCAGAGGGAGGCAGCAGCCGGTCCCCCCAACTTCATCCCCCCTTTCAGCGTGTCCTCCTGCCTGGCCGTGCCAGAGCTGGGGAGAGAGTGTGAGTGTGTTTGAGTGAGTGTGAGTGTGTGTGTGTTGGGGAGAGAGAGAGAGGGGAGGAAAGAGCCGGAGGAGCGGGACAGCACCAAAGGTAACTGCCTTTCTTCTCCTTCACTTGTGCTGGGGCGCGCTGCGCCAGTCTGGGTCCGAGCCGCGCTGCGGGCTGTGTCTCCGAGGCGGAGGTGTAGGACAGAGAAGCTCGCGTCTGTTGGCGTGATTTCGTTGCGGCTTTGTGAGGGGAAATGAGCACGAGTGCGTGCGGTTTGATGGGGGAAATGTTCGGACGCGTCATTCACGCGACTCTTAGTGATTGGGAAATTATGTTTGTGGAGATAATCGATTTATATGCATATTTTTAGATGCACAGATTATTGTTTACTTTTAATGCTTGTATTTTGCATTTATAAAAAGCCATATTTGATGTGGTATTGCGGTGATTAGGATGCTCTGTTATTTGGGGTTCATTTGCGGTTAATGTTTTATTATTATTATTATTATTATTATTATTATTCATTTAGAGGTGCTTATAATTATTGAATTAATTATTATTAATAATAAACGGCGGGGCTGCGCGTGCTGGAGCTTTGGGACTGTTAAGTTGCTGTTTCTGGGGCAGATAGAGGGTCAGTCCCGGTCACACGGTGACCCCCCTCACACCCCAGAGGGCGCCACGGGCTTTGGCCCAGACCCCATTCGGGAGCGCTTAACCAGGCGTACTGGGGTATGTGTGTGATCCAGTAGGGCAGTGTGGGGGAACCTCTCTGTCCAGTAATCATAACATACAAACCGTGTGCGCAGTGACCGTGCGTTAACATGTAAGGTGCGTGATAATAACCATCAGAACCAGCCTAATCAAAGCTGGTGTCTCTTCATATCTGTTCAGATAAGAGGAGTTTGGACTGATAATACAGGAGCCATCACATTTCAGATCTAATACGTTATTTTTTTTCGTTTTAAAAAGAAAAAAGAAAAAGAAATAAAAGAAAAACAAATTGCATTCAAATAAACAGATCAGTTCGTGTAGCATGTGTAAATGAACTAAGCTGTATGTTTGAATGCAATTTGTTATTATAGTATGTGTAAGAATTAGAATAAGAAATTCTCTATATATTTATATATGTATATACACGCAACACACGCGCACATATATATGGGTATGGGTCTGTGTGTATGTATGTATGTATGTATATATATATATATATATATATATATATATATATATATATATATATATATATATATATATATACATACATACATACACACAGTATATTAAAAGCAGCCTGGAGAGAAGTGAGAATAACCATAAAGCAAGTAGTAGGGGTGGGAGACAGAAAAGAAAGGTGGGTGGTGGTGGGGGGGGAGTGATTGCATGACCCTCAGATAAGACTCATCAGCCTTTTTCCATCCCACTTACTTTTTTACTCCGCTTTCCAGAAGCGAGCAAAGCGCCCCTCATAATAAACACCAGCACAATTACAACTGTTCACAGAGACACCAAAAAAAAACACCCTTTATACATGCAGGAGTCCTCCATATACACCAGCACTTTCAGAGTCCTCCGAGCAAGCTCGCAGAAAGAAAGAAAGAAAGAAAGAAAGAAAGAAAGAAAGAAAGAAAGAAAGAAAGAAAGAAAGAAAACGCTTGGAAAGATTTCAGGAAAAAAAAAACAGAATGAAAGAATGAAAAAAAGAGTGTCCGTCCGTCCGTGTCTTCCTGCCTTCCAGTCGTCCAGCGACTCGTCCCGGGTCTTTTAAGGGAGCTGGCAGGCTCCGCTCCCCCGATAGAGAGACCGCGGAGACGGGGGGCTGGAAGAGCAGCTTAAGCACACGGAGTCAGACATCCAGAGAGCCGGAGTGCTAAGCCCCAGCTCGGCTCGGCTGACTGACTGCTAGCATCCTTATGGCGAGATCCGGAAAGCTAACTCACTCACCTCCTTCGGGTTTTTTCCCTTCTTTTCTTTCCCCCCCTTTTTCTTGCCACAGAGGTTTCTTCTTCTCTTTTTAGCTTTTTTTCTTTCTCTCTCTCTCTCTCTGTTTCTTTTTTTGTGCCTCCAATAACAGACGAGAGCAAAGCGTCGAGAGCCAAACTGGTGATGCAGATGCTCTCAGTGAGCAGCCTGAACGCAGCAGAGCCCGAGACACTTCAGCTGTGCCTTCAGTAGCCCACATTTAAAGATCGCGAGCCTGGAGTCAACTCCTCAGTAAACAAGCACGTAAATAGTGAAACCGTGGCTCCTCTGGCCGCTTGGCTGCGGCCCGTGTGGCTCTCCTCAGCCTCGGCTCTGGAAGAGCTGCATGTGTGAACTTGGTCAGGAAACTTATAGGCGGAATTATTGATCCGCTTCTGTATCAGAGTTTAAAGCCTAAAGCATCAGGTCTACTGCTCTCCGGCAACTCTAACATCGCCAGCCTCAGCGTGCTCGCCTTCCTCAGCCACCCGTGTCATCTGGCATGATAGCCTGTATTCAGATTATGAGCATATTCATATGCTGTTCATAAACGAGATACAGGCATTATAGCGGTGGTAAACATGCTTATAGCCAGCATGCACTCTGGACTAAAACGTGCATGCTTGGCTCAATTATTATTAGACTATTATTACTATTATTATTATTACTATTATTAATACTGCACTTTACTGTAACCAGATCCCACGGTCGCTTCAATCTCGTGTGTGCTCGTGCTTCACTAATAATAATAATTATTATTATTATTACTATTATTATTATAAATGTTTATTTCGTCTGGCTGTATTTGTTGTTGTTTATGTTTGTTTATAAACAGACAGCGTTTCTAAACCATATGATAAAATACGATGCATGACTTATATGCGCACACCATACAGCGATACGGAGTCGTCCCGGTGTAGCTCCTCTACTTCTTCCTGCCTGGGACTTTTAGCCTAAAACAGCCCTAAATGAACTGCTCCAGCCTGGATACGGTGGTCTTCCACCAACCCTAAAGTCAAGGTGCGCCCCGGGTTGCGCTCCCCTCGTTCCCCTGCTCGGTAGCGACTCGTATGAAGACAATAAAAGTGGGATAAAAGATAGAACCGTTCCTCAGCTTCTCTTTTAACTGCGGAGCGGTTTTTGTTTTTGTTTTGTTTGGGTTTTGTTTGTGGGGTTTTGTTTCCCGCCATTAGAGAGAGAGAAAGAGAGAAGAGAGAGAGAGAGGGGTAGGCTGTATCCGGCCCCTTCAGCTCAGCGAGTTGAACCGAGGCGTCATTTGCAATGTGGAGACTGTTGATCACCTCACTAATTACGCCTCTCTCTCTCTCTCTCTCTCTCTCTCTCTCTCTCTCTCTCTCTCTCTCTTCTTCTCTCCTTCTCCCTCGCCCGCTACCTCCCTCTCTCCCTCCCTCCCTCGCTCGCTCGCTCGCTCTCTCCCTCGCTCCCCCTTCCTCGCTCTCCCCCTCTCTCTCTCTCTCTCTCTCTCTCTCTCTCTCATTCCCAGAGTGCATATCGGGAATAGACGCACAAAGACATGCGCACTCAACTTAATCAGCCATTTTTTTAAACAGGGCTAAAACGATAATAATTAGCAGAATAAAGACATATCGGATTTTCATTTTTCCCTTTCCTCCTTTCCCCAAACCCCTCCACAACCGAGACTGCTACGCAGCCGTCCACACGTCTTTTTACCAACCGGACCCCCAAAAAGGATCGACTCTCTCTCTTTCTCTCTCTCTTTTTTCCGCTCGTATTTTCTCTCTTTTTCCCTCTTTTTTCCAGTAAACTTGGAGGATTATTCTGTGTTTTTTTTCCCACCTTTTTTTTGTTGTTGTTACCAACTTTCGCGATCAGTGGATGTGATTTTCTCCAGGAAGAGAAGAAGAAGCGGAGGGAGCTGCGGAGGGGAAGAAAGTAAGTTTATTCCCCCCTCTGTCTCTCTCTCTCTCTCCCTCTCTGTTTTAAACTCCAACTTTTACCGAGCAGCTGGTGTGAAGTGTAACCGCGGAGGGCTACCGATCAGCGGCCGGAGGCTTTTTGGCTGTTTTGGTCTGATCGCTAGCTTCGCTAAGACACCACAGCTGCTAACTTGTAGCATTTGGGGGCGAGATGGTGTGTTTGGGGGGCTGTTTCTGGAAGCATTTCAGAGCGGCTGACCTGTCAGAGAGGGAGCTCGCCCGGTGACACCGCGAACACCTCCGCCGAGTCGCTTGGGCAACTTTTAGCCCCCCTTTCCCCACGCCGCTAAAGCGTCTTTACTCGGGGCGGCGGTACGGCGCCGTTAGACCGTCGCTTCTCTGTTTGTGTGCGTGTGTGTGTTTTCCAGGTCTCGTTAATTTAGCTGGTTTACGCATTGTCAGGGACAAATAGCGGCGAGATGCGCTCACTAGCCGTCGTCTCACCGTCGTACCAGCGTCGGTAAAGCGAGGAAAACAAAAAGAGACAAACACGTGAACGGTCCAGGCTGGCGTGTAAGAGAAAGAGAGAGAGTTAACGTTAACGGGAGCGCTCCTCGCACGCCTCGCTGTTTACCTGCCACGGAGAGCCTCTCCTCGAGCAGAGTGAGAGCGGACACACCGGGAACTCTAAAGCCGCTCCTGCGCTCCTATGCTGGCTGGCGGAGCGATAGAAGCCCCGGAGCTTTTTAGAACACGACCGATGGACGCGTCGCCGGCTCGCCTGGACTGGGCTGCCCTCTCCGCGCCGTAAGCTCCGGTTTGCTCCACTCATCTCCCTTTATTGTTTGTGTCTGTCCTCCCGCTTTGCGCCTCGCTCGCGGTGTGGTTAAGTTGGCAGCGTGTTTGTATGGGGGTCTGGGGGACAGGGTATGGGGGCTGTGTAATGCTGCGTGTGTGCTGCTTTTGCTCGATGGCTGCTGGTCTGCTGGCTCCGTCCGGTTGGGACGCGACGGTGACAGGGGGCATCGATCGCTCGCATCGAGAGCGTAGCAGAAAAAAAGCCCACTGAACACACACACACACACATAGTGGGTTCTGTCTGTCTGTGTGTGTGTGTGTGAGAGAGAGAGAGAGGCAATGAGTGTGAGGGTCCTCTTTGGCTCTCAGTGCCCCCTGCTTTTGGACTACACGGATCGTCTCCGTGGTTGTTTTGGCGGATTTGTGGCTCTTTTTATTCTTCCTTCACGTTAGTCAGTCTGATTTGTTGGGTAGCTGGTTTTGCACTTCATCGGATGCCATCGCTTTCTTGCAAATCCTGGATCGCCATGGACGTGTTTACCTCTGATCTCGTTTTGGAAATATGTTAGAATTAGATACAATCGCTATTACTATATTACCATGCTTGTATTGTTATTACTATATTATTACTACGTTATTATTGCTATAACTATATTATTACTAGGCTTATTGTTGCTATTACTACAGTATTAGTATTACCTGGCTTATGTGCTGCTATTTTTGTCGTCTGCCACCTTTATAGCATGATCGCATCCTGTAACCCAAATATTAATAAAGCCACGGATGTGCTCGGAGCTGCCTGTCTTTCTGTCTGGTGTGTTTTCTTGTTGTGTGTTTCCAGTGTTAGCGAGGAGCTTGTAACAG
This sequence comes from Prochilodus magdalenae, assembly GCA_024036415.1. NCBI lineage: Eukaryota > Metazoa > Chordata > Actinopteri > Characiformes > Prochilodontidae > Prochilodus > Prochilodus magdalenae. Next base: position 755,774 of record JAMWET010004934.1, read on the forward strand.
TTGCCGTACAGTAATTTCTCTCCGGTGTGCAGGCAGCAGAAGAAGCAGCAGGCTCTTTCACAGAGCCTATTATGTAAATCAAATCCCACCAGGTGTTATTTTCATCCGATAGCTTTTTAAAAACACATAGAACAAATAAAATAAAAGAATTAATAAAGAGAAAGATGAAAAAAGGAAAAGGAAGGAAGGGTTCCTAAGTGCAGCTTGACTACATAAGGCTGGAGTGCTGGTGTCAGGCTTTAAAAAGCTGAATATTCACCCCCAGCGTTTTTTGTTAGCCTTGATTTCTAACGCGGCGTACAGCTCCGATCTGTCGATCCGTGGAGGGAAGCCCTTAATAACCTGAGATTCAGACACGTTCACGCAGCTCAGGCTTCTCTGAAGGGTCGACAGTGTGTCATTTCCATGAAGCCAAATTGCCCTCTGCCTATATGATATTAATGTGCAAATCAATATTTCAGGGATTAAATTTCCCTTCTTCATATTTTATGGTTTCTACCTCAATAAGTCTGGAGTCTAATAGAAGAGGCCGGGTGATTTAAAATCCTCCTGCAGCAGCAAACCGGCTTGCTACAAGCCTATCAGAGCGTTTGGCTGTTCGACACCGAAGAAATCCGGTGTGCGGGGCGACGACTGCCACTGCTTTGTGACATTAATGCACTTGGCTAAAAGGGCTGAGTGATGGCTGCGTGCTCGCTCGAGCGCTGGAACATGGCTATTGAAGTATTTATAATAACTGCAATAATAATTAAAGCCGAGCCTTCCTTACAGATGGGCGGATGCACACAGACCTAACGTCTGTATTGTCTGTATTACATGTATTTTGTTGGAAGGCTTCTCTGAATAAACAGAGGATGTTCCTTGCTGTCCATATGGCTGTTTTTTGTCGGAGTAGCAAACTGCCCTGCTTCCCTTAAAAGGCCCTTTTTCAGGAGCGCTCAGTAAAAAGCAGGTTTTTGCTTTTTCAGCATGATATTAACCGTTTAGGGCAGCGGTAGCTTCCAATCCTGAGGCTCTACAAACACGAACCGGTGTGTTATTACATTCGTGTCTGTGGAAATTCATTACGATCTGGCTTTACTGTGGAGCAGCGGAAAGCTTTATTTCTGTTTTCTTTAACCTTGACATTATCGTGGTCCTCCAAGCTTTTGCTGTCCGTCATCAGGTGTTTGTTTTTTTCCATTCCGCTCTCCTGCACCATCTGGACTGCATTCTGCACAGCTGCATGAATTTCAGATGTGATAGGACATTGCTTTTTTCCCCCCTCTCTCCCCATTTGGCTCATCTTACACCTTTTTGAAGAGACTGGCTTAATTTAGTTGCTAAAAGAAATGCATGCAGAGGAGGACAAAGCCCCTTTTAATCTGGGCACAGCCGTTTGAAGATTTTCCTGAGAGATTCCTGTCCATTACAGTCTCAAGGGCGGAACACTGTCCTACGTCTTGGGTGTGATGTTATGAAATTCCTTTTCCCTTTTCTCTGTTTTTTCTTGTTTTTCTTTTTTCCGCCTTTTTGTTTTGCCATGGAAGCACTTGTCAGCATGTGTGAGGCATGTTTAAGTTATACCTGTCAAATCTCACATCAAGCATGACTTATTTTAAATTTTTTTGTGGGGGGGGGCTTAGAAATCGCACTCAGCACTGCCTCTTGGCTCGTCGGGAAACATAAATATGCAGTGATTTGTTTGTGCTTGATGTGGCTTTGCCTGCGCCGCCTGCCTGTTTAATAAGCTCCCCGTTCCCTCGGATCCTGCGCCTGCGTTCCTCATGATTTCCGCGGATAACATCGGGAAAATGATCACATTGTTTAGCAAAGGAACTGCACAGGCTTTTGTCGCAGGCCTGGTCGCGTTGGGTCCAGGCAAAGGAGGCCACAGAACATGCTCCGGTCCATGGAGCTTTGGCCGCTGGAAAGCCGAGAAGTCAGGAGCTGGCTTAATGTATTAAGTGGGGGCCTTCTCGTGTCAGCCCCGAGGCGTTGTTTTGCGGAGGAGGCCGGGCCTCCCCCTGCTTCCAGGCCGTCTGAAGGGTTAAACACTTGGATGGGGTTCAAGCTCCACGGCGCCCAGGGAAAGCGCCTGTGAAACGCCAGCGCGAGTTTGGTGTAATTAGCGCTTAATTATATTAACATATGCAAATTGTCAGCTCGGAGGTTTGTTCAGCTGGCAGAGATCAGCTGAGCACAAATGGCTCATTGTTCCTGGGGCAAAGAATGGATTTGGAGTTGGGATTGTGGAAAGGCATAACCAGCTATCTAATTTAAGTCATACCATAGCAAAATTTCATTAGTCTCCATGGAGACAGGGTTAATTGTGCTGACTAATGGCCCTGAATACAGTGGGTCCCTACATAGAGACCACCCCCCCCAACCCTAAACCACCCCCCCAACCACAACCCTAACACCCTCCAAAAAAAAAAACATGCCAGCTTAATCCACCTCACAATGACACTTGTTTATACACGCTTCCCTTGTGTGGGAATTTGCATATGCAAATTCCAGCGAGGAGGGGTGGGGGGCCTTCCTGGTGTCATTTGTCATGGCGTGCCTGACGTACGAGCAAAGGGGAGGCCGCTGCTTCCCTCGCTGCCGACCGCGGACAGCATCATCGTCCTGCCTGGCAACATTCTTTCATAATTTGTTTCTGATTAAAAGACCAGACTGGATCTCGTTTTGTGCGGAGCCCTGGCAAAGAGAAGGTCAGGTCAGAAAAGAGTTTCCACAGCAACTAAAGCTCTGTTCTTCTCCCTTTGGCTAATTAAATAACATTCTTAAAGCCTCTCCACTCCTTTTTTTTCCCCTCCTCTCGCAAAGAGTAGGGAAGAGAATACTGTCTGGAATAATCTCTGGTTTCCTTTAGCTAGTATGGGGGGATACCCGCCGCAATGCTAGTACTCCTGCATTAATCCTGTTTTTTGACAGAAATGTAAACTGATATAATTGCTTTTCACTGGAGGGAATGGGGGTTTGTACAAGTGTGAAAGCATCGGAAAAGGATTAGCATTTTTTTGCATAATGCTCGCCAGCTTTGAATGGAGCATTGAATGGTTGACTGAGTGACTGAGATGAAAGCGGAGTGAAAATGCTGCCTCTCTCTCTCTTTCTCTCACTCCTTCTCTCTCTCCCTCTCTCTTTATTTCTGGGCTGACTCTCCCTAAAGATGTGTTTGTCGAGGACTTGAGACAACAAGCGCGGGCTTCATATTCCTGGAGCCTCCCAAGATGCCTGCGGATTTTGTCATCATGTGAAGTAATATGTATGGTAATGGCCCCTCTCTCCACTAGTAAATAGAGGCTCCTGCTCCTTTATGCACTAGCGTTCAGGCACAATAGGAGCACCCCAGGACTGGATATTGCAGGTATTGAATTTCTTTATTTTCCAATGTAAGTTGATAAATAAGAAGAGGAATATTTATTTGGAACTGCTTTACTGTGTGCAAAAAAGGAGGCGCTGTCTAAAAACAGGCTGTTTTGAGAGATAATTCTATATATTATAAGTGTATATGTACAGAGGCATACGCCGATGTAAAATGTTGGGGCCGGTTCCACCGAGCACGTCTCCATATTGAAGATGGCGTCAGGGTGACGTGAATATCGAATGCAGGCACAGCGTCACTTGCGCCGCATCTGCTGTATGGAAATGATCTCCAGGCAGAACGCGCGTGGCCACAAAAGAAACGTCCCTGCGCTGTGTTGTTTTCCAACGTGCCCGGGTCCTCTTTCACTGACTTTTTATACACCATAACTGGCCTTTCATATGCTAATTGTTCCGAGGGGGGAGAAAGAAAAAAAAAAGGGGGGAAAAGAAATCGTGGCCCGGCTGCGTGATGCAGGCCAGCGTGGACAAAGCGATTTCTTCTTGTTCCCTTTTATCAGTACGGCGAGCAACTTAATATTTCCAGCAGTGAAAAAGGAAGTTAGCTTTGAGTTGGCTGTGAAAGGTGCCAGTGTCCTTTGGTTTAACCCCGTCCACAGTGAAAGGGGACGCACCATAGAGGATGGCTTCTGTCTGCATTTTTAAGCAGCCTTCGCAGTTAGACGGGTCATGCTTTAATGTCTGACTGGATCAGCCCATGCACTGACATGCTTTACCAGATGCTGACTTGTGCCTGGTTGCCAAGTGAAATGCACTGGAGTGTCACCCCCCACCCACCACCAACACCACCACCACTTCCCACCGCACACCCCCCCCTCTCCCCAACACCAGCACCAGCCCTTGAGATGTGCCCTCTTTACCCTACAGCTTGGACGCAGTTAAAACGCCTATCCCTTTGTAAAGAGGAAGCTAATAGAGTTAGCAACGGCCCCCGATGCGTGAGCGCACATGACTGATGAGGATGCAGGCATTTCAGCTCTTCGCAGGCCTTGTTATGGGAAGGCCTTATTATCGTGAGGAAATGTAATTTTTGTCCTCATTGAAAACTTTCATTATTGAACACAGTTATCTAAATGTTTTTGTTGCTCTTGGTCCGCCGCCAGCAGGGATTGCATTACTTGTGCTGTCAGCCCCGCGTCTCCGTTGGAGCAAAGGGATTTTTTCTCGTCTCCTTCTTCTGCTTCTTCTTCTCGGGCTCGTCTCTCTGCTTTGCGTGAAGCTTCTCCTGCAGGATATTAAAAAGAAAGGCAAAGGAGGAAAACAAGAATACAGTGCAGCTTGAAAAGACAGTACATGCATGGAGATCAACGTGATGGACCATGTATGTGAATCACGGGGCCATGACGTCCTTCTCTTCATGCAGCCATTCAGGCCAGGGCAGGAGGCTCGTCCTGCTTCTGTAAACGCAGCTGCGCTCTTTAAACCTCGCAGCTCTGACGAACCAGGATTGACGGTCTAAGCTTGGCCTGTATGGCAGCGCTTGCCTTTGATGCACCCAGCCTCCTGACAGCGGAGGCCGCTAGCAGCTCCACACACTGTGAGGTGCCTCATGTGTTTGGACCTGCTGTTTGAGAGATGACCGGAAGTAGTTGGGGGTGGGGGTGAGGCTACTGTTGCTGCTCCAGCTAGAACTGTAGATCATCTGTTGTGGCGTAATGATGGTTCTACAAGTGGTACTCAAAAAAACAAGGTAATGGGCTTTGAAAAGGTGATCTGAATGAATTGGTAGCACATAATTAAAATGTTAGGGGTGTGTGATGGTATTGGAGCTGTATCAGCGTGGTATTGGCAGAACGTTAGCAGAACGTTCAGGCAAACGCAGAGCTACTGTACTGAAATGTCAGCAGTTTATTCATTTTATAAATGTTTATGTATCTGCATCTGCATATATTTACATGAAGCTGTTCCCGCATCCCATCTCTATAAAACTTATTCAACTGCTGTCTTTCAGTTTACTTCTTCTGGCAATATCTTTGCTCTGTATTTCATTAATATGGAGCAAATGTATACATTTAAATGAAGCACTATTTCCTTTCACTCCATATGTGACCAGGGAGGGCTATATCCATAAACATTGCCTTCTAGGTGCATTGTGAAGCAAACGCGTGTCGAAATTCTTGCCACTGTAGGTCAGAAGTTCATAGTAGCTCCAGGACCTTTGGGATTGTGCATGGAACCAGGAACACAGACTTTTATTGACCCAAAGATCGTGCTGGACTATATGACCTTAACTGCGAATATTATTTTATGGACGTCCTGTATACGATGAAGAACTTCAACCATTCTCCCAATCACATCATTGCATTCAAACTTGAACTGGAATTCATTGTTCAAGGTGCCAGAGAGCCCAAACCAAGCTGTACATGCATTAAAGTCATGTACTAATGATCTTTTCCAATCACATCTGGATAACTGGCCCGTTATTAGCCTTCTACAGAGGCCGCCATCGAGTATGTATGACCGGTAGTGTCTTATCTAAACAAGTAAACGAGTGGCTTGTGCTCATAAATATCCATGCTGCTTAGTTAGCTTCGCCCAAACGATGAGCAGGGGACATTACTAGGCCTATTCCACCTGTGTGTGAGCGCGTTCATGCATGTGTGCGTGCGCACCCGAAGAGAGAAAAAGAGAGAGAGCAGCTTTCCAGACGCGACGCTGGCTCACTGTTTGTGTTAGGCCTGAGGTTGAGCAAAGCTGCTGCAGTCCCCAGAGAAGTATTTAGTTAATACTAGACTTCTCATATCCTGTCTCGCTCTGGTCTGGCATGTGCGTTGGAATCATCTTTAATTATTTGCTTTAAAGCAGGCTTAGACTTTCCATCAGGACAGATGAGCAGGGCTCTGAAGGCTGGGTTTGTGTAGGTGCTGGAGGTGCTGCTGTTGGTCATCTTGTCAGCAGCTCTAATGATGGGTAAGCGGTAGACTAAATGAATGGTTGGTGGAATTTACAATTTGCGTCAAAGAGACGGAGCCAAAAAAAGAAAAGGCTAGAGAGGAATCGCTCCGAATAGAAGGGTGAGGCGGACATATGTCTAAGCTGAATTTCGGAGTTTTGGCTTTCAGGAACCACTCTGATTTCCCTCCACGGCCCTGTCCTCGTTGTCTGTGCCGAAACAGTGGAAGCCAATCTCACCTTACCTGTTTGAGACAATTTAAGTTATAGACAATCACCGAAAGTACCCAAAGTTCAAAAGTGTAATAGAAAAAGATGCTTGGAAATGTATGAGAAACCCATTAGGGGGAAATTGAGGTCCGTTGGGGTATTTCATATAAAATCAAATCGGAGGCCCCAGCAAAGATCAAGCGATACATACAAATGGTGTGGGCCCGAGAGCTGTTAAAATTAGAGAAAGGGTGGGGTGGCGGGAGTTGGGCGGGCGGGCGAGAGAGCGCAAGAATAGCCTAGTTTAAGAAATAAGGAGTATTTTCCACTGGAAGCCAGACCGCTGGGTACGCTGAAACAAATGTATATGTGGCGTTTTATGTGCATACATCTGAACCGGGAATTTCATTTAAACAAACACTGCCCCACCTCCCGCGTACCACTGCAGGCCTTTTTATACCAATACAAATCATTTTTTCCCTCCACATACTACCGTACAGGGCTTTTAGAAATAATGTGTATCTTTGTTTTAATTAGCTGGAAATTATGGAGACACAAGGCCTTGTTTTCTGGTCCCAGTTCTCATTGACCTTAAAATCCTACCCACCCCACCCAACCCCAACCCCACAATATCTTATTGAGGCCTTTCACGAGCTGAGAAGCATAAAACATGGTGGCCTTCCACTCTCTGCAGCGTGCTGATACTGCCCATGCGAGCTTTCAAATGGCACCAATGGCAAAAAAGCAGCAGCTCTTTTAATGTTGCTCTTCATTACTGCTGCTCTGAACTACTTTTCATTCTCATGCCCTTTTCATCTCACAGAGAAATCTTTTTCTTTTTTTTTTTATTCCCCTTCCTCTTCCCCTGACCAAACCATTAAATTAACGAATTAAAACCTTTCTGGAAGGGAAAAAAATGCAATTATATTTTGTGAATTATGATCATTTATTTCTGGTGCTTTTAGGAAGCAAAATGGGATGTCATGACTGATTTGTTGAAGTTAACTTTCCTAAGCCAATTGGATTCGTAGCTTGCGTGACATTCAGTTTATTTGATAATGGAATATTGTGGGCCTAATCTAGACCCATGCTAATTACATATGACAGTTGTTTGTTTGGAGTGAAATCCAATTAAAACGTACAATTTTCAGCTGGAACACTCCGCTTCTCCCCCCTAAAGAAGAAGTAATGACCCCATGATGGCACCGAAAACAAATGTGTTTTAGCATTTCTTTTTTTCCCCCCCTTCTTCATGGTCATAGCAGGGTAAACTCACAACAGCTGTCAGAACGAAGTTTGTTTAGAAAGCAAATGCCTTTGGTCTAAAGTTCATTTGGAGCGCTCTCTAATTAAATATAGGCCCAGACCTTAAGTTAATTAGTAATTCTCTGGCTCCAGAAATTAGAGATATCAGGAAGGGGAGGGATGGCTTAGGTGACCTTATAAGGCCGCTGGCCCTGGACGGAGGAACTCATTTAGCGGCAGTTTTTCATACCTTAATAGACTGTTTGACATGTTTTGTGAAATACCTCAGTGAAGAATGCTTGGATTAGCGCATAGCTAACAGCCCTGGAATGCATGTAGGGATACCTGGCCTGTGATTATGTTTATAATACTAGATAATTACAGGACCGGGGAGTCTGGGGAGCGCCGCCTTTACAGAGGAGCTTGAACTTTTAACTTTTATTGTTTCTCTGGGAAAATGACAGTGCAGAAAGGTCAGAATCAGAGAAAGAGCCTCAATTAAAAGTGGTGTCTCGTGTTCGTTGCAAAAAAAGAGCCCTTCCTGGACCACTGATGGCAGGGGAATAGAGGCCTACACCCTTCAAAAAAGGGGTTTGTTAGGGCTGCTTTAGTGAAAGACCCATTTATATGCATCGACTATATTTAGAGTGGTTGTTCTTTATGTATATATGGTTCTCAAAAGAAAATTTAAAAAATGATTCTACACTGCAAAAAGTGCAACCGGTAAAAAATGACTTCAAGCCATTCAGTATGTTTTACTCAACTCAAAAAATAACTGGTTGGAAGAATCAATTCAAAGTCCTTTATATAAGGTTAAATAGACCTAAGTGATTTGCTTGTAAAAGATTGAAGTAATTTGTTTTAGGTTGGACCTTCGAAACTTTTTACAGTGTACATAGCAGCAAAACTGGTCCTAAAACCATTTTTTTCTATGTGTAAAGTCTTTAGAAGTGGTCAGCTGGGTAAAGACAAAAAAAGAAAACAACAGATTCAGTTCTCTTTTCTCTGTTCATACAGTAAAAAAAAAAATTCAATCAACAATTCAAAATAAAGCTGCCAGTAAAGGTTCCTGTGCCACTGAGCTAGTACTGGTTCCTTTAAGAATTTCACAATGGATTCTTATAGTGAGTGTTTAAACAGCCTCCACATAATGTAAAGGATATAGGAAGAACCCTTAAATTGGGCATTTAAAATATTCTCCACACTCATAAATAAGGTCTCTTAGGGAACCAAAAGTGGTTCTCCTATGGCAAAGCTCCAAGAGCCTTGGCCCATGAAGGCAAAGACTTTATATAAAAAACCATCAAGAACTTTTTAAATGGTTCTTCATGATGGAGAGTGCTTTTTTAATAGAACCTCACCACAAAGTGTTCTGCTGCTGTTGCCATAGTCATAGAATCTCCTTTTGGGACTATCTAGAACCATAGAGGGCAGTTTTCTGGCTTAAAGCCAGAACCAGATTCACATTTTTGTATCTATTACCCTAATCTTCTCTTTTCTTACAGTGGCAACGCAGTCGTATGTATGTGTCCTGGTTTTCTGAGGGATGATCATGTGAATCGTGTGCGTCACTGGGCTCAGTCAGTGTGTGTCCCTCTCAGGCATATGGTCCATGTTTGCTCAGTCATCCGCATGCTCCGTTAGACGGTAGCATGTCTGGCATGCCTGTAGTGGTCGTAGCTGTTGATCTGCTGAGGTCTACAGTCTTGAGCCCATTAATACAAGCCGTACCGATAGTAGGCGGTGCTCCGAAAATGGGAATTGTGGGCTCCACACATCTGCCGAGGCTGCTGCTGATAAACACATGAACATTTATGACAGGAAGAAAAAGGGAATCGGTCTACCTGGATTAGCATTACAGAGATGGATCAAAGTTGTCCAATAAAAAAAGTTAGAAATTAATTTAAAAGTTTAAAATTTAAAAGTTAAAATTAGTTACATCTAAACATCCGTCCAGTATTCCTTTAATGCAGATACCTGCCGATGTGATTCTCATATCCTTGTGCACCCATATTGCTGAACACTGAAAGAGGTTTTACATGGATAGTCAAACAAACACAACTAAGCATGTGATTATTTTAATCTGTATCCTCATTAATTAAGTGCATCTCTCTTCTAATAACAGCGCTGCAGGACTTATCTTTAGCATGATTATTAATTTTGCATTTATTATATATATACATATGTATATATTTTACTTGGATGCTCAAGAATGACCCTGCATGCTTGCTTTCAAAAGCGTCATGCTTGCACCTAAAGCGTGATTTATGTAACTGGTAAGCACTTTCATATTGTATATATCGTACCTTACAGGGGCATGATTGACCAGTAGATTAATATTTATTTAGTACATGGAAATCAAGGGATTAGGCAGTCATCATTTTAACTCTAATCCTGCTTTGCATGGACTAGACAAAGAGAGGGTGATTACCGAGCATGAGGCTGGCAAAGCCGCAATTAGATTCTCTGCTTTCTTGTTGAGCATGGAAAAAAAAAACATGCACACACACACAGCCACACACACACACACACACACACACACACACACACACACACACACACAGCCACACACACACACACCAAAGGAAAGAGCCGAGACATTTTTTCCCTCTGTCAAAGCGGCAGAAAGTAAACGTATTCATCGTTCGTGCATGTGAGGACAGCGGAAAGATCACGAGTCGGATTCACGTCAACTCAATGAATCAGACAGTAACCACTGCTAATTTTCCTCATTGCCTCCTTTGAAAATGTGCACCCTGTGCCTGGCGTGTGCATTCATTCTCACATGAGTCTCCTCCGTCCGTTTCTTTTTTTTTTTTCCCTCCTTCCTGGGCGCGTGTCCGCGTCCATATGCGCGGGTGTCATTGCTTTATGATGCGTCAGCCTTGGAATAACACATCTCCTTTGCTAATTAAGCTAAAATACTCGCCGGGGGTAGCAGGCGGAATTGAAAAGTGGGATAATGCACTGATTTGCATCTGGGTTATTTCTCTTAGCAAAATATACACAGCGCAAAGAGTGCTGATGTGTCTCAGGTGGGTAGGCGAGGAGCAGATGTGTGCTTTTCATTACAGCATTACCTCCTTTTTTTGCGCTCCCTAAGCGTAATCCAAGTAAAAAATGCAAAGTGTCGAAGTTAACTTTGCAAAGCTGCCCATTATGCGCAGTGCACACTGTTGAAACAATTGCAGACACAGAGAGAGAGAGAGAGAGAGAGAGAGAAGGAAAGAGGGAGGGGGAAGCGGGTTGGAAGGTGGGGGTGGAGGGGGGGAGGTGGGGCATAAGGATGATTCGCCATCACGTGGGCACCAGAAAGAGAAGATGTGAAACCAGATGTGGGGTGAAAAAAAGGCTAAAGAGGAAGGCCAGCGAAGAACCTGCCTCAAAAACACTGGGACTGTTCTCTTTCTCACAGTTGTTGTGAATGTTAATGATTTTTTTTCTTCTTTCTTTTTTTTTTCTTCTTTCTTTCTTTCCCTCGGTCCCCCTCTACCGCGCCCCCTTCTCCAAAGACACAGCATCATTGTTTGTTGCGAGGGCCCTTTTCTTTCAAACTTAATTACCTTCTCCCCTTTGTGGCCGCTTGGGCCGAAAGTTTTCGCCGTGTCAGGAGAGGTCGTCACACATTCTTCGGCGGCGCTGCTCGTTAATCTCGGGCGTGCAGGCATTCCGCCTCCCCGCGCCGGGGATAGGCCGAAGAAGAGCCCCAGGAACATCAGCAGGAAGCTCTAAGCTGGTTAATGCAGTATAATTGTCTGGACATAGACTGGCCTTTGTTTGTGCGGTTCATTTCGAATCAGCCGTAATTAACTCCAGAGTGTTTCCAGATTGCCGGCAAAGAAAAATTGCAGCTTTTCGCTGCTTTGAATTTGGGGGGAAAGACATTAGCTATGTAGATTGTGTTTCCCTTTGATACTGGGCCCTCATGTTAAAAGTTTTCAAATGGGCGAGGCGGTCGTGGAAAGCCACGCAAGGCCAAGGGCTCTATTTACTTCTTCTTCTTCTTTTTGTTTTCCTAGACCATTAAAAGGACCTGCTGAAGAATTAAACTAGGCCCCCTTTAGTACACTCAGCAGTTCATGCATGTAAAACATGTCACTAGATACTGTTTCAGGTCTTAACCGTTCTTTTATATTCACACAGGTAAAACCGCGCGCTGAAGTCATCTCTTCTGTGGCTTGCGTCCTCTTTTTTCCGAGACAGGCTGCTTGCATGTCAGAGGCGTTTGATTCTGTTTGCTGAAAGGCATTTTGTGGACAGGTAATTTGTACAGAATAGATTCCTGTGCTAAATGGACTCTCTTTTTTCACCGCAGTAGAATCGTGCCACGCCCGACAGTAATGATATGGTGCCTATTGAAAATGAGGGCCTTAACCATGTCTGTGGCGCAGGGGAGTCCTGCTGCTTCTACTGTTACACCTCAAGGCACAAATAGGGTTGGCGAAAGGCTTTGTGAAAAAACACCCAGGCAAAACCTCCTTTTTCCCTTCTTCTCTCTCTCCCCCTCTCTCTCTCTCTCTCTCTCTCTTTCTCTTTCTCTTTCTTTCACCCCCCTCCTTTTGCAATCTCTTTACACAAGAACGAATTCTTTAAACAAGAAAGAATTAAGCCTCCCGGTGTCCTTGGAGGCCAAAGAAGCTCTTGATGTTTGGATAATACCACTTTGATGGATTTTTCATCACTTCTTTCTGCATGGCAACAAATAAACAAGTATAATTACTCTTCTGAAGGCCTATTCATGCCATTGTCAGGATTAGATATGTGGGCAGCTTTCACGCTGCGACTCCCCATTGTCTTTGCCTAACTCACTATGACATTTTGATAGAGGATTTGGTGTAAGGAGAAAGCCACAGCCAGGACAGGGATGACCTTTGCTAAAACCTGAAACAATTCAAGGACGTTTCGTTTTTATTTATTTATTTGTTTGTTTTATTATTAATTTTTTTTCATCTCTCGCATTCCCGGCCGTGTCCCAACTCACACAGCAGCATGCTAACTTTTAACCTGCGTTTTGGCTTCTTCACAAAAAGACAGAGCGAATGAGGAATAATGTCCAGGGGGAAAAAAAGAGCGAGTGAAATCCCCGGCTTAAAAAAAAAAAAAAAGCCTGCTGTCCTTCTCGGTGAGCTCCTGAAAGGCAGAGAGAAAGGATGGGTGGAGGGGGGTGGTGGGAGAAAAACAATAGGCAAAAGAAGCCTCTCAGCCCACTTTTCCCAAGAACTTAGCACTCGGACCAACCTAGCATTCCTTCCCCCATTATTCCTGTCTCTTGATCAGATCACATTCTTTTTAATCACTTCACAGGCCGCGTCTCCACGGACCGTGGAGAGAGAGAAAGAGAGAGAGGGAGAGAGAGAAGGGGCCAGGACAGTCTTAATTAAAAAACAGAGGTAGAAACACTGTTTGCCACTGTCTTTGTTCTTAAGGGAACAGGAAACTGTTTCTTTGTGGGCAAGAGACATGTCCTTGTTGTTTTGAGGGGGAAAGAGAGAGAGCCCTTTTCTTTTCTAAAGGAAAGAACTTTTCCTCTTTTTTTGTTCGTTCAGCCTTCTCTTTGTAGATTGAAAAGGAGGGAGAAAGTAAGAGAAAGGCAGGAAAACTGTTTCACAGTCAAGTTACCTCATGTGGGAGGAATCGGAGTGGTTTTTATAGCACCGCTGCTGTTACGCTGGGTTCAAAAGGTGCAAGGCAAAAAAAATAAAAGTCAAAAAAGAATGTGGGACCTGTTTTAAACGAAGGTACGTACTTGGTGCTGGTGTTTTTTCGGTTTGCGGACAAAACAGGAGCATGATCCTGCCAGACTTGAGCTGCACTGCTTCAGTGTTTCTTGTCAGTTTCAGCTTTAGTATAGATGAGTCGTAATGAAAGCCAGTGATTGTTATGGGTTTTGCCAGACATGTTGCGATTCAGAGCATGTCTAGATAACACTGATAAGCCAGCGTTCCCTTTCCCTCCCTCTCCTCCCTTCGGTGAACGTAAGAAATGGATGGGCACACTTCAGCCGGCAACTTTGGCACTGATTGTGAATGATCTCTGCTCCAAAGCGGAATATCAATATGAAGGCTGTAGGTGCTTTCAGCATCGCTGAGCGGCGGCCTCATATCAAAACCAGGATAGCTCTGAGCTGTTTAGCTCTTTGTGTGTTACTTTATAATTCATAACCGTGTAATGATTCCGATACGTTCCCAAAAAGCCTCAGACGCAGGCATATCCCGTGGAGGCATTGCTACACTTTAAGTGTCAGAAAATACATAATTCATTGCAAAGCGTTTGTTTTATGTCCAGGCTAACATCAAGGGAAGTTTAAAGCGCAAAACCCTGCAAAGGAACAGCAGTGATATCACAAAGTCTGTCGGTTTAGCGCTCAAGCCATTTTAAATGAGCACGGTAAGACTTTGGTGGTGCGGATAAAGAGAGGTGGACTGTGTGGCTGCATCTGCTAACAGTTTGGTGTTGTGTTAGGTAAATGCAGAGGGCTGTATTACATGGGATACAAATCACAAAGGGG